>SJYX01004581.1:46039-89939 GCA_006410675.1 Oreotragus oreotragus | reverse complement strand
TTCTTTTTTTTTTTTTTTTTTTAAGTAAGATTGTTTTTACAATGTTGGGTTGTGTTAGTTCTTCATATATTTTGGATATCAATCCCTTATTAAACACATCACTTGAAAATACCTTCTCTCATTCAATGGCTGTCTTTTTATTTTGTTGAAAGTTTCCTTCCATGTGCAAAAGCTTTTATGTAGTTCCATTTATTTACTTTAGCATTTTGTTGCCTTGCCTGAGGAGAAATATTTTAAAAAGTAACCTATATCATTTGACTCATGTCAAAAGCATATAGCCTATGTTTTCTTTTAGAACTTTTCTCTTCTCAAGTCTTACATATAAGACTTTAATCCATTTTAAGTTTATTTTTTGTTTGCTGTGAGAAAGTCCAATTTGATTATTATGCATGTAGCTGTCCAGATTTAAACACCACTTAGTGAAGATCTGGTTTCTTCCCAATTGTATAGTTTGGCCTCTATTGTCATAGGCATTTGACTATATAAGTTTTGGTTTATTGCTGTATTTGCTTTTCTATTTCATTGATTTATTCATCTATTTTTGTGTAGGTGACATAATGTATCAATCACTATAACTTTGTAATATAGTTTGAAGTCAAGAAGTATGATACTTCCAGATTTAATATTTTTTTCTCAAAAATGCTTTGGCCATCTGGGATCTTTTGTGTTTCTATATAAATTTTAGAATTTCTCTCTTTCTGTGAAAAATACCAAGGTATTTTGATAATGATTACATTAAATCTGTAGATTGCCTTGGGGAATACTCTTATTTAAAAATATTAATTCATCCAATCCACAAGGTTGGTGTATCTTTATATTTGCTTGTTTCTTCAAACTCTTTCATCAGTGTGTTATAGTTTTTTGAGTATGGCATTTTTGCTTCCTTGGTTAGATTTATTTCTAGGATGCTGTTTTAATTCAGTTTCTAAGTTGTGTTCAACTCTGTGACCCCTAACCTGCAGCATACCAGGATTCCTGATCTCCATTATCTCCCAGAGTTGCTCAAACCCATGTTCATTGAATCAGTGATGCCATCCAACCGTTTCATCCTCTGTCACCCCCTTCTCCTCTTGACCTCAATCTTTCCCAGCATCAGGGTCTTTTCCAATGAACTGACACTTCACATCAGGTGGTCAGAATATTGGAACTTCAGTTTCAGCATCAGTCCTTCCAATGAATATTCAAGATTGATTTCCTTTAGAACTGACTGGTTTGATCTCCTTGCTGTTCAAGACCTCTTAAGAGTCTTCTCCAACACAAGCTATTCCTTTTGATGTAATTTTAAATGGGATTCCTTTCAATTTTTCTTTCTGATAATTCGTTGCTTTTGAATAAAATGCAGCAAATTTCTAGAATTCATCCTAGAATTTACAGAATTCTGTGAATTGATAAAATTCTTAAAATTTATAGAACTTATAGAATTCTATATCCTGCAAATATATAGAACTCATTTATTAGTGGAAAATTCTGAAAGGGATGGGAATACAAGATGACCTGACCTGCCTCTTGAGAAACCTATATGCAGGTCAGCAAGAAATAGTTAGAACTGGACATGGAAAAACAGACTGGTTCCAAATAGGAAAAGAAGTACGTCAAGGCTGCATATTGTCACCCTGCTTATTTAACTTCTATGCAGAGTACATCATGAGAAATGCTTGGCTGGAAGAATCACAAGCTGGAATCAAGATTGCCAGAAATATCAATAACCTCAGATATGCAGATGATACCACCCTTATGGCAGAAAATGAAGAGGAATTAAAAAGCTTCTTGATTAAAGTGAAAGTGGAGAGTGAAAAAGTTGGCTTAAAGCTCAACATTCAGAAAATGAAGATCATGGCATCCGGTCCCATCACTTCATGGCAAATAGATGGGGAAACAGTGGAAACAGTGTCAGACTTTATTTTTTTGGGCTCCAAAATCACTGCAGATGGTGATTGCAGCCATGAAACTAAAAGACGCTTACTCGTTGGAAGGAAAGTTATGACCAACATAGATAGCATATTCAAAAGCAGAGACATTACTTTGCCCACAAATGTCCGTCTAGTCAAGGCTATGGTTTATCCAGTGGTCATGTATGGATGTGAAAGTTGGACTGTGAAGAAAGCTGACCACTGAAGAGTTGATGCGTTTGAACTGTGGTGTTGGAGAAGACTCTTGAGAGTCCCTTCGATTGCAAGGAGATCCAACCAGTCCATTCTGAAGGAGATCAGCCCTGGGATTTCTTTAGAAGGAATGATGCTAAAGCTGAAACTCCAGTACTTTGGCCACCTCATGCGAAGAGTTGACTAATTGGAAAAGACTCTGATGCTGGGAGGGATTGGGGGCAGAAGAAGAAGGGAATGACAGAATATGAGATGGCTGAATGGCATTACCGACTCGATGGACATGAGTTTGAGTGAACTCTGGGAGTTGATGATGGACAGCGAGGCCTGGCATGCTGCAATTCATGGGGTTGCAAAAAGTCGGACACAACTGAGCAACCGAACTGAACTGAACTGATGATCAACTTGATATGAATCACTTAATATCAACCTTTCAGTGTATTGTTGAATTCTACTTGCTAATATTTTGTTAAGAATTTTTACATCCTATTTATCAAAAAAGTTATATTGACCTGTAATTATGTGTGTGTGTTGTGTTTGTTTCATTTTAATATTGGTGTGATGCTGCTCTTATAAACTCAGAAGAATTAGATGGCTGGATGGCATCACGGACTCGATGGACGTGAGTCTGAGTGAACTCTGAGAGATGGTAATGAACGGGGGGAGGCCTGGCGTGCTGTGATTCATGGGGTGGCAAAGAGTCAGACACGACTGAGCGACTAAACTTAACTGATCGATGTATTAACAAACACCATGATGGTAATCATTCTGCAGTATATAAGTGTATCTAATCAACACACTGTATTTCTTAAACTTTCACAACATTTTATGTCAATTACATCTCAATATAGATAGAAAAAATCTCATTTATTTCTCTTTAATCATTTGAAAAATGAGATTAATTCATCTCACTTCACCAATTGTTATAAGAATTGGAGGTAATACACATAAAGAAACTAATACTTAGTGAGATTTCAGAACTGACAGCTCATTTTCTAAGATTGACATGTACAATCACTTGACAAAGTGGGCAGGGCAGTTATTTTCATTTCTATTTCCATTCTTCAATAGCAAGTGAAGCTCTGGGAAGATCAAAATGGAAAATACAGTCACTAATAGGTAGTGACTTAGGTTTGAATTTAAGCTTTTGATTTCCAGCCCAACTTTTTTTTTTTTTTCCTATCTGTTCTGTCTCTTTTCTTCATTCCTGCACATGGAAGCAGGGAACTGACCTGAAGATGAAGGTGTTGGGTGATGAAGAGTCTAATGTTTCTGCCTGTGTGCTCATGTGTATCTATACATTTGAAACAAGGAAGTGGATAAATATAGTCTAAAACACCCCTTGCACTCTTTGCTTAGCTTACCTTTAGCACTTTTTCTGAAGGGCTTACAATGTAGGTGATATCTGTATTCCTATTAATGTGGATGCTTTCCCCCCCAAATATACCAGGCATTTGTATTGTCTTTGATCCGTTTGTTAGCTTCTGAAATATACTTCCCTATCACATTCTTGGCCCTGTAAACAAAACAGAAACCTGGCCCCCTCAAAACAAAATATCTTACAAAACAAAAGCCCTGAGCCCAAACCAAAGACGTCTTTGTTCTAACTTCCCCTTCCCCTTTCCAAAGAGAAAAGAAACCCTCTTTATTTGTCCTTTTGCATCTGTAGTTACATTATTCTCACATTTTGGAATGGGTTTCTTTTGCATATTTGTATCACTTTCTTGCCTGTGAGTTCTTTAATAAGGGGAACATGTGCATGCCACTTTTATAACCTGTGTCTGGCATGTTGTCTGGTAGTATTAATACATTGTATTTGCTCCACAAATGCAGGTTGATGTAAATTCAATTGAATTTGTTCTTCTGAGAGAATATAAATAGTGAAAGAAATGTAACTTGCCTATATATAGAATAATTAGAGTCACCAACAAAAGTGTTTAGCATAAAACTGGCAACTGTGGAATTATGATGTTGCTGCTGTATCTTTGTTTGTAAATGATATAATAATAATATATATAAATTCATACAACTATTAAAACACAAATAATACAGCAAAGTAGAGAACATAGATGCTGAGACTTGGAATTTTCTTACCATTTTGGACTTTGCTAAAAAAAAATACAAGAGCTATATTAGGAGTGCTAAGTTGAAATTGCCAGACTATCCAGTTATTGGGGGAACATGGTAAGATGTAAAGTTATGTAAACGAACGCAGGAAATTGATCAAACTTAAATAATGAACAAAATAGAAGAAAATGAAACTTGCTGCCCAAAATGTCATCAAGGTCCTTGCTTTGCTCCCCTGGGGAATTTTTTTTGTCCCTGTAAGATACCCTGGGACCAAGTAACAGATAATTCATTTTAAAATGAGATGGCCTATTTTTGGAGTACTGCCCTGAATTTTTCCTTTTGCCTATAATAATCTATTGTCCTGGATACCAAAAATAGTTTGGGGCAGGGATTATTTAAAGCTCTTTAGCAGAAGGCAGTTATGCAGCCAGCTGAACTTCTTAGAACAAAAGAGCTAAGTTTCAGTTAAAGAGAACTTTGAAATAGCCTATAGCAGTGGAGCCACGTATGCTGGTACCATCGGTATTTCTGTTCTCCTTTATTTTCTCAGAGTTGGAGAAAGTTCCCAAGACCAGACAGGATAGAAATCTGACATTATAAATATGAGTTGATAGGCTTTAGTTGGGAAAACCCACCTCAAAAACAAATAAGCAAAACATAGGGAACCATTTTAGAACAGTGGTATTTATATAAGTTGGATGATGCTGGGCACCAGGAAGTGCCATTGCTTTTTGCTTAAACATTTTTAAACAAGAGTCTCAATCCTTCTGGGCTACATGATTCTTTATTGAGAGGCTTGAGAAGCTATAATGCTCTTCAACTATTTGAAGTATCTTTTTGTTTCCTAACACTGCTGTAAAAGATTACCAAGACCTTAGTGGAATTAAACATTTAAAAGCTTAAGCCTTTAAAACAGCACAAATTTTTACTATTAGAATTCTGAATTTCACAAGTCTGAGATCTGATTCACTTGGCTAAAGTCAAAATCTAGGCAGAGTAGGGTCTTTTTAGAAGCTCTGGGGAAAGAATCCATTAATTTGCCTTTTCCAGCTTCTAGAAGCCACCTTCATCTCTTGGGGGCTTCCCTTGTGACTCAATGGGTAAAGAATCTGTCTGCAATGCGGAAGACCTGGGTTCAATCCCTGGGTTGGGAAGTCACCCTGGAGAAGAGAAAGGCTACTCGCTCCAAGATTCTGGCCTGGAGAATTCCACGGAGACTAGCCCATGGGGTTGCAAAGAGGCAGGCACGACTGAGCGACTTTCACTTCATCGTTTGGATGGTGGTTCCTTCTCTTTTCTTCAAAGCACATCACTCCAGTCTCTGTGTTCATCATCAGTTTGCCCTCTCCTCTTTGGCAAATATCCCCCTCTCTCTGCCTTTTAAGAATATTGTGATTATATGTAAGTCCACTTAAAAGATCCAGGATAGTCTACCCATCTCAAGATTTTTAATTAGATCTGCAAAGTCACTTTTGCCATATAAGATAACATTCACAACTTTTGAGAATTAGGATGTGGATAACTTCTGGCAGAGGGTAGGGGACATTAGTCAGTCTACCACAAACAGTTATCAAGTAGAAGAGGAATTAACCTTGTTTTGTGTGGCTCTGACCGCTAGACCATTCAGGTATGACCTAAATCAAATCCCTTATGATTATACAGTGGAAGTGAGAAATAGATTTAAGGGCCTAGATCTGATAGAGTGCCTGATGAACTATGGAATGAGGTTCATGACACTGTACAGGAGAGAGGGATCAAGACCATCCCCATGGAAAAGAAATGCAAAAAAGCAAAATGGCTCTCTGGGGAGGCCTTACAAATAGCTGTGAAAAGAAGAGAGGGGAAAAGCAAAGGAGAAAAGGAAAGATATAAGCATCTGAATGCAGAGTTCCAAAGAATAGCAAGAAGAGATAAGAAAGCCTTCCTCAGCGATCAATGCAAAGAAATAGAGGAAAACAACAGAATGGGAAAGACTAGAGATCTCTTCAAGAAAATTAGAGATACCAAGGGAACATTTCATGCAAAGATGGGCTCGATAAAGGACAGAAATGGTATGGACCTAACAGAAGCAGAAGATATTAAGAAGAGGTGGCAAGAATACACAGAAGAACTGTACAGAAAAGATCTTCACGACCCAGATAATCATGAGGATGTGATCACTAATCTAGAGCCAGACATCTTGGAATGTGAAGTCAAGTGGGCCTTAGAAAGCATCACTAAGAACAAAGCTAGTGGAGGTGATGGAATTCCAGTTGAGCTGTTTCAAATCCTGGAAGATGATGCTGTGAAAGTGCTGCACTCAATATGCCAGCAAATTTGGAAAACTCAGCAGTGGCCACAGGACTGGAAAAGGTCAGTTTTCATTCCAATTCCAAAGAAAGGCAATGCCAAAGAATGCTCAAACTACCGCACAATTGCACTCATCTCACACGCTAGTAAAGTAATGCTCAAAATTCTCCAAGCCAGGCTTCAGCAATATGTGAACCGTGAACTCCCTGATGTTCAAGCTGGTTTTAGAACAGGCAGAGGAACCAGAGATCAAATTGCCAACATCCGCTGGATCATGGAAAAAGCAAGAGAGTTCCAGAAAAACATCTATTTCTGCTTTATTGACTATGCCAAAGCCTTTGACTGTGTGGATCACAATAAACTGTGGAAAATTCTGAAAGAGATGGGAATACCAGACCACCTAACCTGCCTCTTGAGAAATCTGTATGCAGGTCAGGAAGCAACAGTTAGAACTGGACATGGAACAACAGACTGGTTCCAAATAGGAAAAGGAGTACGTCAAGGCTGTATATTGTCTCCCTGCTTATTTAACTTATATGCAGAGTACATCATGAGAAACGCTGGACTGGAAGAAACACAAGCTGGAATCAAGATTGCCGGGAGAAATATCAATAACCTCAGATATGCTGATGACACCACCCTTATGGCAGAAAGTGAGGAGGAGCTAAAAAGCCTCTTGATGAAAGTGAAGGAGGAGAGCGAAAAAGTTGGCTTAAAGCTCAACATTCAGAAAACGAAGATCATGGCATCCGGTCCCATCACTTCATGGGAAATAGATGGGGAAACAGTGGAAACAGTGTCAGACTTTATTTTTTTGGGCTCCAAAATCACTGCAGATGGTGACTGCAGCCATGAAATTAAAAGACGCTTACTCCTTGGAAGAAAAGTTATGACCAACCTGGATAGTATATTCAAAAGCAGAGACATTACTTTGCCGACTAAGGTCCGCCTAGTCAAGGCTATGGTTTTTCCTGTGGTCATGTATGGATGTGAAAGTTGGACTGTGAAGAAAGCTGAGCGCCGAAGAATCGATGCTTTTGAACTGTGGTGTTGGAGAAGACTCTTGAGAGTCCCTTGGACTGCAAGGAGATCCAACCAGTCCATTCTGAAGGAGATCAGCCCTGGGATTTCTTTGGAAGGAATGATGCTAAAGCTGAAACTCCAGTACTTTGGCCACCTCAAGTGAAGAATTGACTCACTGGAAAATACTTTGATGCTGGGAGGGATTGGGGGCAGTAGGAGAAGGGGACGACAGAGGATGAGATGGCTGGATGGCATCACTGACTCGACGGACGTGAATCTTAGTGAACTGGGAGTTGGTGATGGACAGGGAGGCCTGGCGTGCTGTGATTCATGGGTTCGCAAAGAGTCGGACATGACTGAGCGACTGAACAAACTGAACTGAATATAATCAGCCATGACAAGATACATTTTTTAAATTTGAAAAGAAGTATTTTGGATTAACACTTTCCATTGGGTGTATGAAAAGATGTTAAACTGGGATTACAAAAATGGCATCACAATATAATGCTTATGACATTCCAAAGAGAAGTGCTAGACAAATACACAGATTTGCAAAGAAAATGACTTCATGAGGCTACTATTAGGAGGTCAAGAGATTGGACATGGGGAAGGATTTTCAAAAAGATTTCTTTACAGGGATATTATCTCTTCTCTTTTCCTCACAGGGAATGAGGCAAGGGTACTCTCTCCCTTATTTCCAGCCTAGAGAGAATGGGCTTCAGAGAGACTATTCTAAAAGAGAGGAGTGTTGGATTGGGGTGTGACCAACAAGAGGCTTTGGCCATCAGTCTCAATGGGTAGAGAAAAAAAAAAAAAAACCCAAAAAACAGATTCTCTCTATTGCAAGAAATTGCTCTTTCTCTTATAGTGAATCAAAGATGCATGAGACCCAGAGAACATATTTAAGAAACTTTAGTAAAGTCTTGTTTAAGAGGATATCTACTGAAATGTTAAGGGAGTCCAGTGGAGGGTCTGGATGAGGAGGATCACAGGAAAATCCGAAGCTGAGAAAGGAGGCAGAGTAATAAGCCACAGAGTGGGACTTCTTATATCCTGGGAGTCACCTCAGAAGGGCCAGCAGGGGAGCCTAGGAAGAATCTGCCAACTTCATATACCCAGGAACTATCAGTTTTAATCATCAGCCAGAATCATGGGCAGTGGAGCCAACTTAAGGCAGCACTTGTGACTCCAACTTTCATGAGGTCTTAAATTAGTAGATATTGAGAGGCTGTTTTCAAGAAAAAGAATAAAGCATCACAAACACAAAATTAGCTAAAAGGCATGCAAAAGTTCTTTGCAAATGAAGAACCCTGAAGCTTGATTTCAGAAGTTCTATGGTTAAGTTCATGAAGAAAGAATTTTCTGCTGCCTATCCCCCTTCTCTCTCTCTATACTCCAAATCCAGGAGTCTGAAGAACAAAGTTAGCTAGGGAAGCCAAGAAGAAAGGGACAGATCACCCACTAAAGGGCTAGAAGAGATTTGTGTCTCTGTATGGCAACCCACTCCAAGTTCTTGCCTGAAGAATCCCAGGGATGGGGGAGCCTGGTGGGCTGCCATCTATGGGGTTGCACAGAGTCGGACATGACTGAAGTGACTTAGCAGCAGCAGCAGCATGAATACTGAAATGTTGAAAAATATATTGGATTGAGTATTTAATTACAAAATTGAAAATGGACTTTTGTGACTTAAAAAGACTGTAGCACCCTACATTAGCCATGAGTGACCAGAAACCACTAGTTCTGCCCGTTTCTATTTAGAGGCTGAAATAAACTTCTCCCACAACTATCTATTAAAGTGACAATGGATAGTGAAAATTTGTATTTTGATTACATTCCATGAGCTGTCCTTATTCAGTATACAGGCTATAGGCACTGGTGAGCTCAGCATCAATAGTATGCACCAATGGTGATAACAGGGATATTGTAGAAGAGCTTGAGGCATGTCAAGTGGATTAAACTAAGTGATCTTTAAGGTCATTTTAGTTCTGATGATATCAGGTTCTTCTGTGCTCCTCAACCACTGAAAATAGAGCCTTTCCTAAAAAAGGTTTTGATAGGGAAGATGAGAAGCAAGTGAAAAGGCAGGAAGATGGTGTTTGGTTGATTATGTAAGTTTATATAGGTATATAAAAAGAAAGGAGAGTGAAAAAGTTGGTTTAAAACTCAACGTTCAGAAAACTAAGATCATGGCATCCAGTCCCATCACATCATGGCAAATAGATGGGGAAACAATGGAAACAGTGAGAGACTATTTTGGGGGGCTCCAAAATCACTGCAGACAGTGACTGCAGCCATGAAAGTAAAAGACACTTGCTCTTTGGAAGAAAAGCTATGATCAACCTAGACAGCATACTAAATAGCAGAGATATTACTTTGCCAACAAAGGTCCATCTAGTCAAAGCTATTATTTTTCCAGTAGTCATGTATGGATGTGAGAGTTGGACTATAAAGAAAGCTGAGAGCCAAAGAATTGATGCTTTTGAACTGTGGTGTTGGAGAAGACTCTTGAAAGTCCCTTGGACAGTAAGGAGATCAAACCAGTCAATCCTAAAGGAAATAAGTCCAGAATATTCATTGGAAGGACTGATGCTGAAATTGAAACTCCAATATTTTGGCTACCTGATGTGAAGTACTGACTCACTGCAAAAGACCCTGATGCTGGGGAAGATTGAAGATGGGAGGAGAAGGAGACGACAGAGGATGAGATGGTTGAATGGCATCACCAACTCAATGGACATGAGTTTGCATAAGCTCCAGGAGTTGGTGATGGACAGGGAAGCCTGATGTGCTGCAGTACATGGGGTTGCAAAATGATAAGTATATGGTATATATGATTATGCATAAGTGAAATGAATGACTGCAATGACAAGGGACAGGAAGGACGAATTAGGATTATACTATTATTACAAGGTAGTGAAATGTCAGTGTTATTTGAAAGTCAACTTGAATTAGCTGTATACTGTAGACTCCAGGGCACTTACTAAGAAAAAAAAGAGAAGTATAACTGATATATTAAGAAAGTTGAGAAGATGAAATAATAAAATTCTTAAAACCACAAATGGCAGAAAAATAGAGGAAGATAAAAATAGGAATAAAGAGTAAATGCAAAAGACAGAAAATTACCACAAACATAGTAGATTATCAATCTATATCAATAATGACTCTGAACATCAATAGTCTAAATACTCTAAGTAAAAGACAGAGATTGCCAGAGTTGATACAATACTCAAATATATATTGTTTACAAGAAACTTGCTTTAAATATAAAGACACAAATGAATGGAGAAAGACATATCATGCTAACACTAATCAGAAGAAAGCATAAAAAGTTACATTAATTTCAGACAAAGCAGACTTCAGACGAAGAAGTTTCATCAGTAATAAACAGAGGCATTACATAATGATAAAGGGGTTAATTATTCAAGAAGACATAAGAATCTTAAAGGTCATATGCCTAACAAAGGAGCATCAAAATATGTGAGGCAAAAACTGACAGAACTGCAAAAATAAATACACGAAACCTTTACACACAGAGACTCTAACACCCCTCTATCAGAAATGGACAGATCTGGCAGTCAGAAAATTAATAAGTGCATAGTTTAACTCAACACCATTGTCGGCCTAGATATCATTGCCATTTGTGGGCTATTTTATTCAACAAGGGCAGAATACACATTCTTCTCAAGCTCACATGGAACATTCACCAAGATAGAGCACATTCTGGGCCATAAAACACACTGTAACACATTTAAAAGACTAGGAATAATTTAATACCTGTTGTCAGATCTTGATAGATTATACTAAAATTTGATATCAGAAAGATAGCTGGAAAACTCAAAATATAATTGGAGGCTAGACAACATACATCTAAATAAAACAAGGGCAAAGAATAAATTTCAAGAGGGATTTTTAAATATTTTGAACTAAATGAAAGTAAAATATAACTTATAAAAGTTTGTAGGATGTAGTGAAAGCAGGCCTTAGAGGAAAATAATAGCATTAAATGCATATACTGGAAAAGAGGAAAGATCTAAAATTAACAGGAAACTAGAAAAATAGAAAAAGAACAAATTAAACTAGAATAAGAAGAGCAAATTACATTCAAATGATCAGAAGTAAAATATAGCAAAATGTAGAACAGAAATCAATGAAATTGAAAATAGTTCATAGAGAAAATCAGTGAAGCCAAAAGTTGGTTCTTTGAAAAGTTCAATAATACTGATAAGCCTTTAGTCAGGTTGGCTAAGAAGAAATGAAAAATGAAAAATTACTAATATCAAAAATGAAAGTGAGAACATCACTAGAGATTCTATGGACTCTAGGAATAATCAAAGAATTAGAAAAGAAAATCAAATAATTCAAAGAAAAGGATACTCAAAGAATTAGAAGAAAACTACAAACCAATGTCTCTCATAAATATAGATAAAAATTCTCAACGAAGTATTAGCAAGTTGAATTAAACAATGTATAAAAAGAATTTATACCACAACCAAGTGGAATTTATTTGAGGTGTGTAAGGCTGGTTCAACATTTTAAAATCTATTTATGTAACATATCACATCAACAGCCTAAAAATAAAAATCACATGGTATCAATAGATGCAGGAAAAGCATCTGGCAGAATCCACCAGTCATTCATAATAAATGCTCTCAGTAAACTAGTAATANAAGTGGAATTTACTTGAGGTGTGTAAGGCTGGTTCAACATTTTAAAATCTATTTATGTAACATATCACATCAACAGCCTAAAAATAAAAATCACATGGTATCAATAGATGCAGGAAAAGCATCTGGCAGAATCCACCAGTCATTCATAATAAATGCTCTCAGTAAACTAGTAATAGAGGATAACTTCAACTTGATAAAGAATATCTACAAAACCCTGACAGCTAACATCAGATTCAGTGGTGAGAAAGCTGAAGCTTTCTACTAGGATCAGGGACTGAGCAATGAGGTTCTGTCTCACCACTTCTTTTCAACATTGTCCTGGATGTCTTAGTTAATGTAATAGGAAAAGAAAAAGAAATAAAAGGCATACAGATAAGGAAGGAAGAAATAAAACTGTCTTTGTTCACAAATGACATGATTGTTCATACATAAAATCTGAAAGAACTGACCAACAAACAAACAAACTAATAAACTGGAATTAATAAGTGCTTATAGTAAGGTGGCAAGACATGTGATTAATATACAAAAGTCAATCACTTTCCTATATGCATATAATAAATAAATGGAATTTAAAAACTATCATTTATATATCCAACCAGTCCATCCTAAAGGAAATCAGTCCTGAATATTCACTGGAAGGACTGATGCTGAAGCTGAAACTCCAGTACTTTGGCCACCTGATGCGAAGAGCTGACTCATTTGAAAAGACCCTGATGCTGGGAAAGACTGAAGGTGGGAGGAGAAGGGGATGACAGAGGATGAGGTGGTTGGATGGCATCACTGACTCAAAGGACATGAGTTTGAGTAAACTCTAGGAGTTGATGATGAACAGGGAAGCTTGGTGTGCTTCAGTCCATGGGGTCACAGAGTCAGACACGATTGAGTGACTGAACTGAACTGATCATTTATATTAGCAATCCCCCCTAAAAATACTCAGTTATAAATCTCTCTTTCCCTCCCTCCCTCCCGCGCTCTCTCTCTATATGTGTGTGTGTGTCTGTGTGTGCTCAGTGGTACCCACCCCTTTGTGACCCCATATCCTGTAGCCCACCAGGCTCCTCTGCCCATGGAATTGTCCAGGTAAGAATACTGGAGTGGGTTGCCATTTCCTACTCTAGGGGATCTTCCTGACTCAGGGACCAAACCCAATTCTCTGGCATCTCCTGCAAGGACAGAAGATTCTCTACCACTGCACCACCTGGGAAGCTCACATAGATAAACAGAGAGATATAGATATGTAGTCTATATGAAGAAAACTACAAAACCCCAATGAAAAAAAATCAAAGAACTAAATAAACTGAGAGATATTTTATATACAGGAAGACTCGATATTGTCAGCATATCAGTTCTTCCCAACTTGGTGTATAGATTCAATACAATCCCAATCAAAGTTTCAGCAAGTTATTTTATGGATATCGACAAACTGATTCTACAGTTTATACAGAAAAGCAAAAGATCCAGAATTGTTAACATAAAACTGAAGGAGAATAACAAAGTACTAGAGTACTGAAACAACCCGACTTTAAGACTTACTATATATTAAGCTATAGTAACCAAGAGAGTGTGATATTGATGAACTAATGGACAAACATATTAATGGAATAGACTGGTGAACTTAGAAATAGACCATATAGATAGAGTCAACTGGTCTCTGACAAAGGAGCAAAGGCAATATATGGACTAAAGATAGTCTTTTCAACAAATGGTGCTGGATGTACTGGCCATCCATATGCAAAAAAATTAAATCTAGACACAAACCTTATGCCCCTCAAAATTAACACAAAATGGATCATAGAAGTAAACTTAAAACTCTAAACTATAAAACTCCTAAAAGATAACATATGAGAAAAATCAAGGTTATCTGGGGTTTGGTGATAGCTTTTTTAGATAAAATACCAAAGGCATAATTCATGAAAGAAAGACTTGAAAAGCTGGAACTCATTAAAATAAAAAAAAAGTTCTGCTCTGCAAAAGACATTTTCAAGAGAATAAAGACAAACCACAGACTGAGAGAAAATACTTGCAAAAGACATATTTGATAAAGGACTATTATCTAACATATATAAAGAATTCTTAAGACTTGACAAACAACTAGGAAACAATAATATGATTTTAAAAATGAGCCAAAGACTTTAACAGATACCTTTGTTGCTGTTGTTTAGTTACCAAGTCATGCCCGACTCTTTTGCAACCCCATGGATGATAGCCCACTAGCCTCCTCTGACCATGAGCTTTCCAAGGCAAGAATACTGGCGTGGGTTGCCATTTCTTTCTCCAGGGGAGCTTCCTGACCCAGGGATTGAACCCAAGTCTCCTGCATTGCAGATGGATTCTTTACTGCTAAACCACTAGAGAAGCCCTAACAGACATCTTACCAAGAAAATATACAGAAGGCAAATAAGAATATGAAAAGATGCTTCACATAATATGTCATCAGGGAAATGCAAATTAAAATAACAATGAGATACCACTACATATCTTTGAACCCAAGTCTCCTGCATTGCAGATGGATTCTTTACTGCTAAACCACTAGAGAAGCCCTAACAGACATCTTACCAAGAAAATATACAGAAGGCAAATAAGAATATGAAAAGATGCTCCACATAATATGTCATCAGGGAAATGCAAATTAAAATAACAATGAGATACCACTACATATCTATCATGTGACCAAGCTTGGAAAAATTGATAAATAGCAAATGCTGATAAGGATATGAAGCAACAGGACCTCCCATTCATTGCTAGTGAGAATGCAAAATGTCACAATCACTTGGGAAGACTGTTTGGCAGCTTTCTACAAAACTAACATCCTCTTACCTCATGATTCAGCAATTATGTTCTTTGGTATTCAACCAAAGGAAGTGAAAACATGTCTACACAAAACCTATACATAGATATTTACAGCATCTTTCTTCATGACTGCTAAAACTTGGAGGCAACCAAGAAGCCCTTCAGGTGGTAAAAGGGTTAAACTTAGGTACATAAGAAAATGGAATATTATGTGCTGCTAAAAGTGCTATAAAAACATGGATGAACCTTAAATGCAAATTTTAAGTGAAAGAAGCCAGTCTAAAAAAGCTACATATCACATGATTCCAGTATGACATTCTAGACAAGACAAAATTATGGTGGCAGTAGAAAGATCAGTGGTTGCCAGAGGTTGGGCCAGGAGAAGGGATGAATAGGCAGGGCACAAAACACATTCAAAGCAGTGAAATACTCTGTCTGGTACTATAATGGTAGATAATGTCATTATAAACTTGTCCCATTCCAAGGAATACACAACACCAAGGTGAACCCTGTGTAAACTAGACTTTGGTGATCATAATGTGTCAGTGTAAGTTCATCAGTTGTAATAAACATGCCATTCTAGGGGGATATGTTAATAATAGGGAGGCTACACAGTGTGGCCAATCTCTGTATCTTCTGCTTAATTTTGCTGTGAAACTAAAACATTTCAAAAAATAAAGTCCATTAGGAAAGTAATTAAAAAATACTACTGCCCACATTCAAACATTTGCATGTCTTTGTGGGGGCACCTGTTCAAAATATATGCTAATATGGAAGAATAAGTTTACAGCCAAAATTCATTTTTAAACTTGGTTTATCTCCAAATGTATGAGTGTTTTATCACTGTTATTATAAATGTCCTTTGATGCAGGCCTTCTCATTCATTAGCTTAGAGAGTTCCAAAGTGAAATGAAAAACAACAGTTTCTTGACAAGCTTACAGACTTGAAAGCCTTTAGAGTGGGTGGAAGAAATGAGTATTGCAAAGCTTTATAGATATTTGATAGGATTGCTTTATTCTGAAATGATGACATAAATAAGCCTCTTTGAAGGCTTCACTGAGTCTATCATAGAAATTTCCATGTACATTTTGGGAACTTGATAAGCTTTGGAACTTGGGCATAAATAATGTATTTCCCAGAAAAACTTGAGACAATACTTTTATTGGCATGTTCACAAATTTCTAAAGGGTCACAGTGGCAGTTTCCAAAAGGGCAAACTAAGCTAACATTTTTTATGTGTATATAATTGTCTGATTTGAATTGAGGAAATACATTTTATCTTAAGAAAGTAGGAAAGGTTGATGTTTAATGTTAACTGTGTGCCCAATACTTAAGCTATCTCATTTTATCCTGACAACAAATTGATTGTCAATCCTAAAGGAAATCAACCCTGAATATTCATTGGAAGAACTGATGCTGAAGCTCCAATACTTTGGCTACCTGATGAGAAGAGTTGAGTCATTGAAAAAGACCCTGATGCTGGGAAAGACTGAGGGCAAGAGGAGAAGGAGACGGCAGGGGATGAGATAGTTGGATAACATCACTGATTCAATGGACATGAGTTTGAGCAAACTCTGGAAGATGGTGAGGGACAGGAAAGCCTAGGGTGTTGCAGTGAATGGGGTTGCAAAGAGTTGGACAAGACTTAGTGATTTAACAAACAACAACAAATTGGTAAGGTCAGTATTGTTATCTCTTTGAGATATAAGGAAATTAAGAGGCACTGCGAATAACAGTAGCTAAGGTTTAAATATTTTTTGCATATATGGATTGATTAATAGTTCTTCATGACAACTTTATGGAAAAGGTCAGTTTTCATTCCAATTCCAAAGAAGGGCAATGCCAAAGAATGTTCACGCTACCACACAATTGTGCTTATTTCACATGCTAGCAAGGTAGTGCTCAAAATCCCTCAAGCTAGGCTTCAGCAGTGTGTGTATTGAGAAATTCCAGATGTACAAGTTGGGTTTTGAAGAGGCCGGGGAGCCAAAGGTTAAATTGCCAATATCTGTTGGATAATAGAAAAAGCAAGGGATTTCCAGAAAAACATCTACTTTTGCTTCATTGACTATGCTAAAACCTTTGGCTATGTGGATCATACACTGTGGAGAATTCTTAAAGACATGGGAATACCAAACTACTTTACCTGTCTCCTGAGAAACCTGCATGCAAGTCAAAAAGCAACAGTTAGAACAAGACATGGAACAACAGACTGGTTTAAAATTGGGAAAGGAGTATGTCAAGGCTATATATTGTTACCCTGCTTATCATATGCAGAGCACATCATGAGAAAAGCTGGGCTAAAAGTGAAAGTGAAAGTGTAGTTGCTCAGTTGTGTCCGATTCTTTGCGACCACATGGACTGAAGCCTACCAGGCTCCTCCATCCATGGGATTTTGCAGGCAACAGTACTGGAGTGGGGTGTCATTTCCTCCTCCAAGGGATCTTCCCAACCCAGGGATCGAACCCAGATCCCCTGTATTGCAGGCAGACAATTTACTGCATGAACTACCAGGGAAGCTGTAAAGCTGGGCTTAGATGAATTATAAGCTGCAATCAAGACTGCTGAGATAAATATGAATAATCTTAGATATGCAAATAATACCACTCTAATGGCAGAAAGCAAAGAGGAACTAAAGAACCTCTTGATGAGGGTGAAAGAGGAGAGTGAAAAAGCTGGCTTAAAACTCAATATGCAAAAAATGAAGATCATGACATCTGATCCCATTACTTCATGGCAAATAGAAGGGGAAAATGTGAAAGCAATGACACATATTCTTTTCTTGGGCTCCCAAGTCACTGCAGATGGTGACTGCTGCCATGAAATTAAAAGACTCTTGTTCTTTGGAAGAAAACTATGACAAACCTAGACAATATATTAAAAAACAAAGAAATCACTTTGCTGACAAAGGTCCATCTAGGCAAAGCTATGGTTTATCCAGTAGTCATGTATGGATGTGAGAGTTGGATCATAGAGAAGGCTGAGCACCAAAGAACTGATGCTTTTGAATTGTGGTGCTGGAGAACACTCTTGAGAGTCCCTTGGACAGTAAGGAGTTCAAACCAGTCATTCCTAAAGGAGACCAGTCCTAAATATTCATTGGAAGGACTGATACTGAAGCTGAAACTCCAATATTTTGGCCACCTGCTGTGAAGAGCCGGATCATTGGAAAAGACCCTGATGCTGGGAAAGATTGAAAGTAGAAGAAGAAGGGGCATCAGAGGATGAGATGGTTGGATAGCATCACCAATTCAATGGACAAGTCCAAGAGATAGTGAAAGACAGGGAAACCTGGTATACAGCAGTCCATTGGATCGCAAAGAGTCAGACATAATGTACCAACTAAGCAACAACTCCAGTTCAGTTCAGTCGCTCAGTTGTGTCCTACTCTTTGCGACTCCATGAATCGCAGCACGCCAGCCCTCCCTGTCCATCACCGACTCCCGGAATTCACTCAAATTCACGTCCATTGAGTCGGTGATGCCATCCAGCCATCTCATCCTCGGTCATCCCCTTCTCCTCCTGCCCCCAATCCCTCCCAGCATCAGAGTCTTTTCCAGTGAGTCAACTCTTCGCATGAGGTGGCCAAAGTACTGGAGTTTCAGCTTTAGCATCATTCCTTCCAAACAACACCCAGGGTTGATCTCCTTCAGAAAGGATGGGTTGGATCTCCTTGCAGTCCAAGGGACTCCCAAGAGTCTTCTCCAACACCACATTTCAAAAGCATCAATTCATCGGCATTCAGCTTTCTTCACAGTCCAACTCTCACATCCATACATAGCTACTGGAAAAACCATAGCCTTGACTAACAGACATTTGTTGGCAAAGTAATGTCTCTGCTTTTGAATATGCTATCTAGGTTGGTCATAACTTTCCTTCTAAGGAGTAAGTGTTTTTTAATTTCATGGCTGCCATCACCATCTGCAGTGATTTTGGAGCCCCCCCAAAATAAAGTCTGACACTGTTTCCCCATCTATTTGCCATGAAGTGATGGGACCAGATGCCATGATCTTAGTTTTCTGAATGTTGAACTACAACAACTACAACTTAAAAAAGGCAGGAACCATTATTATGCCCTTTTTGCAGATGAGAAAACTGAAGCACAGAGAGATCAGTACTTGTTCAATGTAAGTGATATAAGCTAGGATGGAGATGGTTTCTGAAGGTAGTCTGGCTCAAATCTGACCCTTTAACTATGAAGATGTAGCTTTAAAAATAACAAAACATCTTAACAGCAAGGCAATGGTATGGTTATTTTTTCTTATCTCTCTAACCCCTGAAGTCTTTGTCTTTCTTCAGAGCTCAAGTTTCCACTAAAATGAGAGTCATTATTATACCTTCACTCTTAGGGTGCTGTTGGGATCATTCTTTTTCTGAGCCACCATAGCCATATTACTTGTAGTTCTACTTAGCAAGTATTTAATTCTGATTTAGCTGTTTATATGTAAGCTCTTTGAAGATAGAGAATAATGTCTTATTATTGCTAAGCAACCAACATTTATATAGTAGTGGCTGCTCTGGACATTTTGAAATGAAAAAGAGGACTATTTATTGCAATTTTTAAGCAACAGTATTGTTTTTCTTCTTCTGCTTCTGTTTTTTTTTTTTTTTTTNGAGAATAATGTCTTATTATTGCTAAGCAACCAACATTTATATAGTAGTGGCTGCTCTGGACATTTTGAAATGAAAAAGAGGACTATTTATTGCAATTTTTAAGCAACAGTATTGTTTTTCTTCTTCTGCTTCTGTTTTTTTTTTTTTTTTTTTGCTTCGTACTAAAGGGGCAAATATAACATGAGTGAAAAGGACTATAGCTGATGATATATAGAGGATTGAGTAGTTTAAGCCTGAATTGATAACATTCACAAGGAAAGAGTATCAACTAAATGACAAACTTCAGAACAGAAGTAATGTCATTTAAACTGATAGAAATTTCACAATACACTAAACACAATAAAATTACTGACTTCTGTACACAAACATATCTTCTCCTAAACCACACTGGCCAATGGATAGAAATGAACATGTGTTCTTTGAAATAGGAGCAGCCATGTGGAGCCCTGAGCCACTCACTGGGTTACTGGGAGTACATGGCCTTTATCACCAAGAAAATCATCACTTTAGATTCTTCAGAGCTGAGATGCAAAGCCCGGTTCCCAGAGACAGAGACTTCCACCTGCTCTGAGTGATTAGGCTCAGCTGGGCTGGCCCAGGAATGTTTGCTGTAGCACTGAACATGAGATCATATGATCTGGGCTTACAGCCCAGTCCTGAAACTCCCTGGTTGTGTACTGTTCTGTAGTTCCTTCATTTGCATAATTATTGTAAAAACACTGCCACACTGTGTTGATTAAAGGGTTGATTGAGTTTGTTTCTGCAAGTACCTAGCCCATTAATCCTCCCAGTATTTGGGGAACGTGAGTTCCGTCCATTCCTGTCTTGGCCACCTCTGACATGTACTGCTGCTCTAGCTGCTGCAACCCAGGCTCCCACTTCTCTGGCTACCTAAGGTCTTCAGTCTCCCCAGTGCTGGCTTCAACTTGGGAAGGCCCCACAGGAGGCTTGAACTTTCCTGCACTTTGGCCAGAGTTCTCTGCTTTGCTGCTGCCATTGGTTCTCTCCTAGCCCCCAGCATATACCTTACTGCAGATTTCATGTTTTTTCGGAGTTTCTTGAGTCCCCTATCAGCTGTCATCACCACCTCTGTGGAGACCTTCCAGCCTTGTCTGTCTTTAGCCAGTTAATACTTATTTCCCAGACTCCATGTACAGCATCCAAGTGGTCCACAAACATTAACTGAAGGACCTACTGGCCTACTAAGTACCAGGTCAAACACTGGAGTTACTGGGTTTTTGTCCTCAATGAACTCAGAATTGAGAAGGAAAATAGACAAACCAACCATAACAGTACAGAAGAATATAGAGAAGCAGAGACTAGATTTCATCTGTAGACCCTGTCCCTCTACAGTTCTAGTTTTGCCAACCCAGACAGTCCTGTGTTTAAGGCTTTGGATGCAGGAGAAAGTGACCACAGATCCCAAAGACTGACCTTGAAGAGGCCTTGTAGGACTGTCATTATAACTTTCTGTGCTGTGTCCCGAGAGTGGGAGTGGATACGGTATGTTCACATTCCCTCATGCTAACAATACATTTTGCTTCCTAAGCCCCACACTGGAAGCAATCACGTGTGTGATTTCTACCCCTGGTGGCCTCTCTCCTGCTAATATGAATAGGCCTCCCACGATCCTTGGACTTCCCTTGTAGCTCAGTCGGTAAAGAATCTGCCTGCAATGCAGGAGACCTGGCTTTGATTCCTGGGTCCGGACAATTCCATGGAGAAGGAAATGGCAACCCACTCCAGTGTTCTTCTCTGGAAGATCCCATGGACAGAGGAACCTGGCAGGCTGCAGTCCATGTGGTCATAACAGTCAGATACCACCCCATGCTCCTTAGGCTGTACCATCCACAAGCTCATTTATTCATCCATAAACATTGATTCTGTGGTATGAAAGCTTTACAAAGGGCCTCATGGTTAAATAATAATTCCTCTATAAGACATGATCTTTGGTTTCTTTTCCCACCAGTGAAGGTGCATTTGGGCTAATACTCAACTCTCTCACTTGCTTCCTGTGCAACCAATGGGAGACATTCACAAACATCACTCACAAATGATTAGGGTGTGAGCTCTTTACAAGTCATGTGAAGATAACTGGCCCACAGGCAGACTGAGCTCAGAACCTTAATTTAATTAGAGGTAAGGAACAGCAGCTGCACTTTGCAGGAGCAGCTGTGAAGAGATACCCCACGTCCAAGGTAAGAGAAACCCATGTAAGACGGTAGGTGTTGCAAGAGGGCATCAGAGGGCAGACACACTGAAAACATAATCACAGAAAACTAGTCAATCTAATCACACTAGGACCTCAGCCTTGTCTAACTCAATGAAACTAAGCCATGCCCGTGGGGCCACCCAAGACAGGTGGGTCATGATGGAGAGGTCCGACAGAATGTGGCCCACTGGAGAAGGGAATAACAAACCATTTTGGTATTCTTGCCTTGAGAACTCATGAACAGTATGAAAAGGCAAAATGATAGTATACTGAAAGAGGAACTGCCCAGGTCACTAGGTGTCCAATATGCTACTGGAGATCAGTGGAGAAATAACTCCAGAAAGAATGAAGGGATGTAGCCAAAACAAAAACAATACCCAGTTGTGGATGTGACTGGTGATAGAAGCAAGGTCTGATGCTGTAAAGAGCAATATTGCGTGTAAACCCGGAATGTCAGGTCCATGAATCAAGGCAAATTGGGAGTGGTCAAACACGAGATGGCAATAATGAACATCGACATTCTAGGAATCAGCAAACTAAAATGGACTGGAATGGGTGAATTTAACTCAAATGACCATTATATCTACTATTGTGAGCAGGAATCCCTTAGAAGAAATGGAGTAGCCATCATGGTCAACAAAAGAGTCTGAAATGCAGTACTTGGATGCAATCTCAAAAACAACAGAATGATCTCTGTTCGTTTCCAAGACAAACCATTCAATATCACAGTAATCCAAGTCTATGCCCCAACCAGTAATGCTGAAGAAGCTGAACAGTTCTATGAAGACCTACAAGACCTTTTAGAACTAACACCTAAAAAAAGATGTCCTTTTCATTATAGGGGACTGGAATGCAAAAGTAGGAAGTCAAGAAACACCTGGAGTAGCAAGATGTGTATAAGAGACAGACACTAGAGAAGCCCTAACAGACATCTTACCAAGAAAATATACAGAAGGCAAATAAGAATATGAAAAGATGCTCCACATAATATGTCATCAGGGAAATGCAAATTAAAATAACAATGAGATACCACTACATATCTATCATGTGACCAAGCTTGGAAAAATTGATAAATAGCAAATGCTGATAAGGATATGAAGCAACAGGACCTCTCATTCATTGCTAGTGAGAATGCAAAATGTCACAGTCACTTGGGAAGACTGTTTGGCAGCTTTCTACAAAACTAACATCCTCTTACCTCATGATTCAGCAATTATGTTCTTTGGTATTCAACCAAAGGAAGTGAAAACATGTCTACACAAAACCTATACATAGATATTTACAGCATCTTTCTTCATGACTGCTAAAACTTGGAGGCAACCAAGAAGCCCTTCAGGTGGTAAAAGGGTTAAACTTAGGTACATAAGAAAATGGAATATTATGTGCTGCTAAAAGTGCTATAAAAACATGGATGAACCTTAAATGCATATTTTAAGTGAAAGAAGCCAGTCTAAAAAAGCTACATATCACATGATTCCAGTATGACATTCTAGACAAGACAAAATTATGGTGGCAGTAGAAAGATCAGTGGTTGCCAGAGGTTGGNACTAAAAAGCCTCTTGGTGAAAGTGAAAGAGGAGAGTGAAAAAGTTGGCTTAAAGCTCAACATTCAGAAAATGAAGATCATGGCATCTGGCCCCATCACTTCATGGGAAATAGGTGGGGAAATAGTGGAAACAGTGTCAGACTTTATTTTTGGGGGCTCCAAAATCACTGCAGACGGTGATTGCAGCCATGTAATTAGAAGATGCTTACTCCTTGGAAGAAAAGTTATGACCAACCTAGATAGCATATTCAAAAGCAGAGACCTTACTTTGCCAACAAGGGTCCATCTAGTCAAGGCTATGGTTTTTCGAGTGGTCATATATGAATGTGAAAGCTGGACTGTGAAGAAAGCTGAGCGCTGAAGAACTGATGCTTTTGAACTGTGGTGTTGGAGAATACTCTTGACAGCCCCTTGGACTGCATGGAGATTCAACCATTCCATTCTGAAAGAGATCAGCCCTGGGATTTCTTTGGAAGGAATGATGCTAAAGCTGAAACTCCAGTACTTTGGCCACCTCACGCGAAGGCTTGACTCATTGGAAAGGACTCTGATGCTGGAAGGGACTGGGGGCAGGAGGAAAAGGGGACAACAGAAGATGAGATGGCTGGATGGCATCACTGCCTCGATGGATGTGAGTTTGGGTGAACTCTGGGAGTTGGTGATGATCTGGGAGGCCTGGCGTGCTGCGATATATGGGTTCACAAAGAGTTGGACACGACTGAATGACTGAACTGACTGATGCTCTAAAACCCTGGCCTTAAACAAAGTCATTATTAACTCAGAGGACAGTTCAGTATAGGACACAGGGCCACAATTTCTTTCATGATACAGAGCTGGTGAGTCAATTCTAAGAAGTACACTATAAAGATGAGTCTGTGCATATTCTTACAGTTTCCATCAACTAATGGATTAACAGAATGGGATAATTGATAAAATAGTATATGAACAAAAGAGCCATGTTAAGAGAAAGACATTCTTGCATAAAAATATTTGAGAACTTGGCTTTTGAGTCACAGGTTCTTGAGGGAGGGACATCATTTCAGCTCTGTATTCTCAGAACCTAGGAGATGGTTTTTTGAACATTACTTAATAAACATTATATAAAAGAGTTCACAATTACTTGCCAAAAATTTGGAATAATGAAGCTATGGTAAAGGTGTCAGTTNACTTTGCCAACAAGGGTCCATCTAGTCAAGGCTATGGTTTTTCGAGTGGTCATATATGAATGTGAAAGCTGGACTGTGAAGAAAGCTGAGCGCTGAAGAACTGATGCTTTTGAACTGTGGTGTTGGAGAATACTCTTGACAGCCCCTTGGACTGCATGGAGATTCAACCATTCCATTCTGAAAGAGATCAGCCCTGGGATTTCTTTGGAAGGAATGATGCTAAAGCTGAAACTCCAGTACTTTGGCCACCTCACGCGAAGGCTTGACTCATTGGAAAGGACTCTGATGCTGGAAGGGACTGGGGGCAGGAGGAAAAGGGGACAACAGAAGATGAGATGGCTGGATGGCATCACTGCCTCGATGGATGTGAGTTTGGGTGAACTCTGGGAGTTGGTGATGATCTGGGAGGCCTGGCGTGCTGCGATATATGGGTTCACAAAGAGTTGGACACGACTGAATGACTGAACTGACTGATGCTCTAAAACCCTGGCCTTAAACAAAGTCATTATTAACTCAGAGGACAGTTCAGTATAGGACACAGGGCCACAATTTCTTTCATGATACAGAGCTGGTGAGTCAATTCTAAGAAGTACACTATAAAGATGAGTCTGTGCATATTCTTACAGTTTCCATCAACTAATGGATTAACAGAATGGAATAATTGATAAAATAGTATATGAACAAAAGAGCCATGTTAAGAGAAAGACATTCTTGCATAAAAATATTTGAGAACTTGGCTTTTGAGTCACAGGTTCTTGAGGGAGGGACATCATTTCAGCTCTGTATTCTCAGAACCTAGGAGATGGTTTTTTGAACATTACTTAATAAACATTATATAAAAGAGTTCACAATTACTTGCCAAAAATTTGGAATAATGAAGCTATGGTAAAGGTGTCAGTTGGATGAAAGTATACTCAATATAGTAAGTCAAAATCAGAATAAAATATAAATCCATCTTATAAAATGCATATAAATGCATTAGATCAGATATTACTATAAGTACAAGTTGAGAACATAAAGGATATGAACCAAGAGTTGGCAAGGAAGAAAGATCTACAAATGATTTCAAAGTTGTTGAAAATGTTTAATAGCCAATTTTTCACATAGTCTGTGACTAGAAAGACAACACAGCAATTTACAACAAAGGAAAGGGAAGAAGAGCTGAAAACTTGCTGAAAATATTTATTTCCTTCTGTCTGTTGTGAATTTATCAATCCCAAAGAGATTTTCATATTTTTAATTTCCCCATGTAATCTGTAGAAAATATGTGTGTCAGCTGGACTTTCAGAGTAACAAGATCTTTAAAAATTATTTTCATTGTTGTTTGTTAAACCAGCCATTTCTAGATTGTTAAATTACCTCTGGCTACTAAATAGGATTATTCACAAATATTTCATTTTGGTTCATTGAAATTAATTCCTTTATTGCTCAAAAATAAAACAGTCATTTAAGAACAATAGTTTTCTTATAAAATAAAGTACCAAGAAAATTTAAAAATAAATAAAAGAGCCAGATAAGAAAGTCCTTTGTAAGAGACTACCTGACGCTGCAGCAGGACACTTGGCCTCCTCTACTACACTGTGCAGTGCCTCTGGGCCCCCAGAGCCTGGGCATAAATGACCCGAAGTAGCCCCCGATGCAGCATTCCTGTCTCCAGCCAGTCATCCCTCTGTCTGGCACTGCCACAGCCAGAAGGTGATTGACATGCCCTCTGGCTGTCTTCAAACCGTTCTAACCACAGCCTAAGTGTGCACTGCTTAATGCCTCCACCCAATTGCTCTCTAGAACTAGCTGGATGGAAGCTGCTACCAATCAATGACTGGGATCCATTACCTCCTTGAGCATTTAGGCCCAGGGTGAGAAAGCCTGAATTTAGAAATGATAGGGCAGACTTTGAGCAATACCTTAGGAAGGAAGTGTCTTCCTAGGTTGACACACTCCCCAGAGAGCTACTGGGAATGAAGGGAGAAAGAAGAAAAGAATCTGAAATGTTTATTTCAGACCTCAAAATTAAACTAATTACTTGTTCATTTTGCTGTTGCTATCTTCTTTAAATTAGAATATTATCCCAATGAGGGTTAAAACCAAACACACTTTGTCACAGAAATGGAGTTGAAATCACATAATACGTAACTTGATTTCATATTAAGCTTAATGGTTATTTTTTAAATGTAGGTATTGGTTTTCTTAAGAAAGAAGCCCTTTGAAAATTTTGAAAATAATCTCTGTGCACATATACTTTGATTTGTCTTCGTTCATCCATTACCCTATATTGAATACTTATGGTGGCCCCGTAGCACTATCCCAAGAAAAGCAGTATGATGTAGAGACCCTTGCTATTCAAAGTGTGGCCCAGACCAAAATATGGATATCAGCAGGGAGCTTGTTAGAAATGCAGAGTCTTACCATATCAGACACAATGAATCTGAATTTTGCATTTAACAAACTTCCCAGGTGATTTAGGTACTTTGGGGTGGCTAACTACATAGAGTAAGAGATGATCCCGCTCGTGACGAAGCAAGTCCCTGACTCCTGCTTGTCAATGTCACTCAACGCTGTGGAATCAATTTCAAGGTGAAGGAGATCCACACTGGGGACTGTGTAGAGAAGACTGGGAGCTGGCTGAGGAGCAGTGTGCTGGTGGTGACTGCAGCAGCCCTGGGCATTGCCTTTGTGAAGTTCCTGGGGACGTCTTTGTCTATAAATCATAGAGAAAAACCTACAAACTTTTTGGCCAATCCAGTAGACACACCTTATCAAACATACTGAAAAACAAACACTGACCACCTATTTTGTTCTACGCACTGTGCTATTTACTGCATATACAGAGAGAATAATGCTGTCTCCACCTTAACAAAACATCCTAAATATCCCAAATAGCTTGTGTGTCTTCTACCCATTTTCCCTGTGATCAGTCCTTGTGGATGGCTTAATTCTGTAGATGGGAAGTCTAACTTGTTCATATGCAAATAAGTAAATGGAGGCTGCTTTATTTGGATAGCACTTCATCACTGTCATTTCATTAACTTCTTAAGAGCTGCCCAATACAGTAGTGAATAGGCAAATCTGGCTATTTAAGTTAATTAAAATAAAATAAGTCAGTCATTCAGTCAAACTAACCACATTTCATACTGTTCTGGAGCTATTTCTCCACTCTTCTCCAGTAGCATACTGGGCACCTACTGAACTGGGTATGAACACTATGAAAAGGCAAAAAGACATGACAGTGAAAGATGAACTCCCCAGGTTGGTAGGTGCCCATTATGCTACTGGAGAAGAGTGGAGAATTAACTCCAGAATGAAGAGATGGAGCCAAAGCAAAAATGACACCCAGTTGTGGATATGACTTGTGATGGAAATAAAGTTCAATGCTGTAAAGAACAATATTGCATAGGAACTTGGAATGTTAGATCCATGAATCAAGGCAAATTGGAAGTGGTCAAACAGGAGATGGNATTAACTCCAGAATGAAGAGATGGAGCCAAAGCAAAAATGACACCCAGTTGTGGATATGACTTGTGATGGAAATAAAGTTCAATGCTGTAAAGAACAATATTGCATAGGAACTTGGAATGTTAGATCCATGAATCAAGGCAAATTGGAAGTGGTCAAACAGGAGATGGCAAGAATAAACATTGACATTTTAGGAATCAGTGAACTAAAATGGACTGGAATGGGAGAATGACCATTATATTTACTACTATGAGCAAGAATCCCATAGAAGAAATGGAGTAGCCTTCATAGTCAACAAAAGAGTCCAAAATTGAGTACTTGGGTGCAATCTCAAAAATGACAGAATGATCTCTATTCGTTTCCAAGGCAAGCCATTCAATATCAGAGTAATCTAAGTTTATGCCTCAACCAGTAATGCTAAAGAAGCTGAAGTTGAGTGGCTCTATGAAGACCTATAAGACCTTCTAGAACAAATGCCCCCAAAAGATGTCCTTTTCATCATAAGGCACTGGAAGGCAAATGTAGGAAGTCAAGAAATATCTGGATTAACAGGCACATTTGGCCTCGGAGTAAAGAATAAAGCTGGGCAAAGGCTAACAGAGTTTTTCCAAGAGAACGCACTGGTCATAGCGAACACTTTCTTCCAAAAAACACAAGAGAAAACTCTACATATGGACATCAATAGATAGTCAATACCAAAATCAGATTGAGTATACTCTGTGCAGCCAAAGATAGAGAAGCTCTATAGAGTCAGCACAGTCAAGACTGGGAGCTGACTGTGGCTCAGATCATAAACTCCTTTTTGCCAAATTCAGGCTTAAATTGAAGAAATTAGGGAAAACCACTAGACCATTCAAGTATGACCTAAATAAAATCCCTTATTGAAAAGACTCTGATGCTGGGAGGGATTGGGGGCAGGAGGAGAAGGGGACAACCAAGGATGAGATGGCTGGATGGCATCACGGACTCGATGGACGTGAGTCTGAGTGAACTCGGGGAGATGGTGATGGACAGGGAGGCCTGGTGTGCTGCGATTCATGGGGTCGCAAAGAGTCAGACACGACTGAGTGACTGAACTGAACTGAATTGAAGTCACTAGATTTAAATGCTTGGCAGACATACAGTAAATGGTCAGTAAATGTTAGCTCTTATTGTTATATAAGATGCTTAGAGATTGTTTGGAAAAAAGTTACTGGATTAATAGGAAATGGAGCAATAATGATAATAACCAGAAAAGTGTCACTCACTAACACAGTGTCACTGCAGGAGATTTATTTGAGGAAACTGTTAACAGAGACCCGGAGGAGGCAATGGCAGCCCACTCCAGCACTCCTGCCTGGAAAGTCCCATGGATGGAGGGGCCTGGCGGGCTGCAGTCTTCGGGGTCGCAAAGAGTAGGACATGACTGAACGACTTCACTTTCTTTCTATCGTTCCTTTTGGAAAAGGAAATGGCCACCCACTCCAGTGTTCTTGCCTAGACAATCCCATGCACGGAGGGGCCTGGTGGGCTACAGTCTATGGGGTTGCAAAGAGTCAGACACAAGTAAGCAACTAACACGCACACACAACAGAGACCCAGGTGCACACTTACAAAGCAAGACTACCGATGGGCTGATCCAACACGCCAAAGACACTTTTCCCATAAACTCCATGACGTATATACACTACGTATAAAGTAGATAACTAATGAGGCCAGATCCTCTACTCAATGCTCTGTGCTGACCTCAATGGGAAGGAAATCCAAACAAGAGAACATATATATATATATATATATATATATAGAGAGAGAGAGAGAGAGAGAGAGATGATTTACTTCGCTATATAGCAGAAAATAACACAACGTTGTGAAAAACTACACTCCAATATAAATTAAATAAAGTACCTGGACTCGGTCAGGATCAAACCGAGATGAATGAGGTTTAGACTGAGAAAAAAACCCTGCTCTCACACAAGAATATCTTCACCATCTCACTGTATGTTTCGAGTGCCATTTAAATTCGGGGCTCAGAGAAACACCTCACAAATTGATAAGGCTTTTCTGTTCAGAGGATCCCAGTGCCTATTTACGCCCAACAAATGCTCAGTGGCTATTCTGTGAATTTTCATCGTCAAAGCCAAGATCTTACCTTAAAGATGTCCGTTCCAGTATAAACTGGGCATGTGTACAAGCCTACCTGCATTTATTTGGAGGGTAACAGCTGACCCTTGTTTCTCTGCTTTTTATTTACAGGCCTTATTAGAGTTCTTCTTAGTCTTCTCCTAGGATTTCCTAACTGAACTCCCCCCACGAGCACTCTCATTTTTGAGTTGAGCCCTCATTTCTATTTACTCTAAGAATCCGGTCTGTTGGCAGAAGGGAAGGAAGGAAGGTAGGAAGGACCAGTGTATTGCTCGTATCCGGGTTAAATTAGCAGATGCGCCTCAGCTGTAAGTAGGGCACTCACCTGCACTCCCACAATTACAAAGGAAGTGTCCTCTGCTCACTGCTCTGCGGCAGGTACTTCACTGCGTTTTCTCCTCAAGCAACTGAGACCTGGCCAGGGCCGGGGGAAACTGCTGCCTGGGGCGGGAGTGAGGGCATGCCGGCTGCAGGACAGTCACGTCTTTAACACGCTAAGGGACAGGCTCTGCTGCTGCTGCTGTTCAGTTCCCATGTCATGTCCGACCCTTGGCAACTCCATGGATGGCGGCATGCCAGGCCTCCCTTTAAAGATACCGGCACAGGCTTTAAAGACCTCTTATTTCTACTTTTAATATACATTTAACCTAATTTCACCTAAATAAAAATGAAAGATGAATTGAGGAATGGTGAACATAAATTCAATTTTCCCAGCAATATCTACTGAATAGTTTCTGATATCCTGTCATGTCAAAGGCCTTTTCTTACAGAAGTAAATGTTTGTTAGTGAATTGCTTTCACTTGTACTTTTGTTTTTATTAAAATAACAACAAAGTCTACTGTCTTTATAGAGACATTTTGCTTATATCCTTGGTGTTTTTAGAAGTTAATATAGATTTCTACATTAAACCAGATCTCAAAAGCCACTGTTGATTTCTATAACTGGAACAACCATTGCCTTAAGATGTGTATAAGAGACCTATTTCTCCACTCTTCTCCAGTAGCATACTGGGCACCTACTGAACTGGGTATGAACACTATGAAAAGGCAAAAAGACATGACAGTGAAAGATGAACTCCCCAGGTTGGTAGGTGCCCATTATGCTACTGGAGAAGAGTGGAGAATTAACTCCAGAATGAAGAGATGGAGCCAAAGCAAAAATGACACCCAGTTGTGGATATGACTTGTGATGGAAATAAAGTTCAATGCTGTAAAGAACAATATTGCATAGGAACTTGGAATGTTAGATCCATGAATCAAGGCAAATTGGAAGTGGTCAAACAGGAGATGGCAAGAATAAACATTGACATTTTAGGAATCAGTGAACTAAAATGGACTGGAATGGGAGAATGACCATTATATTTACTACTATGAGCAAGAATCCCATAGAAGAAATGGAGTAGCCTTCATAGTCAACAAAAGAGTCCAAAATTGAGTACTTGGGTGCAATCTCAAAAATGACAGAATGATCTCTATTCGTTTCCAAGGCAAGCCATTCAATATCAGAGTAATCTAAGTCTATGCCTCAACCAGTAATGCTAAAGAAGCTGAAGTTGAGTGGCTCTATGAAGACCTATAAGACCTTCTAGAACAAATGCCCCCAAAAGATGTCCTTTTCATCATAAGGCACTGGAAGGCAAATGTAGGAAGTCAAGAAATATCTGGATTAACAGGCACATTTGGCCTCGGAGTAAAGAATAAAGCTGGGCAAAGGCTAACAGAGTTTTTCCAAGAGAATGCACTGGTCATAGTGAACACTTTCTTCCAAAAAACACAAGAGAAAACTCTACATATGGACATCAATAGATAGTCAATACCAAAATCAGATTGAGTATACTCTGTGCAGCCAAAGATAGAGAAGCTCTATAGAGTCAGCACAGTCAAGACTGGGAGCTGACTGTGGCTCAGATCATAAACTCCTTTTTGCCAAATTCAGGCTTAAATTGAAGAAATTAGGGAAAACCACTAGACCATTCAAGTATGACCTAAATAAAATCCCTTATAATTATACAGTAAAAGTGACAAATAGATTCAAGGGATTAGATCTGATAGACAGAGTGCCTGAATAACTACGGATGGAGGTTCATGACAATGTACAGGAGGCAGTGATCAAGACCATACCCAATAAAGAAATGCAAAAAGGCAAACTGGTTGTCTGAGGAGGGCTTACAAATAGCTGAAAAAAGAGAAGCTGAAGGCAAAGGAGAAAAGGAAAGATATGCCCATCTGAATGCAGAGTTCCAAAGAATAGCAAGCAGAGAGAACAAAGCTTTCCTCAATGATCAGTGCAAAGAAATATAGGAAAAAAATAGAATGGGAAAGAATAGAGAGCTCTTCAAGAAAATTAGATATACCAAGGGAATATTTCATGCAAATACAGGCACAATAAGGACAGAAAGGTATGGACCTAATGGAAACAGAAGGTTTTAGGAAGGGGTGGCAAGAATACACAGAACTACACAAAAAAGATCTTCATGACCCAGATAACCATGATGGTGTGATCACTCACCTAGAGCCAGACATCCAGGAATGTGAAGTCAAGTGGGCCTCAGGAAGCATCACTACGGATCAAAGCTAGTGGAGGTGATGGAATTCCAGTTGAGCTGTTTAAAATACTAAAAGATGATGCTGTGAAAGTGCTACACTCAATATGCCAGGAAATTTGGAAAACTCAGTAGTGACCACAGGACTGGAAAAGATCAGTTTTCATTCTAATCCCAAAGAAAGACAATCCCAAACAATGTTCAGGTTCAGTCGAGTTCATTTCAATCGCTCAGTCATGTCCAACTCTTTGCGATGCCATGGACTGCAGCACACCAGGCTTCCCTGTCCATCACCAACTTCCGGAGTTTACTCAAATTCATGTTCATTGAGTCAGTGATGCCATTCAACCATATCATCCTCTGCCAGCCCCTTCTCCTCCCATCTTCAATCTTTCCCAGTATCAGGGTCTTTTCAAACGAGTCAGCTCTTCAAATCCGGTGGCCAAAGTATTGGAGTTTCAGCTTCAACATCAGTCCTTCCAATGAATATTCAGGACCGATTTCCTTTAGGATGGACTGGTTGGATCTCCTTGCAGTCCAAGGGACTCTCAAGAGTCTTCTCCAATACCACAGTTCAAAAGCATCAATTCTTCTGTGCTCAGCTTTCTTTATAGTCCAGCTCTCACATCCATACATGACTACTGGAAAACCATAGCCTTGACTAGATGGACCTTTGGTGGCAAAGTAACCTCTCTGCTTTTTAATATGCTGTCTAGGTTGGTCATAACTTTTCTCCCAAGGAGTAAGCATCTTTTAATTTCATGGCTGCAGTCACCATCTGCAGTAATTTTGGAGCCTGAAAAAATAAAGTCTACCACTGTTTCCACTGTTTCTCCATCTATTTGTCACGAAGTGATGAGACCAGATGACTTAATCTTTGTTTTCTGAATGTTGAGTTTTAAGCCAACTTTTTCACTCTCCTCTTTCATTTTCATCAAGAGGCTCTTTAGTTCTTCTTCACTTTCTGCCATAAGGATGGTGTCATCTGCACATTTGAAGTTAATGATATTTCTCCTGGCAATCTTGATTCTAGCTTGTGCTTCATCAAGCTCAGCATTTTTCATGTTATACTCTGCATATAAGTTAAACTATTACACAATTGTACTTATCTCACATGGTAGCAAAGTAATGCTCAAAATTCTCCAAGCCAGGCTTCAACAGTACCTGAAGCATGAACTTCCAGATGTTCAAGCTGGGTTTAGAAAGGCAGAGGAACCAGAGATCAAAATGCTAACATCTGTTGGATCATCGATAAAGCAAGAGGATATCAGAAAAATATCTACTTCTGCTTTATTGATTATGCCAAAGCCTTTGACTGTGTAGATCACAACAAACTGTGGAAAATTCTTAAAGAGATGGAAATACCAGACCAGCTTACCTGCCTCCTGAGAATCCTGTATGTAGATCAAGAAGCAACAGTTTGAATTGGACATGGAACAACAGACTGATTCCAAATTGGGAAAGGAGTATGTCAAGGCTGTATATTGTCACCCTGCTATTTAACCTATTTGCAGAGAACATCTTGCAAAATACTGGGCTGGATGAAGCACAAGCTGGGATCAAGATTACTGGGAGAAGTATCAATAACCTCAGAGATGCAGATGACACCACCCTTATGGCAGAAAGCGAAGAAGAACTAATAAGCTTCTTGATGAAAATAAAAGAGGAGAGTGAAAAAGCTGGCTTAAAGCTCAACATTCAGAAAACTAAGATCATGGCATCCATTTCCATTACTTCATGGCAAATAGATGGGGAAACAATGGAAACAGTGACAGACTTTATTCTCTTGAACTCCAAAATCATTGCAGATGGTGACTGCACCCATGAAATTAAAAGATGCTTACTCCTTGAAAGAAAAGCTAAGACCAACTTAGATAGCATATTAAAAAGAAGAAACATTACTTTGTGGCAAAGTTCTATCTAGTCAAAGCTATGGTTTTTCCAGTAGTCATGTATGGATGTGAGAGTTGGACTATAAGGAAAGCTTAGCACCAAAGTTTGATTCTTTTGAACTGTAGTGTTATAGCAGACTCTTGAGAATCCCTTTGACAGTAAGGAGATCAAACCAGTCAATCCTAAAGAAAATCAATCCTGAATATTCATTGGAAGGACTGATGCTGAAGCTGAAACTCCAATTCTTTGGCCACCTGATGCAAAGAACTGATTCATTGGAAAAAACCCTGATGCAGGGAAAGATTGAAGACGGGAGGAGAAGGGTGACAGAGAATAAGATGGTTGGATGGCATCACCAACTTGATGAACATGAGTTTGAGTAAGCTCCAGAGTTGGTGATGGACATGGAAGCCTGACGTGCTGCAGTCCATGAGGTCACAAAGAGTTGGACACAACTGAGCGACTGAACTGACTAAACTGAACCACATTTCAAATGCTCTAGTGGCTAGTGTGTTAGATAGGGCAGGTATAGAATATTCCCATCATTTCAGAATGTTCTATTAAACAAAACTATTTTAGAGTATGGCTTTTTTCTTTTAAAGATATTGTCTTTGGTTATAAACTGAATATTTCCCAGAGTTAATACTTCTAACTTTTCATAGCAGCAAATTACTGAATATGTCAGTGTTGTGTTTGTGTGCTCATTTGTGTCTGACTTTGTGATCCCATGGACTGTAGCCCGCCAGGCTCTGCTATCCATCACTGAAGCCCAGATAAGATAGATATACAAATATGCATATATTCAGATACATATGCAGATACAGATATAGAACTAGATATGAATATTTATTCTATACAGGTACTAACTTCTGACATTCATTCTTAAGGCACAAAAGAATCAGTCAATTAGTTAATTAACACAATTAACCCACTGAACTTTAAATCTGAGTGGGTGACAGTTTCAGCAATTCTTTGTGGCTTTTATACTACGATTGAATTTTTCCTGGCTTGTGTACTCTCAATGGTGATTTTGTTGGAAAGTATAAAGTCTGTAATTACTGCATTAGCTCACAGAAGAATTAGACAGGGTATGTACTTTGTAAATGTCATTTGATATTTGCATGTGGCATTTAAATTCTTCCCAGTGTTAATGCACTACCAAGATTTTTGTATTTTTTCTGAGTTGTTTCTTTTGTTCATTTTGATTCTGCTTGCAGCAAGCATCTTAAAAGTTACTGGAAAAGTTAGACTTTTGTGTTTTATAATACCACTGACATTCAGTAAGCTTAATAAAGAAATGAGAACTCAAGAACTATGTGAGGAGATTTTAATCTCTGATATACTGTTTCCTTGAATTAATTACTGGAGAAAGTAGAATAGGCTCCCAAAATCTGATCCTCTGAGTTCAAGGAAGGGGAAGAAATAAAACAAGTACAGATGAACATACTGAACAGCATTACAAGTGGATTAAATGTCATACTGAATACATGTCCCATGTAATCTTTTTAAAAATGTTACTATTATGGTTTCTATTAGTGTGTGATTAGGATGCTAAGTTCCCCTTTACTTGAGGAATTTTCCTCAACTTTTAAGTGATTTTGGCTCTGAGTACTATTTCTTAATAGTATCTTTAACAGTCAAGCATTCTTGAATCTTTGTTGTTATTAAAATAGGTGTATATTTTCATTAATGAAACTCTTCATCTTGTAAATATTATTTCACTTTGAATATTTTTTAATTATGCAGATGCTCTGGGTTTGTTTCTGTCATATAAGCAGGGTTGTGCATATAATGACCTCTGGACAACTTTAGCACTTCTCTGTTTTATAAAATCTTCACTGGGGCCTTTAATCATGTACTCATCTGCATATGTTCAACCCACATCCTCTTTTAATTAATAATCCAGTGTGATCTGACAGAATGCACTCAAATTGTATAACTTCTAGTGGATTTCCTTTAAAAAGTTTATCATAGTTTTAAAATTGCAGTTCAAAACAAAATTAAAGAACATAGATAAGCAATTTTTTATTTCCTTAAAAGGAATATTCATAGTCTCTTCCCTGCCCTGCAAAGATAGGCACTGTGAACATCAGGATGAGGTCCTTTTCTCAATGTATACACATTTTTCACAAATATAGACTCACATATGCTATTTTATAATGTGGATTTTTTTAAACTATTTATCCTATCTTTCCTATCTTGTAATCTCTTAAGAAATTATAAACTGTTCTAGAACATCATTTCTAATGTAAATACATAATTTACTGAACTATCCATATCACTGGATATTGTGCTTGTCTCTGACATTGTGTCTTTATTGTCAATAACCTTTTGATTTGTTCACTCTAGTATATATTTACTTTTTATATTAGTAAATTTCTGCAAATTATTAGAAATAGTCCAATGTTAGAAAAGAAATGTTATATTCTTTTATAATAATCTACATTAGTTTTGCTCATCCAATAATTCATACCATATTTAAGCCCTGTGAGTTTGTACATTGTCTCAGCATTCGTTCCTCAACTCTTTACCCACTTGCCAACACCTCTTTCCTATACTCCCTCTTCCTCTCATCCTCTGTCTTCCTAAAAACCTACTCCTATGTAATTTACTAACAGGGAGGCACAATTAATTAAAAACAATGATTTCCTCCCTGAATTTATTTGCATTTTAACAAAGATCAAACTCTTATATTAACAAGATGAGACTCTCCACCAGAAGATTGGAGAAAACTCCTATAAACAAATCATACGATAGGTTGCTTATTTTTCTTATTTTAAGGTTTTGGGAGTAAATGTTACCTGCTCTGTTTATTCATTTTAAACCACAAATATGCTTTATATACATCAAGGCCTTCACACCTTCATTCATCAAGGTGACAAAATAGATAGTTGGCAATTTTAGGCCCAGATTACCTGCTGTTGTACTGCTGGGATGCCTAGCATAGTGTGAAGCATACAACAGATGCACAACAACTCTGTGTTGTTTAATTGATCAACCAACAGGAAAGGCAACCCATTCCAGCATTCTTGCCTGGGGAATCTCATGGACAGAGAATCTGGAAAATTGTAGTCCATGGGGTTGCAAAAGAGTTGGACACTACTCTGTGACTAAGCAACAACACTGATTCCTAGATTGCTGACTTTATTTGCTTTTGCTGCCAATCCCTGCAATTCTTTACATGCAGGAGATATTTGTGAGCTATATTCAGGATTCCTTCATATTTAGGAAAAAGAATGGTCCTACAAAATCAGGAACATTTGCACTGAGTCAAGGGGAAGGAATAAGAAACTGTGTAAATTATCCCCATTATGAAAAAAAAAAAAAAAAAAAAAAAGCAAGACACGGTTCCACCAACAGTCCAATAAGGAGATAATTGTTTAAATAAGTCACTATTACAAATGCAATAATAGAATAATATGCATGGTAAAAACGGCACCAAAAGAATGAGCAAGAACTTTGCCTGGAGAGGTCAGGGAAATCTTTACTCAGTAGATCCCCATTAAAAAAAAAAAAAAAAAAAAAAAAGAGCAAGACACGGTTCCACCAACAGTCCAATAAGGAGATAATTGTTTAAATAAGTCACTATTACAAATGCAATAATAGAATAATATGCATGGTAAAAACGGCACCAAAAGAATGAGCAAGAACTTTGCCTGGAGAGGTCAGGGAAATCTTTACTCAGTAGACACTGCTTAAGCAGGGTCTTAAAGGACAAATAAAAGTTTGTTAGGTATATGGGAAGAGAGGAAGGAACATTGTATTAATACAAAAGGGTGAAAAAATGTATCAAGCTCAATAAATGGTAGATATTATGATCACATGGTAGCAAAGTAATCCTCAAAATTCTCCAAAGTAGGCTTCAGTGTTATGTGAACCGAGAACTCCCAGATGTTCAAGCTGGATTTAAAAAAGGCAGAGGAACCAGAAATCAAATTGCCAACATCCATTGGGTCATAGAAAACACAGAAGAATTCCAGAAAAATATCTACTTCTGCTTCATGGACTATGCTAAAGACTTTTAATTGTGTGGATCAAAATAAACTATGGAAAATCTGAAAGAGATGAGAATACCAGACCACTTTACCTGCCTCCTGAGAGACCTGTGTGCAGGTCAGGAAACAACAGTTAGAACTGAACATGGCACAATGGACTAGTTCCAAACTGGCAAAGGAGTATGCCAAGGCTGTATATTGTCACCCTGCTTATTTAACTCATATGCAGAGTACATCATGTGAAATGCCAGGCTAGATGAAGCACAAGCTGGAATCAAGATTGCCAGGAGAAATACAGTAACTTCAGATATGCAGATGACACCACCCTTATGGCAGAAAGTGAAGAGGAACTAAAGAGCCTCTTGATGAAAGTTAAAGAGGAGAGTGAAAAAGTTGGCTTAAAGCTCAACATTCTGAAAATGAAGATCATGGCATCCAGTCCCATCACTTCATGGAAAATAAATGGGGAAATGATGGAAACAGTGATAGACTTCATTTTCTTGGGCTCCAAAATCACCATAGATGGCGACTGCAGCCATGAAATCAAAAGACTCTTGCTCCTTGGAAGAAAAGCTATGACAAACCTAGACAGTGTACTAAAACACAAAGAAATCACTTTGCTGACAAAGGCCCAAATAGTCAAAGCTATGGTTTCTTCCAGTAATCATGTGTGGATGTGAGAGTTGGACCATAAAGAAGGCTGAGTGCCGAAGAATTGTTGCTTTTGAACTCTGGTTGTTGGAGAAGACTCTTGAGAGTTCCTGGGACAGCAAAGAGATTAAACCAGTCCATCCTAAAGGAAATCAGTCCTGAATATTCATTTGAAGAACTGATGCTGAAACTGAAGCTCCAATACTTTGGCCACCTGATGGAAAGAACTGACTCATTGGAAAAGACCCTGATACTGGGAAAGATTGAAGGAAGGAGGAGAATGGGACGACAGAGGACGAGACAGTTGGATGGCATCACTGATTCGATGCACATGATTTTGAACAAGCTCCAGGAGTTGGTGAAGGACAGGGAAGCTGGTGTGCTGCAGTCCATGGGGTTGCAAAGAGTTGAATATGAGGGAGTGAACAACAACACTTATGACTCTAGAGCATAAAGTATCAGGCAGAGAGTAGCAGAGAATTAGATTTTATTTCTCACACTGGAATTATTATAAAAAGTTTATGTACCGTGCTTAGTTCTTTTCTCTAGGCCAGTGGTTCATCATCCCAGCTGCACATTATTACTGCCTGGGGAGACTTTTTAAAGTAGAAATAACCAAAACTCACCTACATGCATTTGAGGGGGTAGCAGAGATGTTAGCTCACCTTTGAATGTGACTAGTTGAGGATATCTGTGAGGCATTGAAGATGGAGATGTAAATAACCCATGAGTGGTGGGATACATGAGCCTGGAGCTTTGCAGAAGGCTATGAGCCCTCAATTTTTGTGGGTACTGAGCACATGGTATGTTAGCCTAAGTATAGGTAAAGTTGTGTTTGAGTCTCAACCTAGCAACATGGCAGCTCTCTTGGGCAAATGACTTCTCTTTGAGCCTCAGTTTCCTAATTTGCAAATGAAGATGCTATGGGAGCCAAATGAGAGGTAAATGAGACTTTTGTAGATTATTATATGGCTGCAGAAGGAAATGGCAACCCATTCTAGTATTCTTGCTTGGAGAATACCATGGACGGAGGAACCTGGCAGGCTACACAGTCCGTGGGGTCTCAAGGAATTGGACACGACTGAGTAACACACACATGCAGTTTATTATTATCATTAGTGACTTGTATATATATAATGAAAATATTTTCTTTGTATGTACATGGTTCAGAAGAAAATATCAGACCAGGAACAAGTGATTCATCTTCAAGCCTCAAATTTTTTACTCTGTTAGGTACTTTACATTACTTATACTTCAACATCCTTATACTTCAACATCCGTAAAGTGAAAGTTGGATGAGATTAGTGGTTTTGAAACTTCACTCAGTGGAGCCTCAGTATCTTTCATTGAAATATCTCAGGGGCTCCAAAGGGATGGGGTATGGGGAGACTACAACAGTTCTACTTTCAGTTGGCTTATGTGTTAGATTTTTCTGTAGAGTTCTTTAAAAGAAATGTTTTAAGGCCAAAGCTAGAAAAGTGTGAAAACTTTGGAGTTAAACAATCTCAAAGGGACTTTACTTTTGGAACATCCTAAGGTTCTACAGTATTATGAATGATCCAGTCTCCAAAGCATGGCCCTCTCCAAAAGGTTTTCTGGAGGAATAGTCATGAAATGACTCCCAAAGCTGTAAGATAAGTCTCTACATTTGTTTATTAACAATATTCAGATACCAAGTGGGATGACACTCACATCCACAGTGTTGCTTAACTGAATATTTTATTCTTTGCTTCCTTGGTGTCTCAAATGGTAAACAATCTGTCTGCAATGCGGGAAACCTGGGTTTGATCTCTGAGTCAGGAAGATCCCCTGGAGAAGGAAATGGCAACCCACTCCAATTTTCCTGCCTGAAAAATTCCATGGACAGAAGAGCCTGTTGGGCTACAGTCCAATGGGGGTTGCAAAGATTTGGACATGACTGAGCAACTAGTAGACATGTATAAATATTACAGGACACAGATGAAAATACTCATCACACATGCCAAGTTTAGTGGCTGCCCAGACCCCATGATGACCAGGTTGCTGTGTCTGCATTTGGGTTTTCCAGTAAAGAATGCTGTGATCAACTGTTAATTTCTAACATAAAGCATAGAAAAAACATAGACACATATATTAGTATTTTTCATTCCTTTTAGAAGCAGAAATTTGCTTCCTGTGTGGCCAGTACAGTTTGATTCCAAAAGAAGCCTCTGACTTTTACTTTTGCATACAGGGCTTTTGTGCCCATGGGAACTACAACTAAATTTCACAGCCAAACTCTCTCCTGCAACACCAAGGGAATTCTGTTCTATTAAAAAGAAGTCTTATTCAATAAATGTAAGGTAACTTCTTTGGCCTGGTAAAAGGCATTTTAGTGGTGAAAGGCTTACTCCTAAAGTCAGGAACAGGGTAAGGATGTCTAAACCCATCATTTCTATTTAATAATGTACTAGATATTCTCACCAGCATGATAAGACAATAAATGATTAAATGTTTCTGGAAATGGCCAGAATGCATAAAGAATTCTTACACTCCAGTAGAAAGAAGATAACCCAATTTAAAAATGGGCAAAAAGATTTTAATAGACATGTCAAAGAAGATATATAGATGTCAAATAAGCACCCAAAAATATTCTCAATATCTTGAGTTATTGGTGAAATGCAAATAAAAACTGCAATGATATTATCCCTACATATCCACTTGAACAGCTAAAATAAAGACTGTTTACACAAAATGTTGACAAATACACGGAACAACTGTGGATGGAAATGTAAAATGATTCAACTACTTTTGAAGGTATTTTGACAGTATATTTAAACACATACCTACCATATTACTCCAATGTTTAACTCACTCCAAGGTATTTACCCAAGGAAAACAAAAGCAGATGTTGACTCAAAGACTTTTACACTATACTCATTGTCACTTTATTTTTAAAAGCCCCAAATTGGAAAACCCAAAAGTACACATTTACATCTGTCTAGGTAAATGAATAAACTAATTTTAGTATAGCTATAGAATGGAATATTTCTCATCAGTAAAAGGGTACAACTATCAATACATGCAAAAACAGGGATATACCTCGAAATGATTTTATGAAGTGAAAGAAGTCAGACAAAACAAATACTATATAATTTTATTCATAAAAATTCTAGAAAGTGAAAATTAAACTATAATAATAAAAAGCCAGATAAGTGGTTACTTTGGGACAAGGGTGGGATAGCAGGGACAAAGGAGAAGCAGGAGGAAAAAATTATAAAGAGATATGAAAAAACTTTCTGGGGGTGATAGATATGTTCATTATTTTGACTGCAGTGATGGTTTCATGAGTCTACACATATATAAAAACTCTTAATGTTTAACTATATGGAGTTTGAAAGTGAAAGTGTTACTCACTCAGTCATGTCCAACTCTTTGTGACTCCGTGGACTGTAGCTCGCTAGGCTCCTCTGTCCATGGGATTCTCCAAGCAAGAATACCAGAGTGGGTTACCATTTCCTTCTCCAGGGGATCTTTCTGATCCAGGGATGGAACCCGGATCTCCTACATTGCAGGCAGATTCTTTACCATCTAAGGAATCAGAGAAGCCCATGTGAGGTTTATTGTATGTTAATTAGACCTCAATAAAGTTTTAACAGAAATTAACTGCCTGTCATTTTTGGTGACCATCAGTTCAGTTCAGTAGCTCAGTTGTGTCCAACTCTTTGTGACCCCATGAATTGCAGCCTGCCAGGCCTCCCTGTCCATCACCAACTCCTGGAATTCACTCAAACTCACGTCCATTGAGTCGGTGATGTCATCCAGCCATCTCATCCTCTGTCATCCCCTTCTCCTCCTGCCCCAAATCCCTCCCAGCATCAGAGTCTTTTCCAACAGGTCAACTCTTTGCATGAGGTGGCCAAAGTATTGGAGTTTCAGCTTTAGCATCAGTCCTTCCAATGAACACCTAGGACTGATCTCCTTTAGAATGGACTAGTTGGATCTCCTTACAATCCAAGGGACTCTCAAGAGTCTTCTCCAACATCACAGTTCAAAAGCATCAATTCTTTGGTGCTCAGCTTTCTTCACAGTCCAACTCTCACATCCATACTTGACTACTGGAAAAACCATAGCCTTGACTAACATAGTAGTCTTTTATTTTTACTTCATTAGAAAGAAATCCATGACTTGCTGTGGAACCTGAGCAAGTTATGAACATAATGGGGATGGATTCATTTTTTTCAGTTTTTAGAAAGAGTTGACTTCTACAGTGATAAAAGATCCCTTCCATCATCTCTAATCTATGATACACAAGTTACATTCAAGAAGGTGAAAAGACAGCCTTCTGAATGAGAGAAAATAATAGCAAATGAAGCAACTGACAAACAACTAATCTGAAAAATATACAAGCAACTTATACAGCTCAATTCCAGAAAAATAAATGACCCAATCAAAAAATGGGCCAAAGAACTAAATAGACATTTCTCCAAAGAAGACATACGGATGGCTAACAAACACATGAAAAGATGCTCAGCGTCACTTATTGTCAGAGAAATGCAAATCAAGACCACAATGAGGTACCAGTTCACACCAGTCAGAATGGCTGCGATCCAAAAGTCTGCAAGCAATAAATGCTGGAGAGGGTGTGGAGAAAAGGGAACCCTCTTACACTGTTGGTGGGAATGCAAACTAGTACAGCCACTATGGAGAACAGTGTGGAGATTCCTTAAGAAATTGCAAATAGAACTGCCTTATGACCCAGCAATCCCATTGCTGGGCATACACACCGAGGAAACCAGAATAGAA
>SJYX01004581.1:0-36820 GCA_006410675.1 Oreotragus oreotragus | reverse complement strand
GTTGCAGAGTTGGACACGACTGAGCGACTTCACTTTGACTTCTCACTTTCATGCATTGGAGAAGGAAATGGCAACCCACTCCAGTATTCTTGCCTAGAGAATTCCAGGGACGGGGGAGCCTGGTGGGCTGCCGTCTATGGGGTCGCACAGAGTCAGACATGACTGAAGTGACTTAGCAGTAGCAGTAGAGGGGTTTGAGGAAGGGAATTTAACACTGAGGCTAGTTATTAACAAAAACACATGCATTTAACTTAAATTTACAAATTAGTCTTATGATATGACTAATACCATTGTCTAGTACAAATGTTTGAACATTTTTTTCTATGTAATTATATTAGAATTTATTATTTCTTTATTATATGTATGTTATGTTACTTATCAAGGAACCCCAAACACCTGGAATATCTAAACTTTATATGTAAGCAAGTAAATAACTTACTTGAGCAGTCTAGTGTGAATTCCATGGGAAAAAATGCCTTCACCATGTCCCCTAAATCTCAGGCTATTTTTACATTCTCCTCCAAAGATTTTAACTAACCACAGACTGAGAACCACTTAAAGAAGTTAGAACTACTCCAGAGAATTTTATCTTTAGCACCTCACCTAAGTCTCTGCCCATGTCCCATATTTTAATATAATATGCTAATGTTTAAACATTGTTTTCCAAATAATAGTTTTCTTTGAATCACCTAGCCACAAGTACACACCATATTGGCAATTCATTATTTTTAATTTAGATGTCATCAGTGCCTTATGTCAAGTTCTAACAAGCCACAAAACAATATATTCTGAAAAGTATTGGGTTCTACCTTTTGATATTTTAAGGGTGCATTCCTTTCTTTCAAGAATTCAAAAGTTGTACTTTCTGTGTTTAACCTCTGTCTCAAGTTGTCAAGATGATAACCATGTTTGGTAATTTTTTTTTTTTTTACTATGTTTGCATACTTTTGTTTCTAATGACTTATTCTTCTCAATAGTTGTATGTGGTGATCAAAATATTTAATATGCAACTTTCCTATTTGCCTTCAATAAGATGGTATAAACTATGCTCAAAAATATATTTTAAGTAGTCCTTATAAGACCATGTAATGAACTTTGTACATGAAAAATGTATAAAGGATCTAGGAAACCGGCTCTTGTTCCCATAAAACTTTAAAAATAAGATTTAAAGTATATACTAAAACAATCTTTAAAAATACACACAAAAACAACTGAGCTAAGAACAGGAAAAAATAGAAATTTGATGACCAGCAAAGATTTTCAGCCAAAGAATTGTTACTTTTGAACTGTAGTGTTGAAGAAGACTCTTGAGAGTCCGTTGGACTGCAAGGAGATCCAACCACTCCATCCTAAAGGAAAGCAGTGCTGAATATTTGTTGGAAAGACAGGCTGAAGCTGAAACTCCAATACTTTGGCCACCTGATGCGAAGAACTGACTCATTGGAAAAGACCCTGATGCTGAGAAAGACTGAAGGCGGGAGGAAAAGGGGATGACAGAGGATGAAATGGTTTGATAGCATCACTGACGTGATGGACATGAGTTTGAGTAGGCTCCAGGAGTTGGTGATGGACAGGGAAGCCTAGTTTGCTGCAGTTCATGGGGTCTCAAAGAGTCAGGTATGACTGAGTGATTGATCTGAACTGAGAGATTTTCATAGTGAGCTCAGAAAAAAATCAAGGTTCAGTTTGCCAAACAAAATAAAACCTGTAAGGCAATTAAAGTTGTCACAGGTGGATTGCCCCAACTATCACTCTCCTCCTCCATCTTAGTACAGAGAGGAATAGTAGTGAAAATTCTGCAGAAATTCTTTATACATTGTGAAAATTGTCTAATTTTCAGCTTTTGAAAAGCTATAGAATCTAAATTACCATCATAGCTTCATAGGATTTGGAATCCAATTGATCCAAATTTTGTCCAGACACCATTGGTATGTGGCAAAATAAACCAGATAATTTTCTGTCTTTCTGAACTACACATTTAAGTTTCTACCAGAAAAATGTATCCTAACACCCCAACCCCCTAAATCCCCTGCACAGCGGTGCTAACAGGATTTTCATGGAGATGTACACAGGCTACTCCTCAACAACCAATTATTTCGCAGACTGACTTTTTCCTCAAGTTTGGCTCCTGATGCCATAGCACCCACCTGAGCAAACATATCCTATATCTTCAGATGAGAGAGATAAACAAACTCCATAGAGAGCAATATGAATCTAAGATAGAAGTTGAAAAGGAAAATCAAACCTCTTACATTTTTTATTTAACAGGACTAGAAAAAGTTGTGTGTGTGCTTACTTGATGGCAATGAGCTTGCTCCCTGTGCCAGTGAAATTAATCCTGAAGCTGACATGAACTTCACCTGACTTCAGAATGGCAGCTCCTCCTATTATCTGACAGCATCACCCCTTTAGAGAGTCTCTGGGTTTGTGCTGTGGACATCTGCTTCCTGCAAAGATAGTTGATTGGATAGTTTGACTTTGTGAAGGTTGGGTGAATCTAATGACATTTCCCCCCATGTAAGCTGCATGCATGTGAGTTGAAATGAAACATGATTAAGAGGAGTCTTTTCTGCCCATTTACCCTTTGCATCATTTACCAGGTGCAGATATCTTAGGAAAATGCAGTATAATTTTTTAAGTTATTTTGGATGCTTAAGTAAGTTCTGGGTGAACATGAAGGTTGGATGAGTCAACTAGAATTTTAGGCTTGGCCAGACATTCTTGGGAGCTAGGACTTGCAGCTGGCAACTGGGCAGTGATTCAAGAGGTAGCTGATGCAGAAAGGAAAAAAAAAATGAATTTTCCAGGCAAGAATACTGGAGTGAGTTGCTATTCCCTTTTCCAGGGGATCTTCCCAACCCAGGGATCGAACCTGTGGTTCCTACACTGGCAGAAGGATTCTTTACCACTGAGCCACCTGGGAAGCCATGACAGTTCTGAGCATGCTCCCACTTGTTAGCATGTGATATTACTCAGACCATAAAAACCAATTCTCCTGCCATGGGGCCACCCTGACTTTCTGAGACAGTCAGCATTCTGCCTATATCTCTCTAAATAAACTTGGTTTTCCTTTTCTTTGGCTCTATCTTGAACTCCTTCCTGCACAAAGCCAAGGATCCTCACTTGGTTATCTGCCCTAAGGACTTCTCCATGTCCCAGGACATGACATTTCCTTCTCCTGCCATAGTAATGCTGCTGCTGGGGAGCTGATTGCCTTCACTTAGGATTTTGACTGATAAACCAAGAAGCCTTAATGGAGGTTTCAGAGGGAAAACTGCATGACAAAATCACAAGACAGAAGCTCATAGGGACACACTTCATCTCTACTCACATTTCATTTGTCAAAGAAAGTCAAACGGCCAAGCCTGACATCAGTAGGGTAGAAATGTGTATTTTGAAAACACAGACTCATCAAATAATTTGTAATAACAAAAATCTTCACAAAGAAAGATGCCATTTCTTCCTTCTTGGGAGTACTGGTCAGGACATTTTGTAGACTGTCCTTCAGTTTACATTTTTCTGATGTTTTTCCTCATAATTAGATTGGGGTTTAGGTGAGGAAGACCACCGAACAGAAGTGTTATTCTCAGCACAGGATATCCAGGGTAGGTATTATCAACATGACTCATCACTATTGAAGTCCATCTTGGGGAGGACTTGTCAGATTTCTCCATTGTAAAGTTGATTGTTTTTCTGCTTTTCCGTACAGTATTCTTTAAAAGGAAGTCATTATGCACAGACCACACCGAAGAAGTAGAGACTTTTGTAATATGATCTGAGGGCATTTCATTCTTTTTATTTGTTTGTTGTTGTTGTTTTTTTTTTCCTTAGGCATTCATCTGGGCTTCCCAGGTGGTGTAGTGGTAAAGAATCTGCCAGCCAATGCAGGAGACATGAGACATGGGTTTAATCCCTGGGTCAGGAAGATAACCTGGAGTAGGAAATAGCAACACATTCCAGTATGTTGCCTGGAAATTTTCGTGGACAAAGGAGCCTGGGGAACTCCTGTTCCATGGGGTCACAGAGTTGGACACAACTGAGCACACAAACACTCTTTTTACAGGTGAGCAAACAGATTTGGAGCATTTATGCCCAAGTTAACATAGTTAATTTAACTAAGTGGCATCAAGATTGAAACTCACATCTGTCTGACATAAAACTATTCTTTTTACAATTCTACACATAAATTAGCACAAAAATAGGGAAATGGTTAGAAAAATAGAAGAATATATCTATGTGTTTGTTTTAACAAAGTATGTTGAGAGGCAAGGTGTTCCCAGTGGCTCAGTGATAAAGAATCCACCTGCCAATGCAGGAGACACAGAAATGAGGGTTCAATCCCTGGGTCAGGAAGATCCCATGGAGGAGGAAACAGCAACCAGCTCCAGTATTCTTGCCTGGAAAAATCCCCGAGAAGCCTGGCAGCTATAGTCCAGGATAGAGACACACTGATAATAATTCCTTAATTGGCTACTCACTAGCATTGGGACAAGAAAGTTATGCTCTTTGTTGTTTATAACACTATATAACACTATCCAATTATTGTATTAATAAGACCTAATTATTAATCTTTCTGAAAATGTGCCCTGACTCCATTCTAAGATGGTGGAGGAATAGGATGGTGAGACCACTTTCTTCCCCACAAATTCATTGAAAGAACATTTGAATGCCGAGCAAATTCCACAAAACAACTTCTGAATGCTGGCAGAGGGCATCAGGCACCCAAAAAGGCAGCACATTATCTTCAAAAGGAGATTAAGTGCCTAACAGCAACTCCCAGTGGAGCTGCAGCCCAGACACTCGCATCCTCCACTAGCAAGTGGGAGCTGGACAGGGAGGCACAGGCTGCATTGCTTAGGGTAAGGACTGGGCTTATCCAATTATTGTATTAATAAGACCTAATTATTAATCTTTCTGAAAATGTGCCCTGACTCCATTCTAATCACTAAGCCATTTTTCAAAATTGAAACTAAATTCTCTGAGTGCTGTGAGTGGAAGGTACAGAATGAAGATGATTTTATCTGCCCTTCTTATGGCTTCTAAGTAGTGTGGTGCTTTCCTTTCTTTCTTTCTTTTTTTTTTTTTTTGAGAGAGAGTTGTAACTCCAGATCTGACTGATAAAGAGAAGGCATGTTTCTGTCACAGAAATAACTTTTGTACAAATGGGAAACTGTCACTAAGGCTGAGAAGCAGAGCAACAGGATGATCTGTGTCTGGTGGGTAAAAATTGTACAAGGTTTTTCCTTCTTACCATGGTGATATAATTTAATGTTGACATTTTAAAGTATGTGTCAGGTCCCATATCTAGTTTTGTTTTAAAGTGTCATTGACAATGCAATTCAAAGACAGAAATGACCATGTAACAGCATTTTGTGTTTTCTGAACTAGGATCACATCTCACTTCTGACAAAAAAATCCAGTTACACAGAATGTATAAAGATAAAACAGTCTGTGGACATTCTCTATATTTTACATGAAGATGGAATTCTCTATCCATTTTTATAAACAGAATAGAGACCACTTGTTGCCTGAGTCACATACTCATACCATACATTTAACTGGTAAAAAAAAGTACTACTCCTGAACATGATTAGTTTAAAAATTATCAGGTGCAGAAATTTCTAAGTTGACTAAGCTCTTGGCTGGCAATTAGGAAGTCAGGTTATTCATCTCTATTTCTCATACTATAGAGATATGTATATTTTCAGAAATAATTTTCTCCTTCAATTGCTGAAATTATCTGGACTTTCTGAGGCTATTATGTAAATCGTACACAATGAGCTTTTAGGACAAAAACTGTTTTGTTTACCATTGTGTCCCAGCACATAGTGCATTCTAGAACACTGTATACACTTAGTAAATTAGTCAGGTTATTCATCTCTATTTCTCATACTATAGAGATATGTATATTTTCAGAAATAATTTTCTCCTTCAATTGCTGAAATTATCTGGACTTTCTGAGGCTATTATGTAAATCGTACACAATGAGCTTTTAGGACAAAAACTGTTTTGTTTACCATTGTGTCCCAGCACATAGTGCATTCTAGAACACTGTATACACTTAGTAAATGTTGGTTAAATGAATTGAATAAATGTTTTCAAGAAAGAAGCACTGTGTAAATTTAAGATAGTCATAAAGTATATAACTACTTCTAAAATGAAAGGTCATGTTTAAAGTCTAAGAGCATTAATTTCCTTCAGCTCAGAATAAAGCTTATTTTTAAGACAGCAAACATAATAAAGTCTGTATAACATAACTTGTGTAATGGCACATTTTCTTCCAAATATCCTGATCAAACACAAAAACCTCAAACATGGATATTAATAATTGATTTCTATGAAATACCTTCAGGAAGTCACTAAAATTTTAACTATTAGGCCGCAATTCATATGAACAGAATCTAATTTTTCTTTTGATAAGTCAATTAAATTCTATTTTCTTTATACCAAACAAAATTGATAGAAGAATAATAAAGTTGATGAGAGTATGTTGAGAGATTACTGCTGCTGTGAGAGTATTTTGATACATTTTTTTCTGCAAAATAATCTGGGAATATATACAAAAAGCCTTTAAAGAGTTCATAGACATTTTTAAACAAAGGAATTCTACTTTTATATGTTTATGTAAAATAAATCTTCAGAGATTTTGTCAGGGATTAATCTTTTAAAGTATAAGGATGTTTGTTACATAATAATACTGATTATGAGCAAGTGTCTTATTTAATTGTGTTCTAATAATGGGGGAAGTGTTTATTTTTTAATTCAGTGTTAAATTTTTATCACAGTTACACATGATCATAATTTAGACAGTCAAACTGCTGTACAAGACTTATTACAGAAAAAAGCAGAACTCTGACTATCTCTCCAATTTCTGCTCCCTAGAGGTAGCCACTTTCATTTCTTTTAACTGACTATTAGCATGTTTTCCTCCATACTCCCATGGATCTAAAAACAAAGAAACAGGTGGTGGTCTTAAGATGGTGGAGGAATAGGATGGTGAGACCACTTTCTTCCCCACAAATTCATTGAAAGAACATTTGAATGCCGAGCAAATTCCACAAAACAACTTCTGAATGCTGGCAGAGGGNTCCCTCAGGGTTGTCCCAGTACACTGGCTTTGAGTGCCCTGTTTCATGCATTGAACTTGGACTGGTCATCTGTTTCACATATGGTAATATACACCTTTCATTGCTACTCTCTCAAATCATCTCTATTCTTTTATCTGTAGCTGTCCAGTTTTCTCAGCACTACTTGGTAGAGACTGTTTTCTTTCTATTTCTCCACTGTGTATTCTTCACTGCTTTGTCATAGATTAAGTGTGCAAGTTTATGTCTGGGCTGTCCATCCTGTTCCATTGATCTATGTGTCTGATTGTGCCAATACCATAGTGTTTTGATTACTATAACTTTGTAGTATGGACTGAAGTCAGGGAGCCTGATTCCTCCAGGTCTATTCTTCTTTCTCCAGATTGTTTAGGCTATTTAGGGACTTTTGTGTTTCCATGCAAATTAAAAAAAAATTTTTTTTTGTTCTAGTTCTATGAAAAATATCATTGTCAATTTACTAAGGATTGCACTGAATCTATAGACTGCCTTGGGTAGTATGGTCATTTTAACAATATTAATTTTTCCAGTCCAAGAATATTAACATGGTATATCTCTCCATCTGTTTGTGCTGTTCTCCATTTCTTTCACTCATGTCTTACAATTTTCAGAGTACAGCTTCTTTGTTTCCTTAGGTAGATTTTTTCCTCCAGGTATTTTATTCATTTTGATATGGTGGTAAATGGGATTTCTTCCTTAATTTCTCTTTCTGATATTTCATTGTAAATATATACAAATGCAATAATAGATTCTGTACATTAATCTTGTATCCAGAAACTTTACTGAATTCATGGATGAGCTCTACTAGCTTTCTGGTAGGCAAAATAATTCCATAAACCTGTTGATATAAAAAAATGTATATATGAATGCAGAACAGTTGTCTTTATCCCCAGCAAGTAGATCTTTTACTTATTTGACAGCTTGAAATTTACACTTTCCTTTTTATGTTCTTACTTTTTCCAGTTTTGTAATTTTTTTTTTCAGTTCTCTAAATTTTGAGTGTGTGGGTGGGCCTTGTAATGGATGGGAGGATTTGAAGAGTTTGATTTTTCAGCTGCATGTACCAGTACAGTTTCCCAATTGATGATACTCTGAGCAAGAAGTTAGAAATGAAGAGTTGCTATATAGGAAAAACTATGTCTAAAATCTTTATACAAAAGTTAAACATTTTAAAATATTATAGAATTAATACATTAAGGCATTCAATGAGCCATTGTTATATTTCTGGTACTGTGGCACTCACAATCATACTGAACACTGTTTTCCTTTTTCAGGGCAACCCATTTTGTTTATCTGAGTCCAGAGAATAAGTGCAAACAGATTCTCACAGCTAGCAAGGTAGACTAAATGTCATCTACTTCAAAATCAGAATTTTTCAGATGAAAAAGTATAGACTAAGAAAGTTTCTCCCTTTTGGGGTGATTATAAAACTAGTAATAAACAATGGTGTCAGATATTTTCAAATTTTAGCTTGATATCTCTTTTGTTCATCATAAATTTCTAGGTCATCACCCACCAAGTCAAGTCATATTGTCTCTGCTTTTTGAAAGTGCCTATTAAGTCACAGGTGATCTTTGTGGCAGCAATAGATTATAAAGGTTGATCCTCAGTTTAAAGACTTATTACCAAACTGATAACCACAGCATTTTAAGTGGGAAAAGGAAAAGGCCTATACCATTCAAGTTATATTTACTAACAACAAATGTGTTTCTTAGGGGGAAACAAAACGCAACCAAAGAAATTTCTATATTATCTGCTTTTATAAAATTGTCACTGACTCAGGAATTGTTTCCTTTGGTGGGGGCCCTATAGGAAACTCAGTACCAAATCATGAACAAACACATCTCTAGCAAGATCTTTCAGCAGGTTTATTTATTTTTTTTGTAATATCAGTGCCTCTCAGCTTTGAAATCTCTGCCTACCCTCACTTTTGCTTTAAATTCATTTCCTTAATCTTATCACTTTTACTGACATTGTTTCATAAATAATTTCAAGTATTTTTTTGAATAAGGCACTATAAAGACAAACAAGTGAAGCAATTTTTGTACACTTCATTCAATGTACCAGCTGGTATAGGTACATATACTTCTTTAAAAATGTGTTCCATTTTATTGAGTAACAAGTCTATTTTCATGTTTATTCAGTGTTCACTGTAGAAAGGTCTCATGTTACCCACTGTGAGGTTATGAAATAAAATTAATAATTTTAAGACTTAGAAAGTTTTTTAGCTTATGAATCAGCACTATTCTTGAATCTCCATTCAGTCTAATTAAGCCATATCTTTTTCCATAGTTTTTGACAGATATTTATAATCAAAGTAGAATTTATATAATGTTATGTGAAAGAAAAAGACATATTAGACATACAGACATATATACATAAACACATCTTCAAAGATTGTCACAACTTACCTAAATAAAAATTACATAATTTGTATGGGTTGGCCAAAAAGTTTGTTTGGGTTTGTCTGTAAAATGTTATGGAAAAACCTGAATGAACTTTTTTGCCAACTCAATATTTATGCAGGCATCTCACTGGAAAATTATCAAAAATTATCTACGTATCAGAGGTACCTGGAAAAATTTTTGATTAATAGTGAATGCTAAGATTAAATCATCCACTGAGACCTTTCCTAACCCACTAGTTCTCATAATAGAAACTCATCAATGGTTACCATGTCTATTTACTTACGTCAGTAGGACATAATGAATATTGTGACATATCATTTTATTTATAATTATGTGCATNCAGATTAAATCATCCACTGAGACCTTTCCTAACCCACTAGTTCTCATAATAGAAACTCATCAATGGTTACCATGTCTATTTACTTACGTCAGTAGGACATAATGAATATTGTGACATATCATTTTATTTATAATTATGTACATACTGAGAATAATATATGATAAAATTATAATCTTAATTCCAGGTAATGTGTAATTTTGCAGTTCTTAATGTAAAAAGGTTGATGAACTGCTATGTATGTAATCATGCCACTAACATATCTATATGGTATGGCATAATAAGGAATATGATTCTTGTATAACCCACAGGTTATTTATATATTTACCTTTGTATGATATATATTTTGTATATAGTTATAGTTTGCATTATATAGAAAATACAGTTTTTATTGCTCCATTACCCTTGAAGTATTTCCTATTCATTATTTTATCAAATCCTTTAAATAGTCCTACAAGTTTCAGTTTTGACACTGCTTCAGATGTATGGAAACTGAATTCCAGGGAAATCATAGGATAGAAGGTCACACAGTAGTAAAATGATTTCACAGTACTGTGTGACCAGGTGGGCAGTTCTCCTCACTCTCAGTTCAGGGTATTTCTAATGTAACCATTATAGCTTCCAAGCTTCTAAAAATCAATACCAGCTTCTCCTCAGATCCTCACATAGCTCCTTACAAAGCTGACCTCATCCTGTTCTAACCCTTATTAATACTAAACATCAATAGCTGAAGGAATGGAGGGGCTTGCATATCCATCCTTTACTACCAGTGTCCCCACACTGTACTTTCTTTGGGTGACTATCAGACCCTTTTTCAAAACATTAAGGCCTGGGCTTTATTGGAGTCTTGTCAAACTCTCTTACATATTTAAAACTTGCATAGATACTTTTAGTTTGCACAGAGGAACTTTTCAGAAAATTCCCTTTACACATCAGAACATTATCTAATACAACATAGCTTTGTATATGAGTTCAAAGAACACAAGTATTTTGAAATAAGGTGGGCTTAAAGCTAAATAAAAATATGAAGTAAATACATTTATAAAGAAAAACTACAATGTTAATAGGTATTTTCCTTTGAATTAGAGCACTCTAAGATTTTTTAAATATTTTTATTTATTCCCTTGAAAATTCAAGTCCAGCATCTCAAATTTACATCTAATTAGGACTCTTGAATTTCTGCCCTTCTCACCACACAAACCAGACAGATGCACTCTGCCCAGCTTTCACAAATTATTAATGATCTCTCCATTCTCCTTTTGCTCAGGCCCCAAACCTAGGAGTCATCCTTACCTCCTTTCTTTAGAGCAAAATACATCCTGAATTTGACCACTTCTGATAAGCTCTATTGCCATCTTTCAAAATTTTATCTAGATTTACTTCAGTAGCCACAGATTGGCTTCTTGGCTTCCATTCTTGCCCAATCCTTCTCCCCATCCAACTGCCCCAGGTCAATTCAGTGCACCACAGCTAGAACAGTTTTAGTAGTACACAATTCAGACCATGTTTTTCTACATTTCTTCTCCAATGGCTTCCTCACATCTTTCCCTGGGCTGTGTGAGATCTGGTTCTGCCCTACTCCTCCAGCTTTTGACCATCCACGTCTTACACTTGTTCATCTTTGAAGTGATCATGATTGTTCCCACCTTTGCATTTGTTAGTCCCTCTTCCTGGCACACACTTGTCCAAGTCCCTTCAGATATAGTTTCTCAATTCATCCCTGTCCCAACAAAAAGTCAAATTCTTAGAGTCTTCTGATTCTACCTAGAATATTACTCCTTCAACTCTCTGTTCTTATCTGTTTCCTCCTGCTACTTTATTTTCCTTTATAGAACTATCACTACCTCACTTCAATGGAATGTGTATACATGTATATACATTGAACGTATATCAGTTCAGTTCAGTTCAGTTGCTCAGTTGTGTCTGACTCCTGTCTCTTATACACATCNTCTCTGTTCTTATCTGTTTCCTCCTGCTACTTTATTTTCCTTTATAGAACTATCACTACCTCACTTCAATGGAATGTGTATACATGTATATACATTGAACGTATATCAGTTCAGTTCAGTTCAGTTGCTCAGTTGTGTCTGACTCTCTTTAACCCCAGGCCTCCCTGTCCATCACCAACTCCCACAGCCTACTCAGACTCATGTCCATTGAGTCGGTGATGCCATCTAACCATCTCATCCTCTCTCATCCCCTTCTCCTCCACCTTCAATCTTTCCCAGTATTAGGGTCTTTTCCAGTGAGTCAGTTCTTTGCATCAGGTGGCCAAAGTATTGGAGTTTCACCTTCAGCATCAGTCCTTCCAATGAATATTCAGGACAGATTTTCTTTAGGATGGACTGGTTGGATCTCCTTGCAGTCTAAGGGATTCTCAAGAGTTTTCTCTAACACCACAGTTCAAAATCATCAGTCCTTCAGTGCTCAGCTTTCTTTATAGTCCAACTCTCACATCCATACATGACTACTGGAAAAACCATAGCCTGAGTAGACAGATCTTTGTTGGCAAAGTAATGTCTCTGCTTTTTAATGTTACCTAGGTTGGTCATAATTTTTCTTCCAAGGAGTAAGTGTCTTTTAATTTCATGGCTGCAGTCACCATCTGCAGTGATTTTGGAGCCCCAAAATATAAAGTCTCTCACTGTTTCCATTGTTTTCCCATCTATTTGCATGAAGTGATGGAACTAGATGCCATGATCTTAGTTTTCTGAATGTTGAGTTTTAAATTGTCTAAGCCAGACTTCAACAGTATGTGAACCATAAATTTCCAGATGTTCAAACTGGATTTAGAAAAGGCAGAGGAACAAGAGATCAAATTGCCAACATCTCCTGGATGATTGAAAAAGCAAAGGAGTTCAAGAGAAACAACTACTGCTGCTTTATTGACTACGCCAAAGCCTTTGACTGTGTGGATCACAAGAAACAGTGGAAAATTATTAAAGAGATGGGGATAACAGACGACCTGACCTGCCTTCTGATAAATCTGTATGCAGGTCAAGAAACAACAGTATAATTGGACTTAGAACAACAGACGTTCCAAATTGGGAAAGGAGTACATCAGGGGTGTATATTGTCACCCTGCTTATTTAACTTATATACAGAGTACATCACAAGAAATGCTGGGCTGGATTACACACAAGCTGGAATCAAAATTGCTGGGATAAATATCAATAACCCCAGATATGCAGATGACACCACCTTTATGGCAGAAAATGAAGAAGAACTAAACAGCCTCTTGATGAAAGTGAAAGAGGAGAGTGAAAAAGTTAGTTTAAAACTCAACATTGAATGTATATATTTATAATCTACCTTCCCGTTAAGATGTAAGGGGCAATGTTGTTGAGCGCTTCATCACCAAGCTTACAGCAGTTCCTGCTCCATAAATATATAAATATTTTCTTTCAAGTTATAAAGTAGTAGTTTATAATCAGAAATAAAATACATACCTTTGCCTAATCATGAACCAAAACACCAATTATAGACTGAGAACATTCTGCAAAGTACAGCTTTGACAAAGGAAAAGAATGAGCTGTCAGGAGAATTGAGAGGTTAAGTGAAGAAAGTGGAAGTTGAGCTGAGCCTGACCTGAACCAAGGCATCACAGAGCTAAGGAGATGAGAAACAATGGGAGAAGGAAAAATAAGACTGTAATTAAAAATAGAAACGTTACTGAAGGCCAGCTTCCACTTCCAAGTGACTAAGTACCAGAGAGAACCAAATTCTATAATGGGCTGCAGAAAGGGGTTTGGCACCTGGCACTGGGATGCCAAGGTTATTATTCTGGAACAGAGCTCTGTGGATCCTTTAATGACAGAAGGCACTCTGTTAAAAGGTTAGCCGCAGAGGGCATTTGAGATGGAAAGTGAACAGCAAAGTGCATGACACAATATGGCTTAAATCTAGTAACTGCACCTGCAAAAGACTGAAATGTTTGTTGTGTGGAAACTGTAAACAGAACAGGCACCTGAGACAGGGCCCCACCTGTTTTCAATGATCAGGTTTACTAGAATCCAAAATGAAGTTAACTCTAAAATATCCACAAAAAGAAAATAGTCCAGGCCAGAAAGAAATGGTAAAAGGAGAAGAAGACAGGGATTCCTTTGCATATGCATAGTCAGTTGACCACCCTATACACATAATGTTGTAGGGGGAAACAAGAAGAAATCTGAATGGAATCAGACTCTTTCTTTCTTCTTTTTATTGTATCAGTATGAGATAATGGACATTAACTATACTTATTGTGGCAATCATTTCACAAGATATGTCAAGTCAAATCTTTATGGTATACATGTGAAATTCATACTTTGCTATGTCAATCATAAAAACAGAAGAAATATTGCATAAATTCTCTCTCTCTCTAACATGGTATTATACAGATGAACATATCTGTGTGGAACCAATATAAGATCTATTAATAACCATCTGGTAGCATTGTGAATCAAAGTCAGAATACCTGGAGTCTAGAACAGGTTAGATTGATCCTATGTGAGTCATTTCACTCCTCTGAGCTTCACTTGTCTCATGAGTAAAATAAGATAATTTAACTAGACAATTCCAAATTGTGGGCACGCTCATCATTTGGTCATGTTTGACTCTTTGCAACCCCACGGACTGTAGCCTGTGAGGCTCCTCTGTCCACGGAACTTTCCAGGCAAGCATACTGGAGTGGGATGCCATTTTCTTTTCCTGGGTTGTAGATGATGGCTAAAGTTCTTAAAATCCTTATCATTGTAACCATTGATAATAATTTGAACTAAATGAAGTATATCATAAGCTCCTAAAAATTGAGTCACTTCCCTATTCTGCATGTACTTAATCAAATATCATTCATTCATCATCCATGTATCCTTCATAGAGTGAACATTTATTGAATTGCTATGACATGCCAAGCATCACCCTAAGAATTTCAACAAAGTCCTTGTCCTTAAAGAATTCTACCAAAAGTTTGACAGTATAGTTTTTCAAGGTTAATTTGTTTTCAAGACTTAGACAGAACTCATTTAGTCAACAGAGCAAGACTGATTAATTTGCCAAGATGTAGATTTCTGTATAAATGTATTTGTATCTATGTTCTCTTATGAAACAAATGTTGGAATTTATCTGCAAAGTTTGTATAAATGCCTATACCAAGTATGTACATACATGTTATACATACCCATGTTTTTCCAAGCTACTGAAGTTGGCTATCTTTCTAAATAATAATAGAGATATATCATATTCATGGGTTACCAAAACTATACTAGAAAGAGGTAAATTCTCCCCAAACACAATAAAGATATCAGCAGGTTTACTTTTGCGGAAACTAACAAGCTGACTATAAAATTTACACGGACATGCAAAAGGGTGATCGTGAAGAAACAGACTACCCGCTCTCAGCGTCACTCGCTCAGCCGTGTCCGACTCTTTGCAACCCCACGGACTGTAGCCTGTGAGGCTCCTCTGTCCACGGAACTTTCCAGGCAAGCATACTGGAGTGGGATGCCATTTTCTTTTCCTGGGTTGTAGATGATGGCTAAAGTTCTTAAAATCCTTATCATTGTAACCATTGATAATAATTTGAACTAAATGAAGTATATCATAAGCTCCTAAAAATTGAGTCACTTCCCTATTCTGCATGTACTTAATCAAATATCATTCATTCATCATCCATGTATCCTTCATAGAGTGAACATTTATTGAATTGCTATGACATGCCAAGCATCACCCTAAGAATTTCAACAAAGTCCTTGTCCTTAAAGAATTCTACCAAAAGTTTGACAGTATAGTTTTTCAAGGTTAATTTGTTTTCAAGACTTAGACAGAACTCATTTAGTCAACAGAGCAAGACTGATTAATTTGCCAAGATGTAGATTTCTGTATAAATGTATTTGTATCTATGTTCTCTTATGAAACAAATGTTGGAATTTATCTGCAAAGTTTGTATAAATGCCTATACCAAGTATGTACATACATGTTATACATACCCATGTTTTTCCAAGCTACTGAAGTTGGCTATCTATACTGATAGTGATAAACATGCTATTTCCAGCTCAGTCCTACCAGTTACTTCATAGGACTCTAGACTCTCTTAGGCCCCACACTTGTGTGATACTACTGCTTGTGCAAACAACTGCAAGAGTCATTGTGTTCACATTGAGCTGAGCTCACTGGATGGCTCCCACAGAGCAGAGCCTCTTCCCAGAGAGTTGGGTTTTGCATTAGTCCCTGTTAAGAGTCTGTTCATTTCTGACACTAATGCCTGTTTATTAAAGAATGAATTCATTTTTCATTCTCCCCTCTCTTGAGGATGGTCCCCATCACTTGAAGCTTTTTTTTTTTTAACAGTCATCTCTGGAAATTCATCTTCTCGTTTTTCTGGTTTACCACATATCCCTACCATTCACTCACTCAGTTTTACCAGGACTTTATGTTTCACCCTGAAGCATTAGTTATCAGAAAAATAACTGGTAATTGTTTAAGAAAACAGCCAAACAAGACTATTTTGGAATTTGTGTCTCCTTTTTTAAGGAATGTAAACAGACACTCCAAAGGGCCTGCATTCTTTAACACAACCACCACCTACTAAATATAAAACTCACACTTATTAAAGAGCCAGATGGTTATTTCCTCCTGTCCTGTTCCACCTAGTAACCTAGAAATATGTGAATTTAAAGATAAACCTAAACTTGTGATTAAAAACATCATTCTTTTTAACTTAGAAAAACATACAAATATTGAATAATAGATGAATTATTATTTTAGCATAAATCATATTTTTTTATTATTTTGTGAGAGATGCTTAAAATAACATCCCCCAGTCACTGATGTGGAAATGCACTGTTCAGCTCTGCTTTCAAGGAAGGACTTGCTGTCACATGCAGGAAATGTGATCAGCAGGGAGCCTCTATCCATTGGTCTTTTAGGATCTGTGTTGGCAGCAGAGAACCCAGGGTGCTACTCTTCTCAGGGCTGTCTCCATCCAATGACTCCACAAGGCAGGGTGTAAGTGGACAATCATCTTGGCCCAAGGTGGGACATTCGGATTGGCTTAGATCCCTCAGGAATAAGGGTTTGCATAATGCTACCAGTTATGCTGTAGAGAAGAGTTGAAGTACTTAAAGTGAGGAGATCCTGGAAAGTAGAGTGGAGGATGGAGACTGTGAGTACCAGTTGTTGGTACCTACTTTAGCTATGGCAGCTACAGTTCGTACTACTAATGTCTCTTTTCTAAGTTTCTCTCAGGAAACAGGTCCATCAAAATCCCCGAGAATCTGCTGCCAAAATAAGTGGAGAAGGAGATCCAGGAGGGACTATGATAGACACAGAAATGAGCTGCCCATATACTTCTTCCAGGAATGAATTTCTGCCTTGCTTTAGGAAGCAATCCAGAGTAGAAAGCCTCAAATCACTGGCTTCTTCAGAGTTTGCCTCAACTGGAGACAGCCAGGGCCTCACTTTTCCTGGAAAAACTGGCAGACAATGACTGAGCAAGTTGGGAGAATGTTTCTGCATAATTCAGAATTCCTCTGATGGTCAATATTTGCTCTGGAGCTCCACGAAGTTGGCAGAGATTGTGCAAGACCTGTATCATGATATGAAATCTCCCCTTGCCCAATCATGCTTTCTCCCTTTTCCCTTTCTTTCATAGATGTTTTGATATCTAGGCACCTGCTTCTTGGGAACACAACCAGTGGCATTCACCCTTTCTCCCACTTACATGTAACAGGGCCTCTTACTTTGCCTCCTCACCTCTTATGTTAGTAGCACAAGAAATGGGAGTGATGGCCAGCAGCGTAGAGATCTGATGGTCAGAGTCTGAGGTAGTGGGAAAGGGCAGGAATAAAATTATTCCAGTGGTTTTCCACTTTTCTTCTTAGCCCTGAGATACAGGTCCCATCATTAATGGCATGAGAGACACCCACAGCTCGATGTACAGTCAGTTTGATGTACAGTATACCTTGCTGCTTATGGTGATAGACAAATCTTCAAGAAATGAGATGTTCTGAGGGTATTGATTAGTTAAAGGTATTTTATAATAACTCCTTTAGTCAACAAAATAAAGGCATTTTAGCCTATTTTTAAAAATGTTCAATTCAGATCAGTTCAGTCATTCAGTCGTATCCGACTCTTTGCAACCCCATCATTCGCAGAATGCCAGGCCTCCCTGTCCATCACCAACTCCTGGAGTTCACTCAGACTCACGTCCATGGAGTCAGTGATGCCATCCAGCCATCTCATCCTCTGTCATCCCCTTCTCCTCCTGCCCCCAACCCCTCCCAGCATCAGAGTCTTTTCCAATGAGTCAACTCTTCGCATGAGGTAGCCAAAGTACTGGAGTTTCAGCTTCAGCACCATTCCCTCCAAAGAAACCCCAGGGCTGATCTCCTTCAGAATGGACTGGTTGGATCTCCTTGCAGTCCAAGGGACTCTCAAGATTCTTCTCCAACACCACAGTTCAAAAGCATCAATTATTTGGCTCTCAGCTTTCTTCAAAGTCCAACTNTAACACCCAGGACTGATCTCCTTTAGGATGGACTGGTTGGATCTCCTTGCCGTCCAAGGGACTCTCAAGAGTCTTCTCCAACACCACAGTCCAAAAACATCAATTCTTCGGCACTCTTCGGCTTTCTTCACAGTCCAACTCTCATATCTATACATGACCACTGGAAAAACCATAGCCTTGACTAGACGGACCTTTGTTGGCAAAGTAATGTCTCTGCCTTTTAATATGCTATCTAGGTTGGTCATAACTTTCCTTCCAAGGAGTAAGTGTCTTTTAATTTTATGGCTGTAATCACTATCTGCAGTGATTTTGGAGCCCCCCAAAATAAAGTCTGACACCATTTCCACTGTTTTCCCATCCATCTATTTCCCATGAAGTGATGGGACCGGATGCCATGATCTTAGCTTTCTGAATGTTGAGCTTTAAGCCAACTTTTGCAATGGGGCAGAGCAAAGACTGCTTGTATGTATATAAAACATTCCTTTGAATATTTCATGCCTGGAGTGTAAGGGGAGCTGTTCTGCTCTCAGTTCATCTGCCTGGATCTATGTTCCAAATCAGGCAACTTCTCCCTGCCCTGGTCTCACCTTGTGGGCCTGAGAATGGGCCCCTGTTCTCGGGATTGCTGGTCTTTAGGCTTGTGCAGGGCCTGGCCTGAGGGTCTGTGCATAAGCCCAAGTGAGAATGACTGGCTGGGGTAGTTCGCTTCTCTTAGGAATCTGAACTACAAATGTGAAAGAGCATATCCACACTGGTGTGAGAGTTGAAGCTGAATGAGGTCATGAGGTAGCACATGCACTTGAGATGTTATTACTATTAACAATGAAGAAACAGTAACATAAGGTGCAAAGAGTCTACTGTGTAAAGGAGAAACAATAGCTGGTCCCAAGGAGACTGGGAGACTGAAATTCCATAAACACAACGCACACAAGTATTTGGTTAAGCTACATAGATAGACGTGTATAAACACACATACATATATACATGCATATATACACACATACATACACGTACATTAAGAGTGTCAGGAGAGGAATATCTGGTTCCAGTTAAAGCTGAGAAGCCAACTGGGAAATGTACAATAATTTCAGATTTAGATTTACTCAACTGTATCTATATGGTTCTCCTAAGTATACATAAGATTATTTGTCAAGTTTGACTATCCTGCTTTATTTAATACTAAGTCAATAAAGCAAAAACATCTAAACAGAATTTTGGGCCCCTATTAGTTAAGCAATACACATATGTTGCAAGTACAATTTGCAATGCAATAAATTTTACAATGAATCTCTAGTTTTAAAGCACAAACAAACAAGACAGAGGGAACTGTGACCAGGTTTTACTAGTAGTAAACACACTTAGCACTTTTCTGGTCTTGCTTGGTTTCCATAGCTCTGTGGTACCCTAAGCCAGGACTAGCAGTTTTGCTGGGAATCCTCAGCCGAAATAAACACAGACAGAATCGGAGATCCTGTCACCCAAGACAGTGTCAGCAATTGGCATGGGGCAGACAAACATTGGGACAGGCTTTGATGCGCAGTGGCATTCTTTTATAGACGACGATCCCTAAAATGCATTCCAGAAACAGAGCATCTAGAGAAAATCTTACGAGATGCACCCCTGAGTAAACAAGAGAGTCAGCATTTTCTCTTAATGCACCTCCACCTAAGACTCTGCCCACAGCACCGGCCTTCTGCTCTCTCCACCTCACTCCGTACCAACACTCAGCTGTGTCGCCCAATGCCAGTTAGGCCTGTTATTGGAACTTCATAAAAGTGGGTTTCCCAGGTGGCACTAGTGGTAAAGAACCTGCCTGCCAATGCAGGAGACTTAAGAGACCCGGGTTTTGATCCCTGGGTTGGGGAAGATCCCCTGGAGGAGAGCATGGCAACCTACTCCAGCAGTCTTGCTTGGAGAATCCCATGGACAGAGGAGCCTGGTGCTGAGTTTTCCAAATTTTCTGGCATATTGAATGCAGCACTTTCACAGCATCATCTTTCAGGATTTGAATTAGCTCATCTGGAATTCCATCACCTCCACTAGCTTTGTTTGTTAGAATTATATAAATTATATTTTAAAAAACTAAAATAAAACAGCTATTCTGACTGATGCTACCTCAAAGTTTGGGCTGGGGAAGGTAAGACAACTGCCCTTTTGTTGTTGTTTACTTACCCAGTCATGTCTGACTATTTGTTACCCCATGGACTGCAACACGCCAGGCCTTTCTGTCCCTCACTATCTCCTGGAATTTTCCCAAGTTCATGTTCATTGCATTGGTGATGCCGTCCAGCCATCTCATCCTCTGAAGCCCTCTTCTGCTTCTACCCTTGGTGTTTCTCAGCATCAGGGACTTTTCCAATGAGTCCTCTGTTCACATCAGATGACCAAAATACTGGAGCTATGGCTTCAGCATCAGTCCTTCCAGTGAATATTCAGAGCTTATCTCCCTTAATATTGATTGTTTGATCTCTTTGCTGTCCAAGGTACTTTCAGGACTCTTCTCCAGCCCCACAGTTCTAACTCATCAATTCTTTGGCATTCTGCCTTCTTTACTGTCGAGCTCTCACAACCATACCCATGACCTCTGGGAAGACCATAGCCTTGACTATACGGTTCTTTGTCATAAAAGTAATGTCTCTGACTTTCAACACATTGTCTAGGTTTGTCTTAGCTTCCCTGCCAAGAAAATTTGCCTGTCTTCAGATTTAATGGCTGCAGTCACCATCCACAGTGATTTTGGAGCCCAAGAAGAAGAAATCTGTCATTACTTCCACCTTTTCCCTTTCTGTTTGCCATGAAGTAATGGGGACAGATGCCATGATCTTTGTTTTTTAATATTTAGTCTTAAGCTGGCTCTTTCACCTCCTCCTTCACCCTCATCAAGAGGCTCTTTAGTTCCTCTTCACTTTCTGCCGTTAGAGTGGTATCATCTGCATATATGAGGTTGTTGAGGCTTCTTCTGCCTATCTTGATTCCAGCTTTTATCCAGCCTGGCATTTCTCAAGATGTCCTCAGTGTATAGGGTAAACAAAGAGGGTGACAGCAGACAGCCCTGTCATACTCCTTTCTCAATCTTGAACCAATCAGTTGTTTCATACAGGGTTCTACCCATTGCTTCTTTACCCACATACAGGTTTCTCATAGACAGATAAGATGGTCTGGTATTCCCATCTCTCTAAGAGTTTTCCACAGTTTGCATGATCTACATAGTCAAAGGCTTTAGCATAGTCAATGAAACAGAGATAGATGTTTTTCTGAAATTCCCATGCTTTCTCTATAATCCAGCGAATGTTGGCAATTTGACCGCTAGTTCCTCTTCCTTTTCTAAACCCAGCTTGGACAGCTGGAAGTTCTTGTTTCACATAATGCTGAAGCCTACCATGCAAGATTTTAAGCATGACCTTACTACCCTTGTAGCTCAGTCAGTAAAGAATCTGCCTGCAGTGCTGGAGACCTGGGTTTGGGAGATCCCTGGGTTGGGAAGATCCCCTGGAGGAGGAAATGGCAACCCACTCCAGTCTCCTTGCCTGGAAAATCTCATGGACACAGGAGCCTGGAGGACTGCAGTCCATGGGGTCGCAAAGAGTTGGGCATGACTGAGCGACTACCACTAACCCACTACCATGTGAAATAAGTGCAAGTGCCCAGTGGCTAGTATACTCTTGGATACTACCCTTCTTGGGAGTTGGGATGAGGATTGACCTTTCCCAAACCTGTGACCACTGCTGGGTCTTCCAGATTTGCTAACATAATGAATCTAAAACCTTGTTGGCATCATTCTTCAGGGATTTGAATAGTTCTGCTGGAATTTCATCACATCCACTAGCTTTATTAACAGCAGTGCTTCCTAAAGCCCATTTGACTTTGCTTTCCAGAATTTCTGACTCTAGTAACTAACCACACATCATAGTAATCTGGTTGATTAAAATACTTTTCATACAGTTCTTCCATGTATTCTCTCCATTTCTTCTTGATCTCTTCAGTGTCTACTAGGTCTCTACCATTTTCATCCTTTATTTTGCCCATCTTTGGGCAGAATGCTCCCTTGATGTTTCAAATTTTCCTGAAGAGATCTCTAGTCTGTTCCTTTTTGTTGTTTCTTCTGTTATCAAGCATTGCTCATTGAAGAAGGTATTTTTGTCTCTTCTAGCTATTTTTTGGAACTCTGCATTTAATTAGATGTACCTTTCCCTCTCTCCCTTGCTTTTCACTCCTCGTCGTTCTTCCGCTATTTGTAAAGGCTCCTCAGATAATCAGTCTGCCTTCTGGCTTTTGTTTTTCTTTGGGATGGTTATGTTTGTCACCGTCTATACTATATTAAGGACCCCTGTTCATAGTTCTTCAGGCATACTTTTAACTAGATCTAGTCCCTTGAATCTACTCTTTACTTTTACTGTGAATTCATGTGGGATTAGATTTAAGTCATACTTGACTGGTCTATCACTTTTCCTGGTTTCCTATAGTTTAAACCTGAATTGACGTCATCCTTATGGCAGAAAATGAAGAAGAACTAAAGAGCCTCTTGATGAAAGTGAAAGAGGAGAGTGAAAAAGTTGGCTTAAAGCTCAACATTCAGAAAACAAAGATCATGGCATCCAGTCCCATCACTTCATGGCAAATAGATGGAGAAATAGTGGAAACAGTGGCAGACTTTATTTCCCTTACCCTACTGTTCTCCACCCGGGTGCTCTTTCCCAATAAAATCTCTTGTTTGTCAGCACTTGTGTCTCCTCAGACAATTCATTTCCGAGTGTTAGACAAGAGTCCGGTTTCGGGCCCTGGAAGGGGTCCCCCATTCTGCAACAAATGGCGACTCTGGTGGGACTCTTCTTCGCTGAGACTGACATCCTGACCACTCGGGGTATTCAGGGGCCAGCTTGCCTGCCAATGGACCAGACCCAGTGGCTGCAACTGGGACCCTTTGGTCCCTGGTCTCCTCCTGACACAGACAACTGGCTAGAGTGCCCCGACCGGTAAGGAAGAAATTTTATTGCCCTCTCTCGCCTTCCCTCTCTCTATCCTCTCCTTAACCCTTCCTATCCTTCCCTGTTTTTCTAGTCCCCCGGTCCTGGATGCAGGAATCTGGTCAAAGGGCCCTCAGCCTGAGCTGAGGATTGGAGACTGATCACCTCCTCTTGGCAGAGAACTCGAATTCTGGTTCTGGTCTTGTCTGATTTCTGGTAGGGCCGAGTTCCAGTCCTCCTTTCTCTGGAGGCCCAGGGAAAAGTCCCATAATGCCTGGGCATCTGTAGGTGGCAGGAGACGTCTGTAAGGCCTTCCCTTTTGCCCCCCCTCTCCCGCCTCCTCTCCCTTCTTCTTTCTACCTGGCTTCCTTTCCTCCTTTGAAATCGTTGATGCTAGTGCTTGGATCTGAAGTTCTGTGTCTCTGTAGGAGGTTTTCTGAGAGACTGTATTCTTGTATGTAAGGGCTTCTCTGGTGATGCAGAGGTTAAAGTGTCTGCCTGCAATGTGGGAGGCCTGGGTTTGATCCCTGGGTCGAGAAGATCCCCTGGAGAAGGAAATGGCAACCCACTCCAGTATTCTTGCCTGGAGAATCCCATGGGCGGAGGATTTTGGTGGGCTACAGTTTACAGGTCACAAAGAGTCGGACACGACTGAGTGACTTCACTTTCACTTAATCACTGCAGATGGTGACTGCAGCCATGAAATTAAAAGACACTTACTCCTTGGAAGAAAAGTTATGACCAACCTAGATAGCATATTCAAAAGCAGAGACATTACTTTGCCAACAAAGGTCCATCTAGTCAAGGCTCTGATTTTTCCAGTAGTCATGTATGGATGTGAGAGTTGGACTGTGAAGAAAGCTGAGTGCCGAAGAATTGATGCTTTTGAACTGTGGTGTTGGAGAAGACTCTTGAGAGCCCCTTGGACTTCAAGGAGATCCAACCAGTTCATTCTGAAGGAGATCAGCCCTGGGATTTCTTTGGAAGGAATGATGCTAAAGCTGAAACTCCAGTACTTTGGCCACCTCATGCGAAGAGTTGACTCATTGGAGAAGACTCTGATGCTGGGAAAAATTGAAGGTGGGAAGAGAAGGAGACAACAGAGGATGAGATGGTTGGATGGCATCACCAACTCAATGGACATGAGTTTGAGTAAACTCTGGGAGCTGGTGATGGACAGGGAGGCCTGGTGTGCTGCAGTCCATGGGGTCTCAAAGAGTCAGAGATGACTGAGTGACTGAACTGAACTGAAGCCTGAATTTTGCTATGAGAAGCTGATTATCTGAGCCAGAGTCAGCTCCAGGTCTTGTTTTTGCTGACTGTATACAGCTTTTCCATCTTCGACTACAAAGAATGTAATCAATTTTATTTCGGTTTTGACCATTTGGGAATGTCCATGTGTAAAGCTGTCTTTTGTGTTTTTGAAAAAGTGCATTTCCTATAACTAGTGTATTCTCTTGGCAGAATTCCGTTAACCTTTGACATGCTTCATTTTGTTTTCCAAGGTCAAACTTGCCTGTTACTCCAGGCATATCTTGACTTCCTACTTTTGCATTTTGATTAGTTAAAGGTATTTTATAATAGCTCCTTTAGTCAACAAAATAAAGGCATTTTAATCTATTTTTAAAAACACACAGATTTTCGTATGTTCAAATTATATAAATTATATTTAAGAAAACTGAAAAAAAGCAGGTATTTTGACTGATGCTACTTCAAAATTTGGGCTGGGGGAGGTAAGAAAACTGCTCTTAGTGTTATTCAAAACTATGTTTTTTTTGATAAAGAATATGTGAACTTCCATTCAACAGTTACTGTTTGTTGAAGATAGCATTCCTTTCTCTTTCCCAACCCTTTAACCTATTCCCACTCCCATTCTGTTTATGGCATTTACTCTTTTTTAAAATGGGAATTAGCCCTTCCCCCTTGGCCTGACACACAGAATTCTGGAAAGTGACTTAGAGTGCTGGCTTTGCCCCAGGACCATGACAAGGAGGAGGAGGACCACGCCAGCTGGTTCTTGCCTTTCTGTGGTGTGACTGAGAACCACACAGATGGAGAACAGCTTCTCTCCCCCTGGGCTTTTCCACTTCTACAAAAAACACTCCAAGTGAGGACTGAGGAGGCTGATCACCTCTCCTTGTTTGTTTCTTCATCTCTACATTGAGGACCAGCACAAGCACAGGCTTCCTGTGAAGTTTAACTGAGATGGCAAATAGGAGAAGGTCCAGGACAATGACTGACACAGGAAAGCTGCTCAAAAGTGGGTGTTTGTTTATACATGTGTTCGTTTATTCCTGACCTTCTAACAGGAATCTGAAGATATGACAAATACTCACATCTGAGTATGTGTACCTATGCAGCTGGCAGAGTAAAAGGAGAAGAAATCCTTTAGGAGATAGGATTTCCTTATGGACTTAAGCTGTTTTGCCTCTATTGCTCTGCTCTAAACTGTCTCCCTACCCCAATCCCTGGTGATTCCAAGTTCTGCATTATAATAACTCCTAGGTGCCCCTAGTTCTAAGGGGATGTGTAAAAAACACTCAAATAACCTACTGTAGCTTTTTTTTACTTCTTTTTTAAAAATTTATTTATTATTATTATTATTTTTACTTTACAACATTGTATTGGTTTTTCCATACATCAGCATGAATCCACCACGAGTGTACACATGTTCTCCATCCCGAACCCCCCTCCCACCTCCCTCCCCGTACCATCCCTCCGGGTCATCCCAGTGGCTTTAAATGAAAACAAACCATAAACAAACAAAAAAATGTTCATAGCCTTTGAGTGTTTGAATGGCACCTACTATAATCAAAAACACAAAAGATTCACTGGTTTGCAAAATATACTATTATTTTTTATTTGTCATTTATTGATGATGTACTATATGCTGGGCACTGGTACTTTATATACATTCTTTTAATTCATCTGTCATATAACATGCAGGATAGAGTCTAGAGAAGTTGTGTATCTGCCATGAGGTCCCTAACTACCCCACAGGTGATTTTCTATGAAGTTGATGCAGGTTAGGCTTTAGCTCCTTTACTTCAAAGGCTCTGTGAGAAGTCATAGCATGCATTCATATGGTCATGTTTTCACTAAATCAGCAAAAGTAAGGAATTTTAATAGAAACCAGTTAAGACTATTTTCTCTTGCCACTACAGCTTCCTCACCGTGACACACTCTCTCTCATGGGATTGGAGTGGCCATAAACTTTTTGGGAAGATGGATACAGGCAAGTTGAGAACTGTACTTAATTTGGGACTTTCCTTGTGGCTCAGTGGTAAAGAATCCGGCTGCCAAAGCAGGAGACTCAGGTTCGATCCCTGGGTCAGGAAGATCCCCTGGAGAAGGAAATGGAAACCTACTCCAGTATTCTTGCCTGGAGAATTCCATGGACAGAAAGGAGCCTGGTGGGCTACACAGCCCATGGGATTGCAAAGAGTTGGACACAACCTAGTAACTAAACAACAACAAAGCAACAGAGGAGAGGCAAGTTTTAAGGTCTACAGACACAAAAGCTAGTCTGTGGGAAGTGCTTCCAGATCTTAAATTCACATATGGGAGGATTAATACAGGGTTTTCCCAAATTTGGCAAAAACTCTACAAATCTATATGACAATATCAATAATGACTTATGAAGGCAAAAGCCATTTTTCTTAGCAATTATTTTAAAAGTTTATAGCAACCATACTATATGAAGGATTGAATTGCATTTATATTCTTTTAATAGAAAATGATATTGCTAAACTACTATATAAGAAGAAATGGCTAAAGAATTTTATTTCCTACAGAAATGTAGGAAAGAAAACATTATGGAAATCACGTAGTGTATATAGTTGTTAGGTAGTTAGTAAAAAATATATATATGTTGTTATCTTTCGAAAATTGGAATGTTTTTGGTATTTGTTAGCTTTAAATTTTTCAAGTGTATTATGATTTGTTCAAAATAAAAATCCACATTGGTTCTAATTTTAGTTTCATATTTTGTATTATTTTTCTTTTTCTCCATTTTTTGATGCATAATTGACAAATAAAAACTATACAATTTGATGTTTTATATATGTATACATTGTGAAATAACTGCTACAACCAAGCTACCTGACATAGCTACCATTTTCTTTGTGCATGTGTTGTGAGAACACTTAAATTTATGCTATTAGCAAATTTCAAGTATAAGGTAAAGTATTATTAACTATATTTGAACTGCTGTATAATTGTCATATCTGCCCTGTTGAACTGACCTCTTAATCATTACATAATGACCTTCTTTGTGTCTAGAGGCAGTTTTCAACTTAATATCTATTTTGTCTGATGCAAGCATAGCCTCTCTTCCCCTCTTTTTGGCTACCATTTGTATGGAATATCTTTTTCAATCCTTTCACTTTCAACCTGAGTGTCTTCACATCTAAAGTGAGTCTCTTGTAGACTCTGGCTCTTTTTAAAAAAATCTCTTTGGCTACTTTATGCCTTTTGATTAAACAGTTCAATCTATTCAATATAATTATTGATAAGTGAGGACTTATTATTTCTGTTAATTGTTTTTTGTTTTGCAGCTGTTTTATTCTTCTCTTTCTATCTTGCTATCTTCCTTTGTTAATTGGGGATATTTTTTGGGGGGTGATATGCTTTGATTCTTTTCTCTGTATCTTTTGTGTACCTATTACAGGTTTTTTTTTTTTTTTCCTTTATGATTAGCTCCAGGCTTGCATAAAATATCCTGTCATTATAACTTTCTATTTTAAGTTGATAACAACTTAAGTTCAATTGCACTGCAGATGTTCACAGTGTGAATGCTGCTGGGAATANGGGTGATATGCTTTGATTCTTTTCTCTGTATCTTTTGTGTACCTATTACAGGTTTTTTTTTTTTTTTCCTTTATGATTAGCTCCAGGCTTGCATAAAATATCCTGTCATTATAACTTTCTATTTTAAGTTGATAACAACTTAAGTTCAATTGCACTGCAGATGTTCACAGTGTGAATGCTGCTGGGAATAAGTTACTGCTAAGGGGCTCTTTCTTGGTGCCAAGGTCAGGGACAAAGGTATATGCACAGTGATAGCAATGCTAACATCTGGGACATGGGTGCCCATGCTGTGGCAGCAGGACTGAGTAGACTGCAGTTAGGGAGAGTAGGGTGTGGCAGCTCTGGCCCTAGAGGGACGCAGTGACAGCTCTTGCTTAGTAAGCATACAGACGCATACAGCTCTTGCTTAGCATGACTCGAAGAAGCTCTGTCAGCTGGGATCAGCTGTTCTTGGTTGTGAAGGTTGCTGGGGTCCTTCTGGTTTCCTTTACTCCCACGAGAGAGTTTTCAGTCCAGGCGATCCCTTTTGGCCCCAAGCTGTGCCAGGATGGAGGACACGGAGTGCAGGTAAAATGCTTTCCAGTGCAGCCATCCTCAACTTTAGTGATCAACTATTCTGCTACAGTTTCTTAATCGTAGTCCATAGCTCTCCTGCGGGGAAGGCAATGGCACCCCACCCCAGTACTCTAGCCTGGAAAATCCAATGGACGGAGTAGCCTGGTGGGCTGCAGTCCATGGGGTCGCTAACAGTCGGACAGACTGAGCAACTTCACTTTCACTTTTCTCTTTCATGCATTGGAGAAGGAAATGGCAACCCACTCCAGTATTCTTGCCTGGAGAATCCCAGGGATGGGGGAGCCTGGTGGGATGCCGTCTATGGGGTCACACAGAGTCGGACACGACTGAAGTGACTTAGCAGCAGCAGCAGCAGCTCTCCCGAGCTGTTTTCATCTATGAGTAGTTATTAAAATATTGTTTTTGTGGAGGCGTGAGACCTGTGAGTTTGCCATCTTGCCAATGTCACTCCTTATATTATTCTTCTTAGAATGGGATTCTAAAGCTGGATCAACCCTGCAGCTAGTAAGTGGCAGAGTCAGATTCAAACCCAAGTCTGTCTGATTTCAAAACAACTGCTTGCTATAGCTTTTTTCCTTCTCATTCATTTATAGCTTAATTCTGTCCCTCCCTGACCATCTCTCCCATGATCCTCTGCTTTCTCCTTCCATTGAAACACTACCCCATAGCCAGGAAACAATATTGGGTAGCTCTTTTTACTTTCTCCCAAAAATGAGATGGTACTTTTTTTACTAACAATTCCATTTCCCTGACAAGTCTATCCCCTTGAGGCAACCCATTATACTATTTATCAAAATTCTCGAACCAAGGATAAGCTTGTTATTCTTTACTACCATCCCTATATATAATTAACCTGTACAACAACCTCCTACCTCATCTCATGGTGTCCTCTACAGCTACATTCCTTGGTAACTTTGTATCTTCCCCCATTGGCGTCACAGTTCCTTGACCTTCTCAATACATATGGCTTCATCTCCAATTTAAACCACTCACAGACATGACCACATCCTGCATCTTAGGTTCCCACAAAATAGCTCTATATCCAAGATCTATGAAGCTAAAATTTCCCTTCTCCTACTCCTATGCTCTTTTTGATTCTTCATTTATCCTAAAGCTATGATTTACCTTCTTAGAGAAGGGCAATAGGCAATAAGCTGGTTCATTTTGTTCCACAGAGGGTTCTTGCTGACTCAAATCTATTAACTCTTAAATCTACTTGGTATTTAAAAAAATCATCCACATTTGTCTACATATGACACTTGCGGAAAGAACATTTTTTCGATTGTTTTCTCCCTCATTAAATGTAATTTATTGCTATTCATTTCCTGAATAAAATCTTATCGCCTACTTTACAGGAAAGATTGAGGACCCCAAGTCATATGATCTTTTTTCTCCTTCCCAAAAGTTTGCTTTTACAAGCTCTTCTTTGATCTTCATCTCAGAGTAAAAAATTCTTTTTTCAAGGCATCCTTGCAAAGATGACCCCATCCAACCAGTCCATTCCGAAGGAGATCAACCCTGGGATTTCTTTGGAAAGAATGATGCTAAAGCTGAAACTCCAGTACTTTGGCCACCTCATGCGAAGAGTTGACTCATTGGAGAAGACTCTGTGCTGGGAGGGATTGGGGACAGGAGGAGAAGGGGACGACCAAGGATGAGATGGCTGGATGGCATCACTGACTCCACGGACGTGAGTCTGAGTGAACTCCGGTAGATGGTGATGTGTGCTTCACCTGGCATGCTGCGATTCATGGGGTCGCAAAGAGTCAGACACGACTGAGCGATTGAACTGAACTGAACCCTTCTAGTGTTATCTCACTCTTTCTAACACTTTGCACCATCTATTTTTCTTATTTCCTATTGGTTCTTCTCCTATCTCTCTATGTCTAGAATGTGCTTTATACCACTCACTTGAAATAACTAACTAACTTTCTGTGGCTTCTGCTAGGATTGAAGGTACATCTTGGACCTTAAGGATGTCAATATTTCCAAATCCTAATTAAATATCAAGGAGGATACAAAAGTTGTTAGGGGAGATTTCAACAAGTTTCCAGAGTACAGAAGAATACAAGGACTGACACAATCTTTAAAGTAAGAATGGTAAGTAATAGAAATTTATCCAAAGTTGGAATGATTAGCTCCACCAATTTTTAAGTTTGAAGACATAGATCTGGGTCATCAGGAAAGAAGGTGCCAAAGCTACTGCAGAAATTCCCAGCTGAGAAAGATTATTGGCAATCTTCTTGGACCTGAGCCAAGGTATACAAACCCCTTTGGGCAAGAAAGCAGGTGTAGGAATAGAAGCAGCACTACACACAGGTGTCTCCACCTTAGAACTCATTTATGCTTCCATATATCATTTTCAAAAAGTTGTAACTAGAAGCACATTTGAGATTCATCTAGTCCAGAGGTGAGTAATAGCCGTGGGCTCTATTCTGCTCATTGTCGATAACCCTTCCTTGGATCATACCGTATTTTTCCTAAAAATTGTACCAACACATTAAAATCTAAAGGTAACTTAAATATCACATTTTGGTTCTCAGGAAGATTTGACAGCATGAGCTTGAAATTTCAGCATGGCCATCCTTGGTTGGATCTGAGTAATGTCCACCCCTTTAGACGGGGTATGTGCTCTTCAGTTTGGCATCATCATTCTCATTCACTCAGGAGGCACTGTCATCCAACTCACAGCTTAGTCCAATGTCCTAATATTACAAATGATGAAACTGGGACCTGAGAAATTCTCATGGTGACTCCAAAGTCACAAAAGTTAGTCAAAGTCTGTTGCACTGATTCCAAGTGCAGTGGCCGCCTGCAAGGCTGCTTCATAAAGCTGCTTTAGGCTAACATTTTCGATGTGCAGAAGCAATGAGCTTAATCCAAACAGAAGTACAAAACTCAGGTAACACATTTTGCCATTATTAGCTTTCTACCATCTTTTTGGTATGGTCAGTCAGGAAGTCTTGTCACTGGGCAAATCAATAGCTCTGACCTACTTCATTATGTAACTTGCAATTGTGTTTCCATTATAAAACTCATTATCTAGTAAGGCAAGGAAAAAAATCTTCACTTACCTTTCTTAGAATCCTTTCTCAAACACCATATGCTGTTTGAGATCAGGGATCCTTATCAGCTATATAGCAACTTTTTGGCTTTTGATAGTACAAGGAAAAATTTTAAAGAATGTAACTTGGATTCTATAATAAATTCTGATAGCAAATACCTGAATTGATGTTTTAGACAGCATTATGTATGCCATCCTGGGAATTCTTTATTTCCTTGCATCTGTATACATTTTATATGTATTTTGCTGCCAAAAGAGGTAAAAAGAAGGGAGACTTCTCTATTCCAAATCATGACATAGGGTGCATCTTTCCCTTCCACTCCTCTCCTTTCCCTTCCTTTTTCTTCTATGCATTTCTTATTCTTTCCTTTCTATTCCTTTCCCTCTTTTCCATCCTTCTTCTCTTCCCTCCCTTTTCTTCTTTAATCATTTATTAGTTCCCTTACTGTATACTAGTCATTATATGGGAAAATTCAAGGTGAAAAGTCAGGTGAATGAATGCATAAATGATTATACAGAAGTATAAGATATGAGGTCTTCCCAGGTAGTGCTAGTGGTAAAAAAAAACCTGCCTGCCAATGCAGAAGATGGAAGAGGTCTGAACCCTGGGCCAGGAAGATCCCCTGGAGGAGGGCAAGACAATCCACTCCAGTATTCTTGCTTGGAGAATCCCATGGACAGAGAAGCCTAGAGAGCTATAGTTCGTGGGGTCACAAAGAGTTGACATGACTGACGCAACTTAGGACACAGGTACACATAAGACATGAATAGCATACACGCTTAGCACTCCACCCTGTTCCTTTAGCTCCCCTTACCACACATCAAGTCGACTTGCAAACAACACTGGTATCTTTGTAACACCGGAATCTTTGTTGGTAGGCTGCCCTCAGGTTTCCAGAACACACTATGCTTATGTGAACCACAAGCCAGAGTGCCTGTAAAGGTACAGGAGTAATTGTAACCAATGACTAGTCAGTGTAGAAATAAAAATACTCATCTCAGATCCCATTTTCTTGTCTGGGATAATTCTGAGTACTAAGTCTTGAATGGTTTTCCAGTTTCCCTATGGGATAATAATTACCAGTCACCCATGACAAGAGTTGACTTAATAACATATCTCTTAAAGGCTGCCTTCCCTTTCTTGATTCCTTCCTTCCTTATCTATACATGTTCTTTGCACCTCTCCAAAGACTGCTTGCCCCAAATCCTATCTCTGTTAGTCTGCTTTGGGAGAAACCCAGACCAAGAAAGAGTAACTCATAACACTTGCTTAGTGGGAAACAGATCATTACAAGACCAAAGTCATATGAGAACAAGGAGAAAATTCTGTCTGGCAGAGTTAGATATCAATTTGAGGTGATATCTGAACCAGGGTCTCAAAAAATAAATAAGAATTTGCCAGTTGGAAGTGATAAGATTCAATAATACTGGCAGCTATACACTGTACATCTGTTTTCTCCATTGATTCTCAGAAAAGTTTTATGGGTTAGATGCTTACTAATATCCTATTTCTTACAAGTGAAGAAACTGGGACTTAGAGAGATTAATCAATTTACAAAAGGCTAGTCTGCCTGTGAATGGCAGGGCTAAGATATAAATGAAGTACCATATGTTTCTGGTGACTCAGATGGTAAAGTGTCTGCCTGCAATGCGGGAGACCCAGGTTCGATCCCTGGGTTGGGAAGATGCCCTGAAGAAGGAAATGGCTACCCACTCCAGTACTCTGGTCTAGAAAATCCCATGGATGGAGAAGCCTAGTAGGCTATAGTCCGTGGGGTCTCAAAGAGTCGGACACGACTGAGGCACTTCACTTTCACTTTCTTTTTCACCATTATGGTTCAAGAGTCACAGTTCTTCACAAGACTATACCACACAGTAGGAAGAAAACAGGCTTTCCAGGCAAAAGGATCTGAGCTTAGATCCTCCTTCACATTAGCTGTGGGTCATTGAGTGACAGTTTACTTATAAGTTTGTTTTCTCCACTGAAATAGGACATAATTACTCTGAAGAAAGCTTTTCTAAGTAAGATCTAACTGAATATAATATGCATCCACTACAATGCTTGTCATCAGTAGGCACTCAGGAAATAGAGCAGTAGTTGTTGTCATATGTCATATAGTATGATTATTATGGGCAAGTGAAACTGTTCATGTGAAAATTTTATGTGTACTCTGAACACCAGCCTCTATTATTTCACAATACACTTTAGTATGCCTAGAGTACAGTGTTCATGGTGAAAAGTCATGATTAATGAGGTTACATTGGAACTTTAGGACCTCTTATTTAAAAGATATGTATGTCAAGCTGAGGTTAACTTTACCCTAAAGGAAGACATCAGATGACATTTTTAAACCTGCATTTTGGGGTCAAGTAGGAATTGAATTGAATTGTTCGAATGTGTGTGGGGTTTTTTAGTGCGGTGTGTAAGATGAAGTCACTAAGAATGATCAATTAGAGGAAAGTGAGTCTGAGGGCAGAAGGACCTTTAGGTAGACCTTTGGGATCTGTTGTAGGATTTTTTTTTTTTTTCATTCATTGGTCTCCAATAAAGCACACAAAAAATTATTGAGTGTGAGTAAATTCAAAGATTGTGTGTGAGAGAGACAAAAAAAGAGAGAAACAAAGTAGTTAAAGGAAGGAGAGAGATAAAGATCCCTTAAAACAGCTTCTCAGTCAGCGCCACTCAAGGGTAATGTCCTCAGATTTGCTCTGGACACTGAAGATCTACCCACTCGGGGTCCACAGTAGGGAACGAACTTTCCAAGTAACACTTCTCATTTTGCTCTCGGACTTCTATCCTTGACTATTCTTGTGGAATGGGAATCTTCAGTCCAGTTCACTTGATTTCCAACATGGACCTAGTCTGTAGCTTTGACTTGGTTTGGAGAGTGTTTCCCTGAGCCTCAGTTGGCTCATCTATAAATGGGCAGTAATAACTATCCTGCTCTCCGCATAGAAACAAATGCTCTTCCACTCCAAACAAGGCAGTCTCCTTCCATTTAAAAATTATTTCTTTGAGATGAAGTATTCCCAAAAGCTAAATCATTATTCAGTTAAATTGTTTCTTTACCTCAAAGTTGCAATCTCTACTTTTCTATTTAATCTTGTGGTAGAAGTTAAAAAGGCCATAAAAATCACATAATTCAACTTTAACATAATTTTTTTAACATGGGTTTTAGGAAACAAGTTACACAGTTTTGGCCCTTTTGGACTATGAATTTTCCAAGTTGGTTACCTGTCCATGTCCAGTTTTATTACTCCACTTTCTTAAAATGATTTTTAAATAATAATCATTTCTTTTCAAAGCCATAATAAGTAATAATAGTAATAACTTCATCTGAGTCATTTAGTTCTCCTTCAGTTTATATCACTCTGCCTCTTTTACAAATGCTGGATTCTAGCACCTCGAAAATGCTGAAGGGGATGGTTCTTGGCCTCAGAGCTTTTACTTGCACTGTTCCATCTTGACCTCTCAAAACCCCTTTCTTTCTTTCAAAGTTCTGCCTAAAATAATAGGGGAGACTAATTGGGAAAAACATGGGGATTCTCGGTGCTATCTTAACAACTTTTCTGTTCATCTGAAACTACTCTAAGATTTTATTTTTCTAAAAAATTGATGATTCCAATTTGAAAAATCATGTATACAGAATTTATATGTGGATGCTAGTTTGTGTGTGTGTGCAAGAGAGAGAGAGCGCACCAATAGGAAGCAGTAATTTGGGCTTAGCTAGCCTAAAAAGGAATACTTTAAGGTGAAACTGAAAAGCACTCTGGTTAGTCTGGCAGCAATCCAAAGAGTCATCATTTTCTCTAAGGGAATTAATATCTAATCTGGTAGGCAGCCTCCAAGATAGCCTCCAATGATCCACATTTTCTGGTATTTACCCTGTTGTATTGGAGAAGGAAATGGCAACCCACTCCAGTATTGTTGCCTGGAGAATCCCATGGACAGAGGAGTCTGGCAAGCTACAGTCCATGTGGTCACAAAGAGTCGGATACAACTTAGTAAATGACTAGACCACCACCACCCTCTTTTATAAATTATTTTCACTTGAAATCAGGGCTCTCTCTAGTGACCAGTAGAATATAGTGGAAATGGTGGTATGTGAGTTCCCAGGCAAGCTCATAAATGATGCTGCCTTTCACCTTGGTTTCTTGGGAACCAAGGAGCCACTCCAGGATAGTGGAGGAAAGCTAGCCACCATATCATGTGGGTAAGTCTTCACTGAGAGAAAACAAAGGCCCCAGCCAACTACTAGGACTAAGCTGCTAGCTATGTAAGTGAGTTTCATCACATCTTCTACTTCTTTCAGATAACTGCAGCCCAATTTGACAGAGGACCCACTGAGCCCTTCTTAACTTCTTGATCCACAGAAGCCAGGAGAAATAATAAATCACCATTGTTTTAATGTATTAAGTTGAGGTGATTTATATGATGCAAAAACTAAAGCATTAGTGGTAAAGAACCCACCTGCCAATGAAAGAGATGCAGGTTCTATCCCTGGGTCAGGAAGATCCTCTGGAGTAAGAAATGGCAACCCACTCCAACATCCTTGCCTGGAAAATTCCATGGACAGAGGAACCTGGTGGGCTACATTACATGAGTGAGTCAGACATGACTGAGCATGAAGGCACTCAGTATGGGCCAGGAATTCCACTAGGTGTTTTTGCAAACATTATTTCTGTAGTCAATCTTTTGGCATGGATTTATTTATGTTCATTTCACAGATTTAAACAAATTCAAAACCAAGATAATTTAGGGTGGAAGCAGGTAGGAGAGAGGGAAGGAAGTAGGACAAGGGAAGAAAAGCACTATTTGGATTAGAATTGGTAAAGAGCTTTGAAGTAAAAATGGATTTGCCATGAGAGGCAGCTGGGAACTCACTGCCTATTAATAATTTATTTGAGTACAGCTTCATTTAATGAAGGCTGCTACTGCTGCTGCTGCTAAGTCGCTTCAGTCGTGTCTGACTCTGTGCGACCCCATAGACGGCAGCCCCCCAGGCTCCCCCATCCCTGGGATTCTCCAGTCAAGAATACTGGAGTGGGTTGCCATTTCCTTCTCCAATGCATT
>SJYX01004580.1:72330-96509 GCA_006410675.1 Oreotragus oreotragus | reverse complement strand
GTCTGAGTGAACTTCGGGAGTTCGTGATGGACAGGGAGGCCTGGTGTGCTGCGATTCATGGGGTTGCAGAGTCGGACACAACTGAGTGACTGAACTGACTGAACTGACTGACACACACATAATGGAATATGCTACTCAGCCATAAAAAGGAAAACATTTGAGTGAGTTCTAATGAGGTGAATGAACTTAGAGCCTATTATACAGAGTGAAGTAAATCAAAAAGAGAAAAACAAATATCATATATTAATGCATATATATGGAATCTAGAAAGATGGTACTGATGAGCTGGGAGCAGAGCAACAGTGGAGAAGCAAACAGACAGAATGACTTACTGACATGGGTTGAGGGGAGGAGGGAGAGGGTAAGACGAATGGAGAGAGTAGCGTGGAAGCATATACACTACCATATGTAAAAGAGTCAGTGGAAATTTGCTGTACGACCCAGGGAACCCAAATTAGGTCTCTGTAACAACCTAGAGGGGTGGGAAAGAGTGGGGCGTGGGAGGGAGGTTGAAGAAGGAGGAGACATATGTATGGCTAATTCATGTGGAAGTGAAAGTTAAAGTCACTCAGTCGTGTCCAACTTTTTGCATCCCCATGGATTATACAGTCCATAAATTCTCCAGGCCAGAACACTGGAGTGGGTAGCTGTTCCCTTCTCCAGGGGATCTTCCCAACCCAGGGANAGGAGACATATGTATGGCTAATTCATGTGGAAGTGAAAGTTAAAGTCACTCAGTCGTGTCCAACTTTTTGCATCCCCATGGATTATACAGTCCATAAATTCTCCAGGCCAGAACACTGGAGTGGGTAGCTGTTCCCTTCTCCAGGGGATCTTCCCAACCCAGGGATCTAACCTAGGTCTTCCATATTGTCAGCAGCTTCTTTACCAGCTGAGCCACCAGGGAAGCCCAAGAATACTAGAGTGGGTAGCCTATCCAGCAGATCTTCCTGACCCAGGATTTGAACTGGGGTCTCCTGCATTGCAGGCAGATTCTTTATCCACTGAGCTACCAGGGAAGCCCAATTCATATTGATGTATGGCAGAAATGAAACCAGTATTGTAAAGCAATTGTCTTTCAATTTAAAATAAATTTAAAAATAAAAAAAGAAAGGAATGATATTTGGTCATTTGTAGAGATGTGGATGGACCTGGAGTCTGTTATACAAAGTGAAGTCAGAAAGAGAAAAACAAATATGGCATATTAACACATATGTGGAATCTAGAAAAATGGTACAGATGAACCTATTTGCAGGAGAGGAATAGAAACACAGACATAGAGAATGGATGGGAGGTGGGGGCGGGGGGAGACTGACGTATGTGCATTGCCATATGTAAAACAGATAGCTAGTGGTAATCTGCTGCATAGCACAGGGAGCTCAGCTTGGGGCTCTGTGGTGACCTAGATGGGTGGAATAAGTGGGGAGAGGGAGGTCCAACAAAGAGGGGATACATACATATATACATATAGCTGATTCATTTTGTTGTACAGCAGAAATTAACACAACATTGTAAAACAACTGTACCCCAATTTAAAATATATATATTACATAACATATATACATGTAATTGTTTCATGTTAAAGTCACGGCTGAGCTCAACAGAAAAGGACATTCTCATATGCCAGAAATGAAGAGGGAACACATAATTATTAAAGTATGCAGTTTTCAAAACCACACAGTCCTTGGAAGAAACTAGACCTGATATATATCTTAAGGGATAGCAAGCTCATACCTTTGTGAGAAAGGAATTTGAGCCGCAGGCCTCACATATGTCAAAGAATAGGATGGACATTCTCTTAGCACTGATTTTCCAAGAAGGCTGACAAGCTCGAAAACTTTACCTGAAAATCTCCTCCAACATGACCATGATTGCACGGAGAGGTGAGCTGGCTTTCTCAGGCTCTCAGAGACAGAGATTTCAACGGCCACTCCTACATACAGAGAGATTTTGAATGTTGAGTCTGCACCAGTACAGAACCAACCACCTTTCCATTACCAGAGCTCAGAACCTAGTGTCAAAGTTGGTTTGGAAGCAGTAGACCCAGTAGGACTTGAGCAAGAACAATGGTGAACCTTGTCATCAAGAGGACCCTCTAACCCACGGCATGGGCAGAATTCTCTGTATAAAGAGAATTCCCTATATAAATTCATCTATAAGATGAATTTATAGACATAAATTAACAGATGCATGAGGAAATACAAAGCAAAAAGAAAATGTCCAAAGACTCCAAAATAGAAGAATAAATAATGAGTATCATTATTGTATATTAATTTACAAAAGAGAAAAGAAAATGTAAGTATAACTTTTTTAAAGGAACAGAACATACAAGAACAGGTTGACTTAAAAATGAACCCACTAGAAGCTTCTACGTGTGAAAGATACAGTAAACAAAATAGAAAGACTCATTAAACTTGTTAAATAATAGACTAGATTCAGATGAGGAAATAATTCATGAATTGCAATATGGATCTGGGGAAATCACCAAGAAAAGAGTAAATATAAAAAAAGAAGTGAAAAATAAGGAACAGAAGTTAGGAATATGGCAGGTAGAATGAAAAGTTCTAATCTATGTTTAATAGACGCTCTAGAATAAGGGATAAAAAGACTTGGAACGAGGAACATTTGAGATAACAGTGGAGAATTTTCCAGATTTATAAAAAGGTATGAGATGTCAGATAAAAATACACAAAACCAAACAAGATAAATAAAAACAAAGGTTTATTTATTGCCAAACCACCAAAATTAAACAGACAATCTTGGAAGCTCCCAAAGAGAAAAGATAGGTTGCCTGAAAAGGCACAACAATAAGACAGAATGCTTCTCACCAGCAATTATATATGCTTGCGACAATGACTGAATATCTTAAGAATGATAAAGGAAGGAACTTCTCTGGTGGTCCAGTGGTTAAGAATCTGTCTTCCAATGCAGGGGACATGAGTTCAATCCTTGGTGGAAGAACTAAGATCCCACATGCTGAGGGGCAACTAAACCCATGTGCCATAACTACTGAGCCCTCACAAAGCTGCTGCAGTAAGTCACTTCAGTCATGTCTGACTCTGTGCGACCCCCTAGATGGCAGCCCACCAGGCTCCCTCATCCCTGGGCTTCTCCAGGCAAGAACACTGGAATGGGCTGCCAATTCCTTCTCCAATGCATGAAAGTAAAAAGTGAAAGTGAAGTCGCTCGGTCATGTCCAACTCATAGCGACCCCATGGACTGCAGCTAGAGAAGCCCATACACCGCTATCAAGATCCCATGTGCCACAATTACGACCTGATGCAGTCAAATGAAGGAAAATAATCATCAGTCTATAATTCTATATCTGGCTTAGTTATACTCTAGGAATTTAGAGGAAATAAAAGCATTTTTCAAACATACAAAGACAAGGAGATAACTTTCCTGAGACCTCATTGGAAAAGACTACCAAAGGATACACTCCCCAAAAATGGAAATGAGTAGGCTACACAAAGCCAAGGTGGAAGGAAGGAAAGAGGGTAAGAAGGGAGAGAGAGGGGCAGGGAGGAAAAGAACGGAGTTATAAGTTATTGGGAAATATCATTTAAAACAAAATCTTCTCCCAACCCAGAAAATCTCTCCACAGAGATAGGAAAGAAAGAAAAAAAATTTTTTAACTATCAATCATTAAACAAGAGTATAATACTCATCACAGGCAAATTGTTAGAGGTTGCAAAGACAGAAGAAAATCTCACTTTTTTGTTTATCTAAGTAGATATAACCCATTATATTCATTTTTCAAGATGAAATTGTTAAGCTTACTTCGCCTTCATGTTAGAAAGGGGGTTTGCCATTTGGAGCTAGAGGACAACTGAAGTTAGGCACATTTTCTCCCCGGTTATTAGCAGCTGTGTTCCAGAGGCATTTTTATCTTTGACTCCAAAATCATATCTTGAAGTGGTTAGCTTCTCCTCTTGCTCAAAAAGCAATTAAGCTTACTTCGCCTTCATGTTAGAAAGGGGGTTTGCCATTTGGAGCTAGAGGACAACTGAAGTTAGGCACATTTTCTCCCCGGTTATTAGCAGCTGTGTTCCAGAGGCATTTTTATCTTTGACTCCAAAATCATATCTTGAAGTGGTTAGCTTCTCCTCTTGCTCAAAAAGCAATTCACGCTTAAATGTTCAAATGTGTGTGTTCAACTCAGACATTCAAAGCATCTAAGATTAGTAGTCAGGAAATTAGCTTCTTTGTCCTGACTGTGCCATTAATGAGCTGTGAGAACTCGAGCAAGTCATTTCATCTCTGGCCTGAATGCAAAATGATGGTGCGAGGCTGAATAATTCCCGGTCCCTCAGCTCTTAGTCTGTATGCCTCTGCTTAGGACACAGTTCAAAATCAGCTGTGTGTGATGGACTCTTATTCCTGTTCCTGAAGAGCCTTAGAGTAGTTCCATCCTGGAGAACAGAGCTCCTTTCAGTCCAAATGCAAATAATATACATGAGGGTAAGACTCAATGAGCAGCTGCCATCTATTCAGCCCGTGGGTAGTGGCAAAGCATTGAGAAGGCAAAATCATTGACTTTGGTTTGATTCCAGAATAAGACTTTGATGTTTACTTAGGAAAAAATAAAATTATTAGTGCACCAAACCCTAAAAGTTAGTGTCTTAAAACAACAATCACTTTCTTTGCCCGAAACTCTGTGAGTCTACATTTGGCCTAGATTCAGCTAGAAGTTTCATCTGCTGGTCTTGGCTAAAGCCACTCACACAGCTACAGTCATCTGAGAGCTCACCTGAGCTGGACTGGTCTAAGACAGCATGAGTCTAATATCTGAAAGCTGGTATTGTTGGCCAGGGGGTCTGCGTGTCCCCAGCAGGTTGAGCAGAGCTTATTCATTGTTTTTTTTGTTTTTGTTTTTTAAAAAACCTATTTATTTGGCTGAGATGGGTGTTAGTTGAGGCACACAGGGTCTCTGATCTTTGTTGAGGCATGTAGGATCTTGAGCTGCAGCCCAGGAACTTAGTTGCGGCATGTGGGAGCTAGAGACTCAACCAGGGATTGAACTCAAGACCCCTGCACTGGGAGCTCAGAGTCTTAGCCACTGGACCCCCAAGTCCCTAGAAGACTTCCCTGGGGGTACAGTGGATAGGTCCCTGGGGGTACAGTGGATAGGTCCCTGGGGGTACAGTGGATAGGAATCCGCCTGCCAATGCAGGGAATGGGGATTTGATCCCTGGTCCAGGAACATCCCACATGCCATGGTACAAATAAGCCCATGCGCCACACCTACTGAACCCACACTATAGAGTCCACAAGCCACAGCCACTGGACCTGAGTGCTGTAACTACCAAAGTCCACTTCTGCCTAGAGCCTGTGCTCCACAACAGAAGCCACCACAGTGAGAAGCCCACACCCTGCAGCAAACAGTAACCCTTCTCACCACTGCTAGAGAAAGCCCTTGCACAGCAGCCAAGTCCCAGTGCTGCCAAAAATAAGAAAGGGGGAAAAAAAGGAAGTCCCTAGAGCTTCCTCATTTGACAGCAACATTCCTAGAGGGTGAGAGCTCCTGGTCAGGACCTCTTGAGGCATAGTCTTGATTTTTGAATGTCACACATTATTCCCCTGCCTTCTATGCCTCAAGCAAGACTCAAAGCTAACCAGATTCAAGAGGGAAGAGAAGTAGACTTATATAAAAATGAATTTTTCTTACTGTTCAAACTGTTGCAGGCTCAAGAAGTACATCTGCCAGGATAGTTTGCTCTAGCTACCTTTTCTTTCTGATGAAAAGTTACTAATAAGACTTAACCAACCACTTGCTTTGGTTGGGCAGTAGGATCAGGGTGGGAGGGTAATCTGAATTCATAAATACTATTCCTTTAGAAGTTTCTTTTAGAAGTTTCATTTTATATTGAACATATAGTTGATTTATAATGTTGTGTTAGTTTCAGCTATACAACAAAGTGATTCAATTATACATATATCTGATTCTTTTCCCATATAGGTTATTACAGAGCACTGAGTTGAGTTCCCTGTGCAATAAAGTAGGTCTTTATTGACTATCTATTTTATAAACAGTAGTATGTATATGTTAATGGTCCAAGGGTTGTGGGTTGTTGTTAAACTATTCCTTTTGAATGAAATGTCTTTCCCCTTTCTTCTGCTCAGCTCAGTGTTTCCTCCTCTGAATCCACACCCTATCCCACCAAGTAGCTGGTCATCCATCTTCCAGGCTCTTCACTGCCCTCTGCATGGCTCCATTACACACCCATCACACCTACTGTACTATCAGTCTACGTGGTCCTCTCTTCCAGGACTTTGAGCTTTCTGAGAACAGATAGTTTTTTTATTTATCTGTACAACTCAAGGCAGATAATAAATGTTTGATCAATGACTTACGAAATGACTGAAAGAAGAAATGAACAGATAAGTTAAAGAGCAACAGGTAACCTTCATTAAACTTCTGAAGCCCCAGCATGAGCTGACCTCTACTTCTCATCTCAGATCCACAGAACCCATTTCTTTTTGTTTCCGCTTCCTTCATATGTTCTTCCTCTAACACACCTGAAGCAAATTTCTAAATCTATAATCATTTTTTATGTTACCCTCAAGACAAAACAGATGACTTGCTATGAAAAGAAAAATCCCTGTTCTTGACTTTTTTTTTTTTAACCAAGGGAATACGTTTCACCCTTAAATGACTAAATTATCTCCTATATTGACAACAACTGTTGGGTTTACTTCACCAGAAATGGGGCATAATTTCCCTGGACTCCAGAAAGCATTCTGGAGAGACTGGTTTTGTGTGTTTGCTCAGTCATGTCTAAGTCTTTGGAACCCTCTGGACTGTAGCCCAGCAGGCTCCTCAGTCCATGGGATTCCCAGGCAAGAATATTAGAATGCATTATCATTTCTTGCTCCAGGGGCTCTTCCGGACCCAGGGATCGAACCCGAATTTTCTGTGTCTCCTGGATTGTAGGCATATTCCTTATGAGCTATTGGGGAAGCCACCAGAGATTGGTTTTAATCAGATACAAAATCACATCTAGGGAGGATTGTGTTTGTGTGTATGCATGCTAAGTTGCTTCAATCGCGTCTGACTCTTTGCAACCCTACAGACAGAGGAATGTGCTTATTAAACCTTTGAAATTTGCTAATTCATGGTTCTACTACTGTCAGGGAATGTTTAACAGGAGGATTCCTACGTGCTGTTTCTCACAAGTCTTTTGTTTCTTAAGTGGAACAGCACGCTGCTCCCAGGAACTGAGGTCATTGTGTGAGACAGGCTTGAATCTCCTTTAGTAAACATTCTCTTTACAACAAAACTACTTCGTCTTGATCCCCTTTCTTGAAATATGGATTGTCTCCTGACCTTGTGACCATTATTAATCCCTGTTCCCTTGGTAACAGTTGCTGCACATTTGGTTTTCTGATCTTTATCATTGTCGAAAGAAACTTCTTGTACCACAGCCTTTATATACTCACAGAGAAATCATTAAAGCACCTTTACTCCATCAGAGCTTGGGTCCCCGTGTCTTTCTTTTTCTTTGTTTCTTTCCTTCTCTCTCTCCTTGGCTGATTCTCTGGAGCACAGAGACCCGTCTTGCTCACTCTCCTGCCCAGGCTTCTAAGACTCTCTCCAGAAGGCGCCCTGTGCCTTCACCCACCTCAAGAGGATGCCTGGTGCCTTCGTGAGAGATGCAAGTCCTGTGTCAAGGACTTTATTGGTTCTCTGCGTACACCAGGGGATATCGGGCTCTCTCTTTCACTTTCTTATCGTCACCTCCAAACTGCCAGGTCCCGGTCCATTAAAGAACCCCAACACACTCCCATGGCTACAGCTGTGCTAGGGACAAAGGAACTGGAGAAGTCATGTCAGTCTCTCTAGGTGGCAGCTTCAAGGCATAGAACCTAGGTGGCCAATCCCTAGTTTAGTCATAGACTAACTAGTGAGTGTGTCACCATAACTGGGTAATAAAAGACCCCAGTCAAAACAACCCAAAACACAGTAAGTCTCCAGTAATATGATTTTGTTTAATAAAATGGAAGCATTAGGAGATAATGTCTTTGTTAATTTAACAAAGAAAGTTTCTAAATTTCTTGAGGGCAGACCTTACTCCACCCTTCTTTATGTCATCATCATCAACCATGACTGGCACACACAGCATAAATTAGACACCTAGTTGATACTTTAGTTGAGATAGGAGTATATGAGTCAGAAATTATTTGGGACATAAGTCCAATAGATGAAGCTAATTAAATCATAAAACTTGGACTGGAATTTGTTGGGTGCCTTAAGAGCTTCAATTCAGTTTAGTTCAGTTCAGTCACTCAGTTGTGTCCAACTCTTTGCAACCCCATGGACTGCAGCACACCAAGCCTCCCTGTCCATCACCAACTTCCAGAGCTTGCTCAAACTCATGTCCATTGAGTTGGTGATGCCATCCAACCATCTCAACCTCTGTTGTCCCCTTTTCCTCCTGCCTTCAATCCTTCCCAGCATCAGGGTCTTTTCCAATGAGTCAGTTCTTCACATCAGGTGGCCAGAGTATTGGAGTTTCAGCTTCAGCATCAGTCCTTCCAATGAATATTCAGGAATGATTTCTTTTAGGATGGACTGGTTGGATCTCCTTGCTGTCCAAGGGACTCTCAAGAGTCTTCTCCAACACCACATTTCAAAAGCATCGATTCTTCAGCACTCAACTTTTTTTATAGTCCAACCCTCACATCCATACATGACTACTGGAAAAACCATAGTTTGACTAGATGGATTTTTGTTGGCAAGTAATCTCTCTGCTTTTTAATATGCTGTCTAGGTTAGTCATCAATGAATTCACACAAAAATGAAAAGCAGTGAAGACAGAAAAAAAGCAAAGCATGAAAACAAATGATAGAAAACAGCACACTTTGAGAGGAGTCCTCACCAGACATGATCTTTCTAGCACAATAAACAAACATGCCAGGAATTAGAATAGTGGTAGTGGTTCTCAAAGCTGACTAATTGTCTGAATTGTGTGCTCAGTCGCATCTGACTCTTTGAAACCCCATGGACTGTAGCCCACCAGGCTTCTCTGTCCAGGGAATTTTCCAAGCAAGAATACTGGAGCAGGTTGCCATTTCCTGCTCCAGGGGCTCTTCTTGACCCAGGGATTGCGCCCTCATCTTGTGTCTCCTGCATTGCCATGTGGGCTCTACCAACAGAGCCATCTGGGAAGCCCTAGCTACCTGGGACTTTTTTTTTTTTTTTTTTTAATTTACAGATTCCCATTCCTGTTTCAGACACACTGACTGATCTCTTGGAGACCATGCAGACATCTCTATATTTCAACCTCCCCAGGTAATTATTTTATCAATCACTCCTAGCAACATTGCTTTAGACCAGTGATTTTGTGTTAAAGACAAACTTGAAGGTGTACTATTATGGGCTCAATTGTATTCTCCCAAATTCATATGTTGAAGTCTTAGCCCCAGTACTTCACAATGTGACTATATTTGAAGATAAGGTCTTTAAAGAGGCAATTAAGTTAAAATGAGGTCATTAGGTTGGATCCTAATACAATACAACTGGTTTCCTTATAAGAAGAGAGAATTAGGACACAGAGAGGTATAGAGGGAAGACCATCTGAAAACAGAGAGAAGAGAGCTATCTCTGAGCCAAAGAAAAAGACCTCAAAAGAAACAACCTTGTTGGCATCTTAATCATAGACTTGTACCTTCCCAGAACTGTGAAAAAATAAATTTCTGTTGGTTAAGCCACCTAGTCTATGGTACTTTGTTATGGCAGCCCTGGCAAGTAATATATGTATCTTCCCCTGCTAATTTGCAAACTGGCAAATCTGAACAGCAAGAAGATACTGTAAAGGGTATCTTGTAAGAAAAAGAGATTTTATATTTGAAATGGATGAACCTATAGCCTGTTATACAGTGTGAAGTAAGTCAGAAAGAGAAAAACAAATATTGTATGCATGCTAAGTAGTTTCAACCGTGTCCAACTCTTTGCCACCCCATGGACTGTAGCCCAGCAGGCTCCTCCGTCCATGGGATTCTCCAGATAAGAATATTGAAGTGGGTTGCTACACCTGCCTGCAGGCGATATTCCCAACACAGGGATGGAACCCGCATCTTCTGCTGCTCCTACATTGCAGGCAGATTCTTTACCACTGAGCCACCAGGGAAGCCCAGATATTGTATATCAATGCATATATATGGAATCTATAAAAATGGTATTGATGAACCTATTTGCAGGGAGGGAATGGATATGTAGATGTAAAGAATGGACTTGTGGATACAGTGGGGGAGGGAGAGAGTGGGACAAATGGAGAAAGTAACATTGACATATATACTCTATCATGTGTAAAGTGGATGGCTGGTGAGAGGTTGTTGTACAACACAGGGAGCCCAGTCTGGAGCTCTGTGATGACCTAGAGGGGTAGGATAGGAGGGGGGAGGAAGGCTCAAGAGGGAGGGGATATATGTGTAATTATGGCTGATTTGCATTGTTGTTCAATAGAAACCAACACAACACTGTAAAAATTAAAAACTTTTTTAAAAATTTAAGGAAACAGTAGTCCTACTCAAATAGTGACTGATTGTTAAGCTTTAGTATTGTTTGAGACTTCAGTACAGAGAGAAATTGCTGTGGGAGAAGGGGAAGAGTGTAGGTGAGAAATGAGTTCAAATAGAAAAGAAAAAATGAAGAGCTGGTAAATAGGAGAAAGGAGGGACATTTCAGAATATAAAAACCATAACCCTGATGAATGCACTCTATCACAATGACATTATTAGGAAACAGCCACCCCAGGAGGGAAACAATGAAACACATGCCCACGAAAACCTTGAAAGTACATAAAGAGAACAAAGAGCTTTTCTTGCTCACCACTCAGTACTGTTATGGATTAAGTCATAACCTGCTGCAGTCACGGACCAACAGGGAACCCTGAGAGGAAATTAAGATGTTAACAGGATGTTATGTACTTTGGACAAGCAGGATCCTTTGATAGTTAGATTAATATCACAGGAATAATTTTAATTATTTTTAAATTATTTAATTATATAATTATTCTATGCATGGGAAGAGTCTTCCCAAAAGCCCTAAAATCATTACCTTGAGAGGTGTGTTCTGTGTGACTAGCAGTGATTTTTTTACCAAGATGAAAGCTTGACTGTATATGTGTGTGTGTGTGTGTGTATGTGACTGTATATATTCCCCAGCCAAAAATCATATATATACTGGCTTCTCCCTCTCCCTCTTTGGAAAAGCTCCTCAGAGTTACAGAGCTGCTGCCTCCCAGACCATAGTTCTCAATAAGGTCCTTGAATAAATTTAAACCCTCAGCTCTTGATGTTGTGCATTTTTCTTTCAGTTGACTAAAGGTCATAACGATTTTTGCCTCTGAGTATTTCCTGATCAGAGAGAAAGTTAATTTTTTTCATTCATTTAGTCAAAGACCATTTAGCCAACCTTCTACATGTTAGAAACTCAGGTGTAGTCTTGCTATGTGATGATTCACACAGGAGCTGTGCCATTTAAGAATGCCAGTCTATAAGGTCTAGGCCTTCTTCAAGGCCCAATCAGAGGAAGACATACTGATACTTTCTTTAGGGGATTTTAAATTCTACAGCCATTGCTATCTCTGTAGAGCTCCCAGGTTTCCAGGCTGGGAACCCACAGGTAATTCCTGTCCTAGCAACCCAAGAAGCACATGTATTTTCAATCACTGTGGCCCCAGTGGGTTGTGGTCAAGAACTACATGTCTCTGACACCCTGACTCTAGCACAAAGCCAGGCACAAAGTAGGTGCTCAATAAATATTGAATAAATTAATTAATGGCTCAGACAATTAAATCTACCAATAAGAGAAGCCCTCCTGGTGAGTCTAGTACACATTCCCCATCCCTTGCACCCCAGATCCTTTCCAGAAGCAATTTTCTTTATCAGACTCCCTAAGAAGAGGTCACATAAGGTATTGTTTGGGAAATATAGTTAAAAAGTAAAGTTTTCTTCCAATCTAGAAAACCTTTACACTAAAGTAAAAGGAAAGAAAACAATCTGATTACTGAATAAAACCAGGAGGGGATACCACAGGCAATTCTCTAAAGGGACTGCAAAGACAGAGGAAAGTCTTTTATATAACTCAGTGGATGCAATCCCCTGGATTTATGTGTTCAGGATAAAACTGGTAATTTTATCATATCTTTACAGCTGGAGGTCAGATTTGCCATTTGGAGTCAAAGGGACAGCTGAAATTAGGCCCATCTTCTCCCAGGAAGCTGGATGTAGGGCCTTACCTTCTTTGATGGTTATATTTCAAAGAGATGTGAGTTCAGGTCCATAAGAGAACACACCTGAACTGTAAGCTGGCAAGAGGTTCATTTAGCATTTGAACTTATTAGCAAGGCAGCTCAGTTCTCCTGGAAGCCTCAGGAATGGCCTACCTACCTATATACAAGCACCCCGGAGCAGCCCCAGGTACCACAAGTGTTCTGTTAACCAGGTTTCCTAGTCATGGCGCTGTGTCGAGAGCTGCGTTAGGCATTACTGACAAAATGGAAGCACAGCCCCAACCCCCTCTTCTCATCTCACAGGCACGGTCCTGGGATGAAGGGGTTAGCTCTTGTGATTCTGACTTGTTTCTTCCTTTCTTCAGTTGAGTTGGCTGGAAAGAATGTTAAGGTGCTTATTGTTCTTGAGAGGAGCATGAGAAAGCACAAAGCCTTCTGCAGCTGGTGCCCAGAAAATAATCCATAAAGTTAACCACTGACATTTGTTCAAGGATCTTTACAAGGAATACTCCAGGATGAGCACATAGGCCGCAGCTTGAGGCCATGGGAAGGACTGTTATCTGAGACCTTTTTGTGAGGGGAATGTTTATGGTAAAAGAAGTTTGCTGAGCTTAGGGTTTAGGAATAATTAAGAATAGCTAGAAGCCTTTTTAGGAGATAGTGAGCTTAGGGTGCTAGGGGCAAACAGGATTTAGAAAGATAAGAAATAAACTGAGGAATGTGGTATGCAGCCCAGACATAAACATGAGTTAAAATGTAATCACAAGTATAGGACACATAAGAGGAAGTAGATAATAGATAGTAAAGCCGATTCTGAGAGAATCGCTGAAGCAGGAACTCTGTTTGAAGGGCAACAATGATTTCTGGAGATAATAAATCGGGGGGGGGGGCACTAAAAATGTCAAACCTCTGACCTAATATTTTTGTCAAAGTATAAAAGAAAACCTGAAGTTTGAAATAAATATGTATTCCTGTACCTTGAGTCAGAGGCTACATCATTCTTCGCTGACACTGCTCATCCCTTCAGGCTGATTCCCTGGCTGCTGGAGCTGGACTCCAGTGGCCCTGGACGCTAAGGCCAACTTTGAGGAGAGAAAACTGAAACCTCTTTCTGAAAAGCTACTTGATAGCCCATAAAGCATAATTTTTTTAAGTCTGACTTGCACTAAAGTGAAGTCACTCAGTCGTGTCCAACTCTTTGCAATGCCATGGACCATAGCTCTACCAGGCTCCTCCATCCATGGGATTTTCCAGGCAAGAGTACTGGAGTGGGTTGTCATTTCCTTCTCCAAGAGATCTTCCTAACCCAGGGATTGAACCTGGGTCTCCCACATTGTAGGCAGATGCTTTACCGTCTGAGCCACCAGGGTAGTCTCATTTATGTTGTCTGATTTTAAGCTAACATGTGTCAATTTTTCCAAAACTCAATGTCCTTGTCTATAAAATGGAGCTGATCCCTTCCCAGAGAGCACATAAGAGGAGCTATTAAGTATTTTTGTCACTGTGTTTTTAATACTTATCTATTTATTTGACTGTAGGTGCTAGTTGTGGCACACAAGATCTTTCAGTGAAGATCTTGTGTGCCACAAGATCTTCTAGTAGTGGTGCGCAGGCTTCTGTAATTGCAGCTCGGGCTTAGTTGCTCCACGGAATGTGGGATCTTAATTTCCGACCAGAGATCAAACAGGTGTCCCTAACATTGCAAACCAGATTCTTAACCACTGGACCACTGGGGAAGATCCCTATTATTACTATTATTGAAGCAAGAAAGTATAGAGGCTTAAAGCACACACTCTGAACCTACCTGGCTTTCATTCCAGACTCACTTTATCCAAAATGTGGTATTCCTCAGTTGCTTCATAAATATAGTATTTAGAAGACTGGAGCACCCAAGTAAGAATGTAATCAATGTTAGCTATTATTTTTTATTCTCATTAGTGCTTCTAAGACTCTAAAGTAAACCTTTCATCTCACTCTTTCCTCTTTTCCTTCTATTTCTCTCCTCACCTTCACCTCCCTTTTGCCCATGGGGATGAAGAAAGAGTGCTACAATTATATCCCACCTTGCTTTCAAGTTGTTTCTTTCATTTTTAATTAGGTAGAAACCTCTTGAATTGCAATATCTCTAGACAGATTATTATCCAGATTAAAGTCACCCCAAAGCAAATGGACATAATTTTAAAACCTAAAGAAGCGCAAAATTTCAAAATTGCACCTTTTTTTTTCTTGGCAGTTTGTGAACTAAAAGAGAAAAGCTTAGCTTTTCATGGCTATTTCACACTGATTAATAATTGACAACACTTTTAACAGAGCCAACTATATCCCCAGACAGAGAATGATCACTAATTGCTCTTCAAATATATAACAGCAGTCATTCAAGGTGACTGACTGCTACCAATGATGATGTTCATTATTAATCCCCACTCTAAAGTTCTGGCTTCTTATATGTCCAAATCAAACTTAATAGATAATTTAAATCATGATTACTCAACAAATGAAGTCCTAAGACCTGGGAGTTAACACTATCAGCTCCAGGACACAGCATAATTTTTTAGATGGAGAGACAGTTAATTCCCATCTCCACAGACACTATGAAAGATATTAGGGCTTTGATTTATATTTGGTTTCAACTAGAATAAATGGCTTGCATCTGGTCAACTTAACAGAGATGTTTAAAAATATTCTTTATCTAATACTCTAGTTTGTTAGTAGACCTGATTAGGGTTATTGTTTAGCTGAGCGTTACCCTACACCTGGTCTTCTGGGTTCCTCTTCAAGGAATCCTGAGGCAGGGACTTCCCTGGTGATCCAGCAGCCAAGACTCCGTGCTCCCAATGCAGGGGGCCAGGTTTGATCCCTGGTCAGGGAAGTAGGTCCCACATGCTGCACCTAAGAGTTTACAGGCGGCAACTAAAAATCCCACATGCCACAATGAAGATCAAAGATTCCATGTGCCGCAACTAAGACCTGGTGAAGCCAAATAAATCAAGAAAAGTATTTTTTTAATGCTAAAAAAAAGAAGAAGAAGAAAGAAACCACGAGGCAATCCTGTTTTAAGTAGTTTATTGGGAAGATGATCCCAAGAAACACAAGTGGGGAAAGCAAGGCAGGGTTTGGAGGAATGACAAGGATGTGTGTTTCCACATTAACAAATTGAAAGATAAAAACCGATGCAGAAAAAGCCTTTGACAAAATTCAACATCCATTTATGATAAAAACCCTCCAGAAAGCAGACATAGAAGGAACATACCTCAACATAATAAAAGCTATATATGACAAGCCCACAGCAAACATTATCCTCAATGGTGAAAAACTGAAAGCATTTCCCCTAAAGTCAGGAACAAGACAGAGGTGCCCACTCTTACCACTGCTATTAAATATAGTTTTGAAAGTTTTAGCCACAGTAATCAAAGAAGAAAAAGAAATAAAAAGGAATCCAGACTGGAAAAGAAGTAAAATGCTCACTGTTTGCAGATGACATGATCCTCTACATAGAAAACCCTAAAGACTTCACCAGAAAATTACTAGAGCTAATCAATTAATATAGTAAAGTTGCAGGATATAAAATTAACACAGAGAAATCCCTTCTATTCCTATACACTAACAATGAGAAAATAGAAATTAAGGAAACAATTCCATTCACCATTGCAAAAAAAAGAATAAAGTACTTAGGAGTAAACCTACCTAAAAAAAAAACAAAAGACCTATATATAGAAAACAGTATTTTATAAGATACTGATTAAAGAAATCGAATATGACACAAATAGATGGAGAAGTATACCATGTTCATGGATAGGAAGAATCAATATAGTGAAAATGAGTATACTACCCAAAGCAATCTATAGATTCAATGCAATCCCTATTAGGCTACCAACTGTATTTTTCACAGAGCTAGAACAAATAATTTCACAATTTATACGGAAATACAAAAAAAAAAAACAAAACCTCAAATAGTCAAAACATTCTTGAGAAAGAAGAATGGAACTGGAGGAATCAACCTGCCTGACTTCAGGCTCTACTACAAAGCCACAGTCATCAAGACAGTATGGTACTGGCACAAAGACAGAAATATAGATCAATGGAACAAAATAGAAAGCCCAGAGATAAATCCACACACATATGGACACCTTATCTTTGACAAAGGAGGCAAGAATATACAATGGAGTAAAGACAATCTCTTTAACAAGTGGTGCTGGGAAAACTGGTCAACCACTTGTAAAAGAATGAAACTAGATCACTTTCTAACACCACACACAAAAATAAACTCAAAATGGATTAAAGATCTAAATGTAAGACCAGAAACTATAAAACTCCTAGAGGAGAACATAGGCAAAACACTCTCCGACATAAATCACAGCAGGATCCTCAATGATCCGCCTCCCAGAATACTGGAAATAAAAGCAAATATAAACAAATGGGATCTAATTAAAATTAAAAGCTTCTGCACAACAAAGGAAACTATAAGCAAGGTGAAAAGACAACCCTCTGAATGGGAGAAAATAATAGCAAATGAAGCAACTGACAAACAACTAATCTCAAAAATATACAAGCAACTTATACAGCTCAATTCCAGAAAAATAAACGACCCAATCAAAAAATGGGCCAAAGAACTAAATAGACATTTCTCCAAAGAAGACATACGGATGGCTAACAAACACATGAAAAGATGCTCAACGTCACTCATTATCAGAGAAATGCAAATCAAGACCACAATGAGATACCACTTCACACCAGTCAGAATGGCTGCGATCCAAAAGTCTGCAAGCAATAAATGCTGGAGAGGGTGTGGAGAAAAGGGAACCCTTTTACACTGTTGGTGGGAATGCAAACTAGTACAGCCACTATGGAGAACAGTGTGGAGATTCCTTAAAAAACTGGAAATAGAACTGCCATACTACCCAGCAATCCCACTGCTGGGCATACACACCAGGGAAACCAGAACTGAAAGAGACATGTGTATCCCAGTGTTCATCACAGCACTGTTTACAATAGCCAGGACATGGAAGCAACCTAGATGTCTATCGGCAGACGAATGGACAAGAAAGCTGTGATACATATACACAATGGAATATTACTCAGCTATTAAAAAGAATGCATTTGAATCAGTTCTAATGAGATGGATGAAATTGGAGCCTATTATACAGTGTGAAGTAAGTCAGAAAGAAAAACACCAATACAGTATATTAACACATATATAAAAAATTTAGAAAGATGTAAGATGACTCTATATATGAGACAGCAAAAGAGACACAGATGTAAAGAACAGACTTTTGGATTCTTTGGGAGAATGCAAAGGTGGGATGATTTGAGAGAATAGCATTGAAATACGTATATTATCATATGTGAACTGGATCACCAGTCCAGATTATAAAAAATTTAGAAAGATGTAAGATGACTCTATATATGAGACAGCAAAAGAGACACAGATGTAAAGAACAGACTTTTGGATTCTTTGGGAGAATGCAAAGGTGGGATGATTTGAGAGAATAGCATTGAAATACGTATATTATCATATGTGAACTGGATCACCAGTCCAGATTTGATGCATGAGACAAGGTGCTCAGGGCTGGTGCACTGGGATGACCCTGAGGGATGGGATGGGGAGGGAGGTGGGAGGGGGGTTCAGGGTGGAGAACACATGTACACCCATGGCTGATTCATGTCATGTATGGCAAAAACCACTACAATATTGTAAAGTAATTAGCCTCCAATTAGAATAAAAAAAATTTTTTTTTTTAAAAAGGACATCTGTTTGATGACTGATGACTCTTGAGAGTAGCTGGAGTTCAGTTTTGCTGAGGATGCCCTGAGAAGTAGCCTTCAGAAGCATCCCACTGAGGGATGAAGAAGCTGGAGTATTTATCCACTGACCCTCATCCTTCATTGGTTAAGGACTGACCTACAAGCATTCATTTCCAGCACATTCATTTCCAGGCATTCATTTCCAGCAGCCTTGCACATGCACTGTACAAACACTTTTGGCTGCATGTCTTCCTTGCTTTGTTTCTCTTGAAGCAAAGAGACATGAACACTTAAGGTGGGAGGCTGCCAGTGTGCACAAGAGCTGTCTGTTGTGGCTGTAGGTGAACTCAGGGCTGGGGTTCAGTAAAAATCTAGCTGGCACTGAATGAATGGAAAAATAATTATTTCATAAACACTGTGTATATCTTAATGTAAAGTCATCCATCTAGAAAAATTACATCAATCTTTTTTACCCAATATCCTATTTAACTCACTTAACATATAATATTCTAAGATCCAATTCTGGAATGTTCTAGAATAGAGATCATGGATATTTTACTCTTCAATTCTGTTTGTTGAAGTTCTTGGTTTTGAAGAAGACAAACGGGAATGTGGGAGCTAGTGGCTACAAAGAATCTTTCTCAATCACCTTTCGAATGTTCTTTATGAATGTACAGTGACTTTCCAGATCCCAACAGGAAGCCAGCTCTCAGGCTGCAAAAACAACTCTGAACTTCTCAAGTTTTCCAAAAGCCCAATCAAGTGAAACAAGTAATTAACCACTCACACAACCCACATCCTGGACACTCCACCTTGCTCACCATTCCATTCATGCTTCCATCATATTTTCTTTCCTCCTACAAACACTGAGACTTTGTGTTTCCACAGAGCTGCTGCTCCAGGAGGATCACAGGACTGTACAGACAACTCCAGAATTCTAAATAGCTTCTCTTTATCCCTCACAGCTTCTCCCAAACACTGTGGGCTAGAGAAGCAGAGGCCCGTAATTTTGGTGCCAACATGTAATATTTTTAATCAGGCTCAACGAGTCACACAGGAATTTCTTGGGAGAATGTCAACCTTTATATCTTATATTTTTCCACATTAATAATGGCAAGATTAGCTTAAAATCAACTAATAAATAAATACAAAAGGAGTAATAAAACAGTTTCTTATCAAATCTTATCAACTCCAGCTCTCTCATTTTAAAACAGTTTTAATTTGACACCTTAAATTAAAGCAAAAATTCTCAGGTCAGGCTCAGAATCTTCAATGTTACATTAAAATTTGACCAGAACTTAGCTCAAACCCCTGCTCAGAATGAGACCTTAAATAAACATGAGGAACTCTGGGAAGTCAAGTACACTCTCAAAATGACCTCCAAACCAAACCAAAGATGACCCTGTTTATGAGCTACTATTCTGGGGCAAAATAAAAATGTGAAATGTGTCCTAAGGATTCAACTTTTAAATTATTCCTGTTTGAATAGTTTTTTATTTTTTAAATTTTATTATAGTGCCAAGAGGAGATCATTTTATTCAGGTAAACTGGGATCTCCTACCAGTCTTAATCACAAATATAAAACTGCTGAAAAATGAATGCCAAATATTCTCTAGGACTACTTTCAAGGAACAGATTTTCAGAATCATATGAAAGCCAGGAAACCTTGAGCAAAGAGTTTACTAACGGCACCTCTTCCTTGGCTATGTTAAAAAAAAAAAAAAAGAAGAAGAAGAAGAGGAAGGAGGACTGAAGAACATAAAAGGGAAAAACAAAAGCAAAAGACCTGTGAACAGGCCAGGTGCAGACTGAGGAAGGTTTGAGTGCAGTTAAAGCAGAAGCATGGTGCTTGCTTTGGCAGCATATATACGAAAATTGGAACAATACAGAGAAGATCTGACTCATTTGAAAAGACCGTGATGCTGGGAAAGATTGACGGTGGGAGAAGGGGACAACAGAGGATGAGATGGTTGGATGACATAGCCAACTCAATGGACATGAGTTTGAGTAAACTCCAAGAATTGGTGATGGACAGGGAGGCTTGGCATGATGCAGTCCATGGGGTCACAAAGAGTTGGACAAGACTGAGTGAACTGAAAAAGATCAGCAAGGCCCCTGCCCAAGGATGACATACAAATTCATGAAGCGTTCCATATTTTTAAAACAGACTTATGGTTACCAAGGACAAAGGTGAAGGAGGAGAAAGAATAAAGAATGAGGTTAGGATTAACATATACACTCTACTATATATAAAGTAGATAACCAACAAGGGCCTACTGTATAGCACAGAGAACTATAATCAATATAATGTAATAATCTATAAAGAAAAGAATCTGAAATATATATACGTACACACACACACATACATATATTTTCACACACGTATGTATGTATAAATGAATCACTGTGGTGTACACCTGAAACTAATACAACATTGTATCAATAAATCAACTATACTTCAATAAAAATAAAATTAAAATATTTTTAAAAAGCAGAAGTGTGTTGAGAGGTGGGGTTCAGGATTGGGAACTCAGGTACACCCATGGCGGATTCATGTCAATGTATGGCAAAACCAATACAGTATTGTAAAGTAAAATAAAGTAAAACTAAAAATTAAAAAAAAAAGGAGAAGTGTGGAATGATCCTCAGCAACCATGAGGACTTTGGGAAGTGCTTAAAATAGAAGTGGTGGCCCTGAACAAGAAATGTGTTCACAGTTGCTATGGGGGAAAAAACAGCAAATATTCCACTGAATAGACAGACACTATAACAGGCAGATTTCTACCTTATGGGAACTTTCTCTGTTTCCTCCTGACTGTACCAAACCCAGGATTGCCCATTTAACAAGCAGTTGTTCAACCACCCATAAATCTATAAGAGACCACAATAGGTATTTTGGGAGGCAAAGAAGTAGAAGGTTCTGTCCTTGTTCTCAAAGTGATTACAACTGGTGACTGGGTTGATAACATTCAGAAAGAAAAAATTCAGCTTCCCTGGTGACTCAGCAGTAAAGAATCTGCCTGTTGTTGCAGAAGATGTGGATTTGATCCCTGGCTCAGAAAGATCCCCTGGAGAAGCAAATGGCAACCCACTCCAGTATTCTTGCCTGAAGAATCCTATGGACAAATGAACCTAGCAAATCCGAGAGTGTGACACAACTTAGTGACTAAAGCACCACTACCAAGAACAAATGAGCGCCTCCAAGCAATCCCAGGCTGCTGGGTTCCAGACTGAACACAGCTTGGAATGGAAGGGAGGAGTGAGTAGCTCACAGAGACTTTTTCCAACCTGGGATAAGACTTGCTGCTCCTTATTTACCATTTATCTTCTTTGAACTTCTATCTCTGTACAATGAGAAACCTAGGGTGTAATGAGAGTTTTATAAAGCTGATAGCCCAGAGTAAGAACTGAGTAAGAACCTACTTTTATCATTATTAGCAGTAGCAGCAGCATCAATATAATTATTAAGTAATATCTCCTAAAAGAAGAATTTCCAAAAAGGTAGGACAGTGTCTTGTAAGTCCCACCCTGGAACTGAAATGCACTTGCTCACTGTTATCAATTGTATTTAAGAAAACGGACTACTTCATGAATTAAACAGTTGTTTATTCCTTGTTGGGCATCCCTGATGGCTCAGTTGAATCTGTCTGCAATGCAGGAGACCCTGGTTTGATTCCTGGGTCGGGAAGATCCACTGGAGAAAGGATAGGCTACCCACTCCAGTATTCTTGGGCTTCCCTTGGGGCTCAGCTGGTAAAGAATCTGCCTGCAATGTGGGAGACCTGGGTTCGATCCCTGGGTTGTGAAGATCCCCTGGAGAAGGGAAAGGCTACCCACTCCAGTATTCTGGCCTGGAGAGTTCCATAGACTATACAGTCCACGGGGTCGCAAAGAGCCAGATACGACTGAGCGACCTTGTTTTTTGTTTTTGCTTTTTATTACTTGTTTTCAGGCTACAGTCACCATAGATAATGTCCTTTGAGATGCTGAAACAGTTTCCAACAAGGTCAACTCTACTCAAGGTTGGCAGATGCAGAAGAAGATACTTGGAGTCATGCATTTATAATTAGTGTCCACCAGTGGATGATAGGAAGCAGACTGATGACCAAAGCAATGTGCTCAGATCAAAGTCACCCAAGGAGGGAAGGACTGAATTACAGAGGCCCCACACAGCTCCCAAGACAGGCCCCAAGCTCAATGAATGCAGTGCAGCCTGATTTTTCATTGCTTGCAAAAGCCTTTGGGTGGAAAGCCCATTGCCCATGGAGCTATGCTGCTTACAGAAGGAAATTTTCTCTAATTCTTCCACCCGGAGAAGGCACCATCCCATAGGCTTCATCAAGAAGGGAAATTGCTTCTATTAAGTCATCAGTGTGAAACTGAGTCCCTTCCCCTGTCGAATTCACAATTAACCTCTCTATCCAAAATGTTATTCTCTTTCTTGCCCCAATCATGTTACCCCCATGATGGAGGAATATCAAAGAAAAGGAGGAACTGAAACTGAGCAGGACCCTGAGGAGCCCTCCTGAGTACAAAAGCTCCTCTGTGTCCCTTGTTTCTTGTTTAGAGGAAAAGGCTTTAGTTTCCTAGACCTTCCCTGAGTTCCAAAGAGCAGACTCAGTTCAGTTCAGTTCAGTTGCTAAGTCGTGTCCGAATCTTTGCCACCCCATGAACTGCAGCACGCCAGGCCTCCCTGTCCATCAGCAACTCCTGGAGTCCACTCAAACCCATGTCCATCGAGTCGATGATGCCATTCAAGCTTCTCATCCTCTGTTGTCCCCTTCTTCTCCTGCCTTCAATCTTTCCCAACATCAGGGTCTTTTCAAATGAGTCAGCTCTCCACATCAGGTGGTCAAAATATTGGAGCTTCAGCTTCAACATCAGTTCTTCCAATGAACACCCAGGACTGATTTCCTTTAGGATGGACTGGTTGGATCTCCTTGTAGTCGAAGGGACTCTCAAGAATCTTCTCCAACACCACATTTCAAGAGCATCAATTCTTCAGCGCTCAGCTTTCTTTATCACCTTTTTATTTTCTCACATCCATACATGACTACTGGAAAAACCATAGCCTTGACTAGATGGATGTTTGTTGACAAAGAAATGTCTCTGCTTTTGAATATGCTGTCTAGGTTGGTCATAACTTTCCTTCCAAGGAGTAAGCATCTTTTAATTTCATGGCTGCAGTCACCATCTCCAGTGATTTTGGAGCTCAAAAATAAAGCCACTGTTTCCCCATCTATTTCCCATGAAGTGATAGGACCAGATGCCATGATCTTCGTTTTCTGAATGTTGAGCTCTAAGTCAACTTTTTCACTCTCCTCTTTCACTTTCATCAAGAGTCTTTTTAGCTCCTCCTCACTTTCTGCCATAAGAGTGGTGTCATCTGCATATCTGAGTTATTGATATTTCTTCCAGCAATCCTGATTCCAGCTTGTGCTTCCTCCAGCCCAGTGTTTCTCATGATGTACTCTGCATAGACGTTAAAAGCAGTTAATAATTAGGGAAGTTAGGGAATGCAAAAACAAAGGAAATGCATAGTCAAGAAACAATAGCTCAGTGACAAAACAGAGTCCGAGTTCATCCTCAAGGGATATATAACAATCTGATACATATCTTTGAGCTATTTTGCAGGAATGGGAATACCAGACCACCTGACCTGCCTCTTGAGAAATCTGTATGCTGGCCAGGAAGCAACAGTTAGAACTGGACATGGAACAACAGACTGGTTCCAAATAGGAAAAGGAGTACGTCAAGGCAGTATATTGCAACCTTGCTTATTTAACTTATATGCAGATTACATCATGAGAAAAGCTGGACTGGAAGAAACACAAGCTGGAATCAAGATCGCCGGGAGAAATATCAATAACCTCAGATATGCTGATGACACCATCCTTATGGCAGAAAGTCAGGAGGAGCTAAAAAGCCTCTTGATGAAAGTGAAGGTGGAGAGTGAAAAAGTTGGCTTAAAGCTCAACATTCAGAAAATGAAGATCATGGCATCCGGTCCCATCACTTCATGGGAAATAGATGGGGAAACAGTGGAAACAGTGTCAGACTTTATTTTTGGGGGCTCCAAAATCACTGCAGATGGTGACTGCAGCCATGAAATTAGAAGACGCTTACTCCTTGGAAGAAAAGTTATGACCAACCTGGATAGTATATTCAAAAGCAGAGACATTACTTTGCCGACTAAGGTCC
>SJYX01004580.1:20410-50569 GCA_006410675.1 Oreotragus oreotragus | reverse complement strand
TCACTGCAGATGGTGACTGCAGCCATGAAATTAGAAGACGCTTACTCCTTGGAAGAAAAGTTATGACCAACCTAGATACCATATTCAAAAGCAGAGACATTACTTTGCTGACTAAGGTCTGTCTAGTCAAGGCTATGGTTTTTCCAGTAGTCTTGTATGGATGTGAGAGCTGAACTGTGAAGAAGGCTGAGCGCTGAAGAATTGATGCTTTTGAACTGTGGTGTTGGAGAAGACTCTTGAGAGTCCCTTGGACTGCAAGGAGATCCAACCAGTCCATTCTGAAGGAGGGCAGCCCTGGGATTTCTTTGGAAGGAATGATGCTAAAGCTGAAACTCCAGTACTTTGGCCACCTCATATGAAGAGTTGACTCATTGGAAAAGACTTTGATGCTGGGAGGGATTGGGGGCAGGAGCAGAAGGGGACGACAGAGGATGAGATGGCTGGATGGCATCACTGACTCGATGGACACCGAGTCTAGGTGAACTCTGGGAGTTGGTGATGGACAGGGAGGCGTGGCATGCTGCGATTCATGGGGTCTCAGAGAGTCGGACATGACTGAGCTACTGAACTGAACTGATATAATAAAATAAATTATTACAAAAATAAAAGTAAAAATACACAAAATTAAGAATGAGAAAGACATGCTTCGGAGCAACTAAGCTTGTGAGACACAGCTGCTGAGCCCACCTGCTACAACTACTGAACTTTGTGTTTTAACAACATGAAATTAGGGATATGTTGATTTAGATCTAATGTGTAGCTTAGGTCTCTGTGCAAATTTTAAATAATAATGTATAACCTCCTTATCTCATTTAGGTATACAGATACACCTAAATGTAATATGTATTCATTTATGTATTTATATATGGCAACAAGTATAAACTTATTGACATATAATATACCTAAATCAATATACTTGAATTAATTTTTATAATTAATATACTAATTAATATATATTGCAGAATATAACATGCACACAACTAATACCAACCAACACAAACCAAGTACTGTAATAATATATGTCACACATATACCATATAATTATACAGTATATATAACATATATTATCACAGCACACCAATCTATACGAGTCAATATCAGCCACACACACATTACTGCAATATACATATATAATTATAAGTATATATTTAATATGCATATATAGTATACATAGTAATTTATATACAAATTAAGTATAGATTTATAAACAGAATTGGGTATACCTTTATTATATTTTATTTATACCCATACCTAATTAGGCAAACTGTTATTAGGCAAATATATTATTATTATGTATTTATAACAATATATAAAGTATTGTTAATTGTATCACCTGTTGATAACTAAGTAATTGAGAGAACCCTTCTCTGAGCAACTCCTATTTGAGACAGCACATCCCTCCCCCATAGGGTAAAGGGCAGCGAAGGTTGGAAAGTTCCACTACTACTACTACTAAGGCGCTTCAGTCGTGTCCAACTCTGTGCGACCCCACAGACGGCAGCCCATTGGGCTCCCCCATCCCTGGGATTCTCCAGGCAAGAACACTGGAGTGGGTTGCCATTTCCTTCTGCAATGCGTGAAAGTGAAAAGTGAAAGTGAAGTCGCTTAGTCATGTCTGACTCAGCGACCCCATGGACTGCAGCCCACCAGGCTCCTCCGTCCATGGGAGTTTCCAGGCAAGAATAATGGAGTGGGATGCCATTGCCTTCTCCCATTCCACAGGTATCCTCAAACCGTCAATCTAATATTTTTGAACTTTTAACTACTGTGGGGGCTTGAGGGTAAATGAAACAAAATTTGACCCCTGAAATCTATCAGGGCAATTTGCCAATCATCACTATTTTGTAAAAGACTTGCAGTTGATCCTAATTGGATGGAATTACTATATTTGATACTACTTTTCCAAAAAGTTCCACACTTCTTTTTTTTTCTTTTTAAAATTAATTGTGCCACCAAGCTGGGATAAGATGAAACTATTTTTCTTGGGGTCACTGGTAGATGGAACCAATGGGCCTTCTTGTCACAAGCATCTTGTAGGTGTTATGTTTTGTGGCAAGAATAATTTAATCTCATCTTTTGGTAATATTAATCCTAATTAACTGATCATTTAGAGCCTCATCCACTTTAACAAGAGACAACTCTGTCTCACTAGTCAACTTTCCCTTAGAACTGAGATTAGAATTGTTTTTAAGCAATCAAACAAAAGGCTTTAAATCTGCAGTAGTCAGTTTTAAATGTGGGCATATCTAATTAATAACCCCTAATAATTTTTGGAAATCATTTAAAGTTAGTAAACAATCTCTCCACAGCTTTAAGGAGGCATTATCAGTTTTCAAAACTTTTGGCAGACCTAAATATGAGAAGCAAGTAAAGAGGTGTTGCATAATATCTTTATAAGCTTCTCCAGTTATCCTTCCATAACCTAAATCTTGTCTATAGCCTTTTAGATGACAAGCAACCATCTAATCTTTGCTTGAATACCTCCAGCAACGGGGAACTTACTACTCTCCCAGTTTCTCAACTTTCCCTCACCTTTTTCTCTGCTGCATTCCCATCCTGCATACCACTTTCTCTAATTTCAGAACTCATTTTCAGTAGTATGTGTGGGCCAGAAGCTTGGCCAGTCTTTCCCAGCAATGTAAGAAACGTCTGCTCTAGTGTCTAACAGTCCTGACATTTTATTTCCTTGAATTAAAAAATCTTTTAAAGGCCTAAAAGCTGTAATTTCCTACACCCAAAAAGCTAGATCACTAGATCCAAAATCCTCTGGGGCCCCTAGCTTGAGAAGTCAAGGTTTTTCTTGTCTGATAATAGTTATGTTTTGTGGCAAGAATAATTTAATCTCATCTTTTGGTAATATTAATCCTAATTAACTGATCATTTAGAGCCTCATCCACTTTAACAAGAGACAACTCTGTCTCACTAGTCAACTTTCCCTTAGAACTGAGATTAGAATTGTTTTTAAGCAATCAAACAAAAGGCTTTAAATCTGCAGTAGTCAGTTTTAAATGTGGGCATATCTAATTAATAACCCCTAATAATTTTTGGAAATCATTTAAAGTTAGTAAACAATCTCTCCACAGCTTTAAGGAGGCATTATCAGTTTTCAAAACTTTTGGCAGACCTAAATATGAGAAGCAAGTAAAGAGGTGTTGCGTAATATCTTTATAAGCTTCTCCAGTTATCCTTCCATAACCTAAATCTTGTCTATAGCCTTTTAGATGACAAGCAACCATCTAATCTTTGCTTGAATACCTCCAGCAACGGGGAACTTACTACTCTCCCAGTTTCTCAACTTTCCCTCACCTTTTTCTCTGCTGCATTCCCATCCTGCATACCACTTTCTCTAATTTCAGAACTCATTTTCAGTAGTATGTGTGGGCCAGAAGCTGGGCCAGTCTTTCCCAGCAATGAAAGAAACGTCTGCTCTAGTGTCTAACAGTCCTGACATTTTATTTCCTTGAATTAAAAAATCTTTTAAAGGCCTAAAAGCTGTAATTTCCTACACCCAAAAAGCTAGATCACTAGATCCAAAATCCTCTGGGGCCCCTAGCTTGAGAAGTCAAGGTTTTTCTTGTCTGATAATAAGGTAAAAGCGAAAGCTGTGTTATTCTTTGACCTTTATTAATTTGCACAGTTTTAGTAGGTGGCGAGATCAAAACTTTAATTTCCCCAGTATAATCAGAATCTACTACACCAGGCACAACTGAAATTCCTTGAAAAGAAAGCAAGCTATGCCCTAGCACAAGTGCAGAATGTTCTCAAGCAGGGGGCCAGCCACTCCTGTTGGAATAGGAGTAACCAGTGTGTAAGTGGTTAATATTGTTGCCAAGTCTCCTTTTTGCTCAGCTTCTCTCCTAGCCTGGGTGAGGCTTCCCTGAGGGGGATTTTCTCCAAGGAGCATGCTCTGCATATTGTGCATGCAACCAACTGCTTTCAAAGTTACTTTGTTTAAAAAACTTTTTATCTTTTTCAGCCTTAGGCAATGCCCTGGGAGGTTTTGGAGGCAAAGTGGGGGATTCTTAAGCCCTGGGGAGGTGCAAGCAGAGGTGGGGTGGTCGCCTTAAATCAGAAAGTGTTGGATAAATTTTTAAAGGTTTGTGTAGAGGGGGAGGGGCTCGCCAAGGTGCCCGGCTGCAGCATCCTGTAAGCCTTCTCCTTCCTCGGGAGGTAGAGCACAGTCTCCCTCCTTTTCTTTGTCAATGGCAGAAAATATGATCTGCATAGAAGGTGGAGACCCACCACCATCCACCGCTATAGCCTCTCCCATAGGCTGTCTAACAGCCTCATGACGGGGGTCCAGAACATTTCTAGTCATATTCCACAGAGCAAAAGCATTTACAGGCCCATGCAAAGTATAATAAGTTTTTAGCTGTTTTCCTAGCTTCAACCAAGGATCTAAATTAACAGTGCCCTTTTCTGGAAACCAAGGACATTGCTCTTGTACAAATTTAAAAGGAATTGAACACTAGCCTTTTTATCTTTAATTTATCTTTTAACAGTTGCAAAATTACTTCTATAAAGAGTTGCCATTCTTTTGACTCATCGTTACCTGTGTCAGAAAATTAAGATTTATAGAAAAGTCTGCCCTGTCGAGGTTTTACCTTGGCCAAGGGGGGTTTTCTTTTCAACCCGAAGAAAGCAGGTTTCTTTCAACCTTTAGAAAACCGGGTTTCTCTTAAACTCTCTAATAACACTTCCCACTCCTACTCACCCTGTCTATCCTACAGGGGGATCTGCAGCACCCTGAGTGGGGTCCTATCCGTCCCAAAACTCAACACTGGGGAAACAACATGGCTGATGACCCTAGTTGTTCCAAGCAATAGGGCTGATGACCCTAATTGCTTCGTACTAGGGGAACAACAGGGCTGATGACCCTAGTTGTTCACAGCAATAGGGCTGATGACCCTAATTGCTCAGGGTGGAGGAGGGGGGGCAATAGGGCTGATGACCCTAATTGCTTTGAGGGACCTACCTTCGAATAGCCTGTTCCGGGCGCCACTTGCCAGGGTCCAGCCCTGGTGGATCCAGGGAATTAGAAGAGGAGATGGAGTCGGCGATTGATTTAGAGAGAGATAAGGAAAGAATGTTGTAGATAAGAAAATAGAGGCGAGAAAGAGGCTGATATTCCTTGATTTACATAGAGAACCAATAAAACTCCGAGACAAGAAATTTGCCCTGTTCACAGAGGCCACAGGTGCCCTCCCGGTCTCCCAAGGGAGTGAAGACGCAGAACGTCTTCCCATTCAGGTCTTAGAAACCCAGGCAGATAAGTGAATGCAGGGAGCCTCTATGCTCCAAGGGATCAGCCTGAAAAAGAAAGTGAGAGGGAGAGAGAGAGAATGATTGACATGGGGAGACCAAGCTGCTTCGGTGAGTGAGGCCCAATAACTTTATTTTCAAAAGGACTTTTATACCTTTCCCACAAATGATGTTGTGTACATTATCTTCTGGCCTTGGAGGCCTGTGAAACATTTTAAAGACCCTCTTTTGATAAAGGCTGCTCAACCAGAAAACTTATTTTCCTTTGAAGTGTTTTTTCTTTATATTTCTAATCTATGTCAGCCTCAGAAAGTATCGAACAAAGTTACATTTCTCAGGGAGCAAAGGTACAGTAATTTATAAGGAAGAAAGAACCAATTAGCTCAAAAGTCTGATGTGGTTAGTTTGAAGGCTACACTTATTTTTCTTACATTCTAACTATGTTAACTGAATGTGCTCCCAGGTACACAGTGGATAAGAGATATGGGAACTTAGCAACAAGTATTGGCTCAACAGTGAAATCTTACACCAGCACTACTCTAGTAACTTTTAACTCTTTGAAAGGCTCTATGTTTTAGGCTTCCTGTGCCTCTCACAGTTGGGGGGCTGTAAACAATCACAAGTTGTAAAAGTCTCTTTGTCAGGCAAGTTAGAGAGCCATCAGAGGGGTTTGATCTGAACATTCCTTTTATATGCAGGAGACTAATTGGAACTCTAAGTTAACTTTTTCCAGAGAAAGGTGGTCAGAGCTACCCACACACACACACACCCCACACTTCCCAGTAATGTCAGAAGAATAGGTGGAAAGCATAATACAGTAAGGCAGGCAGACTCTGGTTTTGGGGGTAGATGCTTGAGAAAGCCCAGGGGATTTCCTCGAGGCCTGATCTCAGCCTTTGCGCCCTGTGCCTATGTGAGCGGTATAAGCCCTGTACTAGGGTTTTATTGGTTTTCTGCATAACCCAGAAAATATTAGGCTCTTTCCTTTTCTCACTTTCTTATCACCCACTCCAGACCACCAGGTTCCAGTCCATTAAAGGAGCACAGCAAGAAAGTACTATATAGCACAAGGATTGTGTGTGTGTGTGTGTGTGTGTGTGTGTGTGTTTAGTCACTCTGCTGCTGCTGCTGCTGCTAAGTCGCTCAGTCATGTCCAACTCTCTGCAACCCTTTGGACTATAGTCTCTGCAACCCTTTGGACTATAGCCCTCCAGGAACTATATTCAATATCCTGTGAGAAACTATAATGGAAAAGAATATGGAGAAAAATGTAGCCTCTTGATGAAAGTGAAAGAGAAGAGTGAAAAACTTGGCTTAAAGCTAAACATTCAGAAAGATCATGATATCTCAGATCATGGCATCCGGGCCCATCACTTCATGGCAAATAGATGGAGAAACAGTGGAAACAGTGGCTGACTTTATTTGAGGGGTTCCAAAATCACTGCAGATGGTGATTGCAGCCATGAAATTCAAAGACGCTTACTCCTTGGAAGAAAAGTTATGACCAACCTAGACAGCATATTCAAAAGCAGAGACATTACTTTGTCAATAAAGGTCCGTCTAGTCGAGGCTATGGTTTTTCCAGTAATCACATATGGATGTGAGAGTTGGGCTATAAAGAAAGCTGAGCGCCAAAGAATTGATGCTTTTGAACTGTGGTGTTGGAGAAGACTCTTGAGAGTCCGTTGGACTGCAAGGAGATTCAACCAGTCCATCCTAAAGGATATCAGTCCTGGGTGTTCATTGGAAGGACTGATGTTGAAGCTGAAACTCCAATACTTTGGCCACCTGATGTGAAAAGCTGACTCATTGGAAAAGACCCTGATGCTGGGAAAGATTGAGGGCAGGAGGAGAAGGGGACGACAGAGGATGAGATGGTTGGATGGTGTCACTGACTCAATGGACATGGGTTTGGGTAGAATCCGGCAGTTGGTGATGGACTGGTGTGCTGCAGTTCATGTGGTTACAAAGAGTCAGACACGACTTAGCGACTGAACCGAACTGAACTGATGTATAATGGAGACACTTTGCTGTATAGCAGTAATTAATAACACATTTTAAATCAACTAAACTTCAACTAAAAGAGAAAAAAGAATGAGAAAATTAACTACCAAGAGTAAAGTAACTTAAACTTCTCATTAATAAGTCTGGAAATTCAGAAGAAATTCATAACTTTTGAGAAAGATACAAATTACCGAAAGTAACTCAAGAAAAGATGGATATCTAAAGATACTTTTAACCCTGGAATATGTTTTCAAAGTTGCCTAAGACATCCCCCAAGATACAGAGACGAGAGTTTTACATACAAAGTCTTTACAGTCTTCAAGAAATAAATATTTAAATGTTTGTTAACATTTACAGGAGAAAAAGTGGAAAACTTTCTAATTATTTGTGCAAAACTATGTAACACTAATTCTAAAATATAACAGANTAGCGACTGAACCGAACTGAACTGATGTATAATGGAGACACTTTGCTGTATAGCAGTAATTAATAACACATTTTAAATCAACTAAACTTCAACTAAAAGAGAAAAAAGAATGAGAAAATTAACTACCAAGAGTAAAGTAACTTAAACTTCTCATTAATAAGTCTGGAAATTCAGAAGGAATTCATAACTTTTGAGAAAGATACAAATTACCGAAAGTAACTCAAGAAAAGATGGATATCTAAAGATACTTTTAACCCTGGAATATGTTTTCAAAGTTGCCTAAGACATCCCCCAAGATACAGAGACGAGAGTTTTACATACAAAGTCTTTACAGTCTTCAAGAAATAAATATTTAAATGTTTGTTAACATTTACAGGAGAAAAAGTGGAAAACTTTCTAATTATTTGTGCAAAACTATGTAACACTAATTCTAAAATATAACAGAAAACTATATCCCAATTTATCTTATAAATATTGATGCAAAAATCCTAAATAAAGTATTAGAAAATAAAATCAAACTATATTTTAAAAGGCCATAACCCCACGACCAAGGACAGGTCAGTATCAGTTCAGTTCAGTCACTCAGTCGTGTTCGACTCTTTGCGACCCCATGAATGGCAGCACGCCAGGCCTCCCTGTCCATCACCAACTCCCAGAGTTCACTCAGACTCACGTGCATAGAGTCAGTGACGCTATCCAGTCATCTCATCCTCTGTCGTCCCCTTCTCCTCCTGCCCCCAATCCTCTGTTGTAGTTAACAGCTATTTATATGAAAAATTCCCCGTTCACCTTATTGTGTGGTTTCTTTCCTTTGCCTGATACATTAACTAAAATACCAAATAAGATTCTTGTGAACTGGATACAATTATTCTAAAGCTTTTATGAAGAAATAAACAACTGAGAATAGCTTGAGGCTTTATGGAAAAGGAGAATAATGTGCAAAGATAGATTTGCAATGAAGCTGATAAACTTCAGGGTCCCACACCTGCATGGTCCACTTTCAAGACCCTGGGAAGTATCTACCAATGTATCCATATTGATATGCATGCTAAGTGACTTCAGTCATTTCCGACTCTTTGCAACCCAATAGACTTTCCAGTAGCTTCCTAGGCTCCTCTGTCCATGTGATTCTCCAGGCAAGAATACTGTAATGGGTTGCTGTGCCCTCCTCCAAGGGACCTTCCCAACCCAGGGATCAAATCCATGTCTCTTACATCTCCTGGACTGGCAGGCGAATTCTTTATCACTAGCAATATCTGGGAAGCCCCCATATGGTTATATGTGTTTATAAAAACTTGAAATGTAATGTATTTCCACCAACTTTGGTTAAGATCTCTATCTCTTTTCACTCCAACTTCCTCTATATAACACTTTCTCTTATGATGGATGGTACCAGAGGGGTGGGCCATAATGGAAACCAGGTAAAGGAATGCTGACTTGAAGATTCACTTAGTTTAGGTTTAATGGATATATTTATGTAATATTTGTATATAGTTAAACTCATTGTTGCCATCTTTGTATAGGAATGGCTGCTAAGAATATTTCTGCTGTCTGTTACACCAGTTCCCTCAGATTCAGGACATAAAGGTACAACGTGACTATGACAAATCAACAAGCAATTTATTGATTAGGGCCCCAACATCAACAACCAATTTATTGATTAGGGCCACCATTTTGAAGAAGATACAAGATTAGTCACTGAAATGAAAAAACTTAAAATGCCCTGAGCTCTGGCAGATCTAGAAACTTTCTAGAGGTTGATGGACATTGAGAACCAAACTTAAAGTTTCCTCCAATTTATATGACATTACCAATGACAAACTATGAAGCTGAAAAAAAATTGTATTTCAATTATAAAAATTTATAAACTTCAGAACTATGGAGAAGCCTCAAAAAGATAAGACTAGAACCTCCCCCATTTGATCCAGCTAACCCATTTCTGGACATTTATCCAGAGAATACAGAAACACTAATCCAAAAAATATATGCAGCCCTATGTTCACTGCAACATTGTTTACAGTAGCCAAGATATGGAAACAACATAAGTACCCATCAATGGATAAATGGGTAAAGACGATGTGGCAATAAATACAATGGAATACTGCTGCTGCTAAGTCGCTTTGGTCGTATCTGACTCTGTGCAACCCCGTAGACGGCAGCCCACCAGGCTCCCCCATCCCTGGGATTCTACAGGTAAGAACACTGGAGTGGGGTGCCATTTCCTTCCCCAATGCATGAAAGTGAAAAGTGAAAGTGAAGTCCCTCAGTTGTGTCTGACTCTTAGCGACCCCATGGACTGCAGCCCACCAGGCTCCTCTGTCCATGGGATTCTCCAGGCAAGAGTACTGGAGTGGGGTGCCACTGTGCCACTGCCTTCTCTGAACGGAATACTACTCAGCCATAAAAAGATGAAAGCTTGCCATTTGCAACATATATAGACCTTGAGGTTATTATGCTAACTGAAATAAGTCAGATGGTAAAGACAAATACTGTACGATTTCACTCAAATGTGGAATACAGTAAACTAATAAGTAAACAAACAATAAATAAAACAGATAGACAAAAAGAACATATAGTGGTTGCCAAAGTGGGGAGGTGAAGGTAAAATTGAGGTAAAATGTATGTCAATGAAACTAAATTTTTGGTGACGAGCATGTCGTAGTATATATAGAATTAGAAATATAACATTGGAAATGTGAAACCTAAATAATGTAACAGTATGAATCAGTGTTACCTCAATAAAATAAATTTTAAATAAATAAGTTAAAAAATCATAAACTTCAATTATAAAAATGTTTCAATCATAAAAAATAAATTTCATCTAAAACATGATAGGAAAAAAATGATTTTTTCCTATAGAAAATTATAAAATCATTTGACATGAAAAGATAATCAGAGGTCACTGCCAAAACTAGTAGGGGGAAATATAGAAAGATCAGAGGCAATGAATAGTATTGCTTTTTCCAGATATTATGGCATTTGCAGCATTTATGATCTTTTAAAACTCTGTAATTTGTGATGATTTTTTCTTTGTATATAAGTTTTCTTTTTGTACTGATTTTATTCTCATAACTTTGTATATTTTTTGTTAAAACTTCAGGTCACACAAAACCTGTATCTATTTGGTAATGAACTAGTAGTTCTATTACATTTTAGTAGCAATAATAATTGATAACTTTGTCAAGATTTAACAGTAAACAAAACATAATCAAGACTAAAGCACATATAGAAATTTCTTTTGATAAAATGTTGCATTATCTATAAATTGGGGAAAGGTAAAACTATTCAATGATAGAATTGAGTCACCTGGCAAATCATTTGGGAAAACAGCAAAAGTGAATCCCTACCTCACTCCTTAGACTAATAAATTCTAGTTGGAACAATTATTAAAAATGAAACTATTAAGATTCTGGAAGAAAATACAAGAAAACTTGACTTATAACATGAAATCCAGACCAAAGGGAAAAACAGATGGACTAGACTATATCAAAATATAAAAATTTTACATGCCTAAAAACACCAGAAAAAGAAGTCAAGGACAAGAACCAACATGTGAAAAAAATATTTTCAATCTGCATTATTTAATAAATAATACTAGATAAAGTACAAACTCCATTCAGACAACACAAAAAATATCAATGAATTTATGGAAGATGCCCAATCTCCCTAACAATTAAAAGAAATGCTACATTATTTACAAATGGGAAGACTGAAAAAAAAAAAAAAAAAATATAAACTAAACCACAATAATAATGAGACACTATTTTCTTATTAAAAAACTGAAAAATATTTTCTGAAATACTCAGCTTTTGATTAAGACAGGGGAGTATAGGTTCTCTCTCACATTGTTGGTAAAAGTGAAAATTGATGTAACATGTTGAGGGGTGGCACTTTGAATTAACTAAAAACCAAAATCTTTTCTCACCCAGATGCGTGGATAGTAATGTATAGGTTGTTAAGTTTGATAGAAACATCGTCTGCAATACTGAAAAACTGTAAACAATCCAAGGATCTATTAAGAGAAGTAAATAAAGATTTTTTGCTTGTTTGGGTTTTTTTTAGGATATTTTTATAGTATGGAATACTAAACAGCTGTTTGAGTTTTTTTTTTTTAAGGTAAAATCTCTATGTATTCATATGGAAAAATGATCTGGGTACATTAAGACAAAAATGTGACTTGATACTAAGCAGGACACTGGGGAGCTCCTGGGCACAAAACTATTCTGAGTTCCCCAATTCTTTGATTACAGGAGATTCAAGTAGGGAAGGAAGAGTATGGGAGACCAAGGATAAACAGTCAAGAGAAATAATAGCGCACCCTTCAGGCAAGGTCCGGGTTTCCCATCAGTACACAAAACAATATTTCTGAGCTGTTTTGCTGATATTGAAACACCCTCCAGGTGGGAGAAGTTAAGGATTAACAATGAAGCTGCTGACAAGCACGCAGACCCCAAACTGTCTGGAAACTGTAGGTTGATGATGCTGATTCCCACTTACCTCACCTCCAACCCATCAGAAGAATGTCCATGAGCTGATCACACCCTTTCTGAACCATCCCTATAAATCTCCCCACTATGGATATGTGACTGAGGGCAATCTCTACAGTCTAGGAGGCTGGAAAGAAAGAGTGAGAGGAATAAACTCAGAGGAAGACCCAGAGCTGAAAAATGCTTACACAGCAAGAGCCATAAAGGAATTTACAGTACTCCAGTGTTGGGTCTAACAGTGACTGATCCTTTCCTATGAGCTTTCACCTCAATGTTTGTTTTTTTTTCATTAAAAAATAACTCAGATGGTTAAAAAGAAGTGAACAAGAACTCATTACTCAGAAGATTTCTTCCTTGTTCAGCCTTTGGCTATAAGACACCTATTCATCAAAGGAAGTGATAAGTTATTAACTTGCTCTGTGCAATGGTTACATATTAGTAAAATCAAGGAGAGACAGTTACATTAAAAAATTTTTAAGACAAATAATACATAATAATTCTCTAAAGTCCAAATTGAAGTCATGGGAAGATTATTAAAATCCTTAATTATCAAACCTAAGGGGACATTAACACTTCAAATCCCTTTCTTTTGTAAGAGTTAAGGGATTGGATGAAGGATCAGAAAATCATGTGACTTTTTTCAGATAGCTATTATGATTAAAATTGAACAATAGACTTGAGGGTGAGGAAAGGCACAATGAAGTGGAAATTTTCTGTTTCTCTCCTGGGCAGGTTTTAATATAATTGCTTGTAAAAAATAAATTTTTTAAAAAATCAGGGAAAGCACTTCCAAAAGGGGAAAAAAAAAAAAAAAAAAAAAACCTCCCAAACTCACTTCTTTATAAAAACAGTAAGTACTGGCAAAAATAGTCAAAATTAACTTCTTTGTTATTCTGGACATTAAGCAAAGGCTTGTAACAATACAATTTTTCTTGTTTCCTCAAGAAAAATGACTGAATTTCTGTAGGAAAAGAAAACCATGTGCAGTTTTTAACCTGCCTTATTCCCATCCCCACAGCTATCTTGAAATGTAACAATCTTGCTATCAGCAGCAACCTAGAAATGGCTGAGGGAGGCAGAACAGATCTGACACTCCCCTGAAATCTGCATTCCCAAAGAGCTGTCATTCTATAACTTATCTGGTAGCTCCCTAGAAACCCCCACTCATAGACCTGGTTCTTATTTGACCTAACCCAGCACGTTCTCAGTGGAATAACCTTGTCCCCGCCCAGCACCAGTCCAAAACCATCTTTGGATGGCCAAGATGACAGAGTTGGGAGACACTGAGCTCACCTCCCCCACAGGCACACCAAAATTATGGCTATTTCCAGAGTCAACTATTTATGACTGGCTGACTAGACTAGAAGAAAAGCTTTTCCACAACTAAAGATATAGAGAAGGAAGAATGAGACAGGTAGGAAGGATAGAGATGCAGCGTAGTCAAGACCCACACACACAGGAGACATGAGAAGAGGAGGAAAATCACAATTGCAGAGGTTCTCCCCAAGGAACAAGGGGTCCAAGCCCCAAACTAGGCTTCCCAATCCGGGGGTCCCGCACGGGGAAGATGAGCTCCCAGAACATTTGGCTCTGAACGCTGGGGGAGCCAGAGAGCAGAGGGGAACAGCAACTCCACTCTAAAAAGGATGCACATGAAATTTCACATGCTCCAAGCCCCAGGACAGAAGCTCTGTGTAAAGGAGTCTGGGTCAGACCCACTTGCTAATCTTGGAGCACCTCCTGGAGAGACAGGAGACAACTTGAACCCTCCCTCCCAGGGACATAAACACTGGCACTAGCCATTTTGGGGTACATATTCCACCAGGAGGACACTGTGCTGGCAAGCCCCATTTTGGACTCCTCGCTATAACTTGTTAGAACCAGCACCCCGACCTTCCCACTACTTGGTGGGCACCAGTCCTGAAATGTCCCAAGCCAAGCAGCTAACTGGATGGGAACACAGCCCCATTCACCATCAAGAGGGCTATCATAGGACCCTCTTGAGCCCCGGGGACTCAGCCCCACCTACCAGAGGCCCCAGGATCCAGCTCCACTCCAGTGGGCCAACACTAGCCCCAGGACTCTCCACAACCCACCAGTGGGTGGGCACCAGCCCAAGGCTAACCTGGGCCCTGGTCTAATCCACCAGCAGACCAACAGCAGCTCCAGACACTTTGGGCCCCTCAGCCAGCCTCCCTGGCATCCAGCCCTGGCCCTACCTACCAGCAGGTTGACACCAGCTCCAGAAAATTCAAGAGCCCACGGTGAACTATGTTGGGACCTGACTCTGCCTATCAGGGCTATTATCAAAAAAAAAAAAAAAAAACCCTACAAATATCAAGTGTTGGTGAGGATGTGGAGAAAGGGAACCCTTGCGCACTGTTGATGGGAATGTAAATTGGTACAGTCACTATGGAAAACAGTACAGTGATTTCTCAAAGAAATGAAAATAGAACTACCATACTACTTAGCAATTTCACTTCCAGGTATTTACTTCCCTGTAAAAAAAAACAACAACAACACTAATTTGAAAAGATATATGTGCCCACAGTTCATTCTAGTATTATTAACAATAGTCATGAAGGGAATTCCCTGGTGGTTCAGTGGTTAGGACTCCATGCTGCCACTGCTGAGGTTCAGTCCCTAGTTAGGGAACTTAAGATCTTGCAAACCATACAGTGCACCAAAAAAAAAAAAAAAGCCATGATATGGAATCAGCCTAAGTGTCCATCAATAGATAAATGGATAAAGAAGATGTGGTATATGTATACAATGGAATATTATTCAGCCAAAAAAAATTTCATTCTTTTTTTACTCATCTATTGGTGACAACATGGATGGATCTAGGGTATTATGCTAAGCGAAAGAAGTCAGACAAAGACAAATACTGTACGATTTCACTTATATGTGGAGTCTCAAAAACAAAACAAATGAACAAGCATAACACAGAGACGTAGTCATAGATACAGAGAGCAAACAAGTGATTGCCAGAGGGAGAGGGATGGGAAGAGGAGTGATACAGGTAGTGGAGATTAAGAGGCACAAACTTCTATTTATAAAATAAGTAAGTCACAGGGATCTAACATACTGCATGGGGAATATAGCCAATAACAATAGTACACTGTTTTGTATAATGATAGATGATAACTAGACTTCTGACCATTTTAGGATGCATGAAAATATCAAATCACTCTTACATACCTGAAACGAATACCATATTGTAAGTCACTTGTACTTAGATTTTAAAAAAATCACAAATCCTCATTGGCAGAAAAAAATAAAACCAAACAACAAAACCTCAAGAAAATCCATGGCAATTAACATCCCAGGTGCCTATGATAGCAATAAGTGAAGTCACTCAGTCGTGTCCAACTCTTTGCGACCCTGTGGACCTTGTAGTCCACCAGGCTCCTCCATCCATGGGATTCTCCAGGCAAGAATACTGGAGTGGGTTGCCATTTCCTTCTCCAGGGGATCTTCCCGACCCAGGGATGATAGCAATAGGAGTTGGGCAAATAAGGGGCTGAACAAAACACTTTAAAAGAAAAATATGGTGAACAAAAAGTTTTGGGGGGCTTTGAAAAGCTCAACATACTCCTTGGAATCTAGAAAGCCACCTGCATGTACTGGGCTCTGAATATGTCCAGGGAAGACCTGAGAAGTTCCTAATTTTTCCACCTCTGACTAGCCTCAAGAACAGAATGAAGGCGAAGGGAGGGTTGTGAACTGCCTGTGAAAACACTAAAAGCAAGTCCCGAAATGCACACAGAACCCATTGGGGTTCTTACTGGGAACTTACTGGCTAGGAGACTTACTGGCTCAAGAAATTTAAGGACATGTACCTCCAGTCATTAGCTGTTCACCAGGCTGAGCAAAGACTTCAGCGGCTGTACATAGCAAAGAATATCGACTCTATAACTTGTCCAGGGAAGTCACTAAAAAAGCAAACAACAACTACAGTGACACCCACAATCCCAAACAGCAACAACAACAAACTCTGGTTACGGGGAGGGGAGGGAGGGATGATCTGATTATCAGAGTTTTCACAATATGTTATTTTAAAAGCAGTATTTAACCAACAAGAAAAAAAAAAAAACTATGAGACATGCAAAGAAGCAGGAGAGTATGGATCATACTCAGGGGTATTTTGAAGCACATCTTTGAAGAACTGGCAACCTCTCAGTTCCCTTGTATCTGCAGGACATCTCTTTATAATAGGCATCTCCTTGTTTTATTCACTATATGCTTGCTGGTGCCATCAAAGAAAAATTCTTTCTTTTTTTTAAGTCTGTTTTAGGAATTCTGATGACTGAATGTCTTCAAAATGACTTTTCTAAGACAAGAAAAAAAAGAAGAAGGATTGCCAAACACAACTTTTGGCTGAAAAGAAACTGCGCAGCTAAAATTCTTGCCACACTTCATTGTACAGCTTATTCTGCTATTTTCATGAAAAAAAGGGACCTCCTCAGGTCATTATCAGTCATCACCTTCTACACAGACAGGTGCTCATAACAAAGACTCCTCAGGTTACCCTGAAGACATTTTTTAGCATCCCTGCTCAGGCACTTTAGTCATGTCCAACTCTTTGTAAACCAATGGACTCTAGCCCACCAGGCTTCTCTGTCCATGGGACTTTTCAGGCAAGCATATTGGAGTGTGTTGCAGTTTCTTCCTTCAGGGGATCTTCTTGACCTAGGGATCAAATCCACATCTCCTACGTTGGCAGGTGGATTCTTCATTGTATTGGCAGGTGGATTGTTTATCGCTGAACCACCAGGGAAGTTCTTTAGTTACAGAGGCAAGACCATTATTAGAACCAGATCTCTGAATTGCCACATCTTTGTAAGGGTTTTGTCAGGAAATGGAAACATGGGGGAGATGACTGCAGTCCACTCAGAAGAGGAAAATCTTTAAAAGCACTTGAACTATGAGCAGAAGTTTCCTTTTCTCTAAGAGAAAAAGAAACCCCATTTTTGTTTGACTTTGGGGGGAAAATATCCTTTAGTTGCATTACCTGACAGTTAGTTACACTTACACGAATAAAATAAATCTTTCCATTAAAATCTCTATGGTCACCATCATGGATACTATTGAAAAATTATATGCTTTCTCGGCTTAGCTGCTGAGATGAAACAAAGAGAGCAGGACTGACATCCTTCTTTTTAAAAAAAAAACATTTTTTAGAGCAATTTTAGGTTCACAGCAAAACAGAGCAGAAAGTACAGAGATGTCACATACACTCTCTGGCTCCCATACACACAGTCTTCCCTGCCTGTCAACACCCTATACCAGAGTGGTACACTGGTTACAATCAATGAGCCTGCACCGACACATAATTATCACCCAAAGTCCGTACTCTGCATTGTTTAACTCTTGGTGTTGTACATCCTATGCATTTTCACAAATGTATAACAAATCCACCATTATAGTATCATACAGAGTAGTTTCATTGCGCTTCACTTCTTCATCCCTCCCTCTACTCTAACCCATGGCAACCACTGACCCTCTTTCTGTCTCCAGAATTTTGCCTTTTCCAGAATATCACATAGTTGGAATCATATAGTATCAGACTTTTTGGATTAGTATCTTTCACTTAGTGATGTACATTTAAGGTTTTATAACTCATTTCTTTTTGGCACTAAATAACATTTCATTGGTTATGGAATTAAGCTGGTTTCATAGTTCCACATCTTTTCATGGTTTCATAGCTCATTTCTTTTTAGTACAGAATAATGTTCCATTGTCTGAATATATCACAGTTTATCTACTCACCCACTGAAGGACATCTTGGTTGCTTCCAAGTTTTGGCAACTCTGAACAAAGCTATTATAAACATCCAGGTACAGGTTTTGGGGTGGACATAAATTTTCAACCCATTGGGGTAAATTATCAAGTAAAGAGATTGAGAGATTATATAGTAAGAGTATGTTTATTTTTTGTAAGAAACTACCATACTTTCTTCCAAAGTGACTTTACCATTTTGCATTCCCACCAAAAACAAATGAGAGTTCCTGTTGCTACTCATCCTTGCCAGCATTTGCTCTTGCAGCATTCTAGATTTTTGCCATTTCCAGAAAACGAAGATCATAGAATCTGGTCCCATCCCTTCATGGGAAATAGATGGGGAAACAGTAGAAACAGTGTCAGACTTTATTTTGGGGGGCTCCAAAATCACTGCAGATGGTGACTGCAGCCATTAAATTAAAAGACGCTTACTCCTTGGAAGAAAAGTTATGACCAACCTAGACAGCATATTGAAAAGCAGAGACATTACTTTGCCAACAAAGGTCCATCTAGTCAAGGCTATGGTTTTTCCAGTGGTCATGTGTGGATGTGAGAGTTGGACTGTGAAGAAAGCTGAGTGCCAAAGAACTGATGCTTTTGAACTGTGGTGTTAGAGAAGACGCTTGAGAGTCCCTTGGACTGCAAGGAGATCCAACCAGTCCATTCAAAAGGAGATCAGCCCTGGGTGTTCTTTGGAAGGAATGATGCTAAGGCTGACACTCCAGTACTTTGGCCACCTCATGCGAAGAGTTGACTCATTCGAAAAGACACTGATGCTAGGAGGGATTGGGGGCAGGAGGAGAAGGGGACGACAGAGGATGAGATAGCTGGATGGCATCACGGACTCAATGGACGTGAGTTTGAGTGAGTTCTGGGAGTTGGTGATGGACAGGGAGGCCTGGTGTGCTGCGATTCATGGGGTCGCAGAGAGTCAGACATGACTGAGCGACTGAACTGAACTGAAGAGGCATGTAGTGGTATCTCACTGTTTTGTTTTGGTTTTTTCCCCCGATACTTTAATTTCACAACAACAACAACAACAAAACCACAACACACAGTATTCAAACCCTATGTCAAACATGGATAGGGATAGGGCTTGCTTGAGGCTCTTGTATCCTGCCTTAGACAGAAGGACAGAAATAAAACTACTAGAAATCAGCAGAGGGAACCAGGTGAGCCAGGGCCACGAGGGCTGCCACTGGAGGAGCCATGGGGATGCTATACAGAGGGAGCAGGCTGCAGGTAAAAACTCCTAATCTACTTCTTTCATGCAACAGGCATCCTCGTCACCCTCAAGGGGGAGAATCTCATCAGGAACAGCAGCACTGGGCTCCTCTGCCATCACCTTGTCTTCATCAATGCCCAGGCCAAGCTTTATCATGCAGGAGATACGTCTGGAGTGGGTCTGGGGATCCTCAAGCAAGAAGCCAGAGGAGAGCAGTGCAGCTTCAAACAGCAGCACCCCCAGGTCCCTGAGGGCCTTGCCGTTTATGCCTGCCTCTTGCCTTCTGCTGCAGAGTCTCCACGATGGGGTGGTCAGAACTGATCTCCAGGTGCTTTTTGGCCATCATTTAGTCCACGGTTGAGTTGCCCCAAAGTGCCTGAGCTTTCATGGTGTACTGCATGTTGGCTGTCCAGCTGTGGTGCTCATCACAGTGCAGCAGGGTGAAGACAAGAGCCTGTTGGAGACTGTCACCTTCACCTTCTTACCCAAGATCTCTTTCATGAGTTTGCAGAGGTTCTCAAACTTGGCCTTGCTCTCCTCCATCTTCTTCTGCTCCTTGTACTCAGGCAGCTCCAGGCCCTCCTTGGTCATGGAGACCAGACTCTTCCCATCAAATTCCTTGAGCTGCTGCACACAGTGCTCGTCAATAGTCTCCATCACGTACACTACCTCAAAGCCCGGCTTCCACACACACTCCACAAAGGAAGAGTTGGCAGCCTGCTCCTTGCTCTCACCAGTGATGTCACAGATGGACTTCTGGGTCTCCTTCATGCGAGGCATGTATCCTGAGAGAGAAGTCACCTCATCTCCAGACTGGGAGGTGTGATAGCATAGCAGCAGCTCAGAAAGGCATCGCCGGATAGTGGAGTCCTCACAGATTCCAAGCTTCAGGTTTTTAGAGAATGCCTCATAGAGTTCCTTATACTTCTCCTTGTCTTCTGCCAGCTCAGAAAAGAGTTCAAGGCACTTCTTAACAATGTTCTTATGAATAACCTTCAGAACTTTGCTCTGCTGGAGCATTTCTCAGGAGATGTTCAGGTCAAGGTCTCCAGAGTCAACCACCCCACGGATGAAGTTGAGATATTCTGGAATCAACTCATCACAGCTGTCCATGATGGACACATGGCGGATATACAGTTTGGTGTTGTTCTTTTTCTTTTTATTCTCGAAGAGGTCAAAAGGAGCCCAACGGGGGATGAACAGCAGTGCTCTGAATTCCAATTGACCTTCTACAGAGAGTGCTTTACTGCCAAGTGATCTTCCCAGTAACTGGTAAAACTCTTGTAGAACTCACCATATTCCTCCTGGGTGATGTCATCAGGGTTTCTGGTCCAAATGGGCTTGGTCTTGTTCCGTTCTTCCTGAGCAATGTACTTCGCCTTTATCTTCTTTGTCTTCCTTCTCCTTATCTTTGCCACTATCATCCTCCTTGTCTGAACCCACATCTTCAGTCACAGGCTTCTCTTCATTATATTTATCTTCCTATTCTTTCTCACCCTTCTCTTCTTCAGCCTCATCGTCACTGATCTCCTTCTCGTGTTTTCTGCAGATAGAGTTTGATGGGATGGCCTATGAACTAAGTACTTCTGCACCACTTCTTTGACCCGCCTCTCTTCCAAGTACTCTGTATGGTCCTCTTTCAGGTGGAGAATCGCTTTGGTACTCCAGCCAACAGGCTCACCATGGTCAGCACGGACAGGGACGCAACCGCCAGCAGAAGACTCCCAGCATACTCTTCCTCGTTGTTATGCTTTGTGATCACAACCCCTTTCTCTGCCACTAGGAAGGCAAAGTAGAAGCCCACACCAAATCACCCAGTCGTGGAGATGTCTGCACCAGCCTGAAGAGCCTCCATCAATGCTTTACTGCCAGACTTGGCAATGGTTCCCAAATTACTTACGAGATCAGCTTGGGTCATGCCAATGCCTGTGTCTACCAGAGTTAGAGTATGTTCCTGGGGGTTTGGGATGATGTCAATTTTCAGCTCTTTACCTCTGTCCAATTTGGAAGGATCTGTCAGGCTCTCATAGCAAATCTTGTCCAAGGCATCAGAAGCATTACTGATCAACTCTGGAAGAAAAATTTCCTTGTTGGAATAGAAGGTATTAATAATAAGAGACAGGAGTTGGGCAATTTCTGCCTCGAAGGCAAATGGCTCCACCTCTCTCTCCATGGTGCACTTCCCCAGGCATCTTCAAGGACAAGAATCCAAGTACTGGAGAACACTGAGCGGGCAACGGCTGCCTCAGGCTCACTTGCTGCAAGAAGGCTGCGCAGGGGTGACTCTTAGAGAGCCTCACTGTTGTTTTAATTTGCATTTCCCTAATGACACAGGATGTGGAGCATCTTTTCATATGCTTATTTGCTGTCTGTATATATTCCTTGATAAGATCTTTTGCCCATTTTTAATTGGAATAGTTTCTTTACTTATGGTTGAGTTTTAAGAGTTCTTGGTATATTTTGGATAAGTTCTTTAACAGGCATGTTTTTTATAAATGTTTTCTCACAGTCTATAGTGTCTACTTATTCTCTTGAGAGTTTTCACAGAGCAGAGGTTTTTAATTTGAATGAAGTTCAGCTTATCAATTATTTCTTGCATGAGTCCTATCTTTGGTGTTGTATCTAATAAAAAGGCTGAATCACCATACCTGAAGTCATCTGGATTTTTGTGTGTTATCTCCTTGGAGTATTATAGTTTTTTTGTTCTATAGTTAGGTTTATGAGTAATTTTGAGTTCATTCTTGTGATGGAAGTAAAAACTTTCTTTTTCTTTTGCATGTGGATATCCAGTTGTTTCAGTAGCAATTGTTGAAAAGACTAATTTTTCTCCATTGTATCATCTTTGTTTTTTTGTCAAGGGTCAGTTTACTGATTGGTTTATATTTCTATGGATTGCTTCTGGGTTCTTTATTCTGTTCCATTGATCTATGTGTCTACTCTTTCATAATAATATACTGTTTTGAGGGCTGTGGCTTTACAGTAAGTTTCTAAGTTGAGTAGTGTCAGTCCTCTCTTATAAATTTAAAATATAATAGTTATTCTAAACTGTGTAGTGTATACATTCAAATGATTCTCCCAATTAGTATTATTTTAACCAATGCCCATCAAAGTTTTTCATTTTCCTACGGCGAGATCAAGACAGTACAACTACTTCATAATTCCACTAATTGGCCAGAAAGAGGCTAAGTGGTGGACTTACAGGCTTTTGAGGTTTTATTCAAGAGATTTCTGGTTGAAATTCAGTATCAGCATCCTTATTTTAATTACAGATATACATGGTATAGAACTGCAAATTCTCAGAACTCACTGAATATCTGTTACTGTAAAATTATGAGTTCAAATTTCCCCAAGTCAACTTAAAATATTATAGTATATAACCAAAGCTTATGAAAGGAAAATACAAAAACAAAAAATAAACTCTGTGAAATGAATCTTACTCAGAATGTTCAAGAGGAAAATTTTATAGATTCATACAATTCCTTTTAAGAAATAGAACTATTTCCTAGAAGATACCATTCTTTCCCATTATAGTACATTTTAATTGCAACTGAAATCCCATGTTTTATCACATTTGCATAAGATTTAGCATTTTTGGCTTAATGTAAAATCCAAATATTTGCCATGCCCCAAATTTCCAATTTTGAACTCTGTAATAACTGCATATATCATTACAGAATGAAACACAAAATTATATTCTTTAAAAATCAAGGTAAATCCACAGATTTTCTAGTTTCATTGCAATGATTTTTTTAAAAGTCTTTTGAAATGTAAAGGGCATTCAATACAAAAATCCCCAAATTTGGAAACAACATTTTTGTCAGAAAAAGAAACATTATTTTAAAATGACCACATTGACAAAGAACAGCAACTCCTTGTTCTTTTCCAGAATCTAGATTTTTTTGCCTTTGGAAAATTGTAAGCCCTTGGTCTAAAGCCCAAACTTCTTATCAATTCCTTGGTTTCTTCTTGCTGCTGCTGCTGCTGCTAAGTCACTTCAGTCGTGTCCGACTCTGTGTGACCCCATAGACGGCAGCCCACCAGGCTTCCCCATCCCTGGGATTCTCCAGGCAAGAATACTGGAGTGGGTTGCCATTTCCTTCTCCAATGCATGAAAGAGAAAAGTGAAAGTGAAGTCGCTCAGTCTGTCCGACTGTTAGCGACCCCATGGACTGCAGCCCACCAGGCTACTCCATCCATTGGATTTTCCAGGCAAGAGTACTGGGGTGGGGTGCCATTGCCTTCCCCGTGGTTTCTTATTGACCCCAATATAAATTCGCTTCTTGAGTTTTAAACTCTGCCAAGAGTCAGGGGGGAGGGGGTGGTGGCAGGGACGATCGTTGCTTTAAACTGAATTAAAACCAGTTTAATTCACAGAACTGATATAATTTCATTCACAGGCCTTCTAGCTAAAATTCATCAAGTACATGAAACCAAAATGCCCCAGCCATGGTCTTCTTCCCAGAGCAGTTCCTCATGACCAGGGCAACACCTGGAGCAACACAGATGGGAGGTAGCAGGATCAGGGAGTGCACTCCAGTGAAAGGCCTTCTGAGGGGTAACTCTCACAGCCTCCTATCCTGCCAAGGATTCTGGGGCTTTGCTCCATCTCTTAGCTGTTTCCAGTTGAGAAAGCCTGCATTCTACCAGGTGAAGAGTTAAGGATGGGAAGAATATGTCCTCTTCTGCAGTTTAAAAAAATAAAATTCCTTTGTCTTCTGCCAGATGGCAAGGTTCTCCTGGCTTGTGACCCAGGGGCAAATCTAAACCCCTTTCATGGGCCCTCAAGGCCAGTAAGACATGGTTTCCACCTCACCCACACCACCCTCTGAGGCATCACATATATGCCCCATTCACATGTCACACAGTTCTGTGATTGCTTTGTTTTGCCTTCACGTATTAGTTTCCCAGGGTCAGTGTAACAACATATCGCCAACTGAGTGGCTTAAGCAACAGAAATGCACTGGCAGACTTTCCTGGAGGCTACAATGAGATCAACGTGTTAGCAGGGTTGGTTCTCTCTGAGGGCCATGATGGAAGATTTTGTTTCATACCTCTCTTGTAGCTTCCAGTGGTTTTCAGGCAACCTTTGGACTTTGGCTTGTGGAAGCATCACTTTGCTCTTTGCCTTCAAGTTTATGTGGTGTTCTCCCTGTGTGTATCTTTACAAAAAACAAAATTTAAGTGACTAAACATTAAAGATCTTATTGGCTCTGTATAAAGATTCATGATTCAAGATTCAAGCAGCATCAACAATCTAACAGATGGAAAATTTCCCTGAACAGTTAAACAAGGCAAGAGATTTTATAGGCAGACTAGAGCGGGAATACAGAAGTACTAGGCAAAAAAAAGCAGATTGCTTATTGCAAGATGACTTTCCTTAGAGAGGATGGCAATGGTCTGACAGGCAGATTATTTGACTAATGTTGGTCAAGCAATTCTTGATTGACTAGGGTAAGATTCCACTTCTGGGAGAGCTGAAACTGTAATTAAAGTCTTAGTTTGGTGATTTGGGGCTTGGCGTAAATGACTCCATTTAGGGCCTGTTGTCTTTTCAACATCTTTACATCATCTCCCTTCTATGCACATCTGACTCTGTGTCCAAATTTCCCTTTATAAGTACACCAGTCATACCAGAACATGTGTGTGTGCATGCGGGCAGTTATTCAGTCGTGTCTGACTCTTTGTAACCCATGGACTGTAGCCCACCAGGCTCCTCTGTGCATGGGATTTCCCAGGCAAAAATACTGGAATGGATTGCCATTCCCTTCTCCAGGGGATCTTCCTTACCCTCGGATCAAAGTTGGATCTCCTGCATTTCAGACAGATTCTTTACTATCTGAGCCACCGGGGAAGCCTATTGCCTAATAAGGTCACATTCTGAGGTCTTGGGGGTCAGAGTTGGTGGGACACAATTCAACCTGGCACACACTGAACGGTAAGAGCTTTAAGGACAGGTCTGTCCTGTCACCCATTTTAGCCCCAGAGCCCCATTAACACCTGTCACATGTGTCAAATATTCACTAAGTATTTGCTGAATGGGCTTCCCTGGTGGCTCAGACAATAAAGAATCTGCCTGCAAGGCGGGAGAACTGAGTTCAGTTCCTGGGATGGGAAGATTCCCTGGAGAAGGGAATGGCAATCCACTCCAGTATTTTTGCCTGGGAAATCCCATGCATGGAGGAGCCTGGTAGGCTACAGTCCATGGGGTCGCAAAGAGTGGGACACGACTGAGCAACTTCACTCATTCACTCACTCAGAACTACTGTGCACAGTCCAGCAATTCTACTTCTGGACATAAACCCAAAAGAGTTGAAAGCAGAGACTTGAACAGATATTTGTACAGCACATTCATAACAGCATTATTCACAGTAGCCAGAGATGGAAACAACCTCCCACTACATATCTTCTTCTATCTGAGTTACTTGACCAGATGTTAGCACATGTTTCTCTTCCAATTCTTCCTCCTCCTGCCGCTCCCTTTTCCCCAGTAAAGGAGGATTTAAAAATTCAGAAGTGATTATAGTTGCCTTAAAGAGAAAATTATTCCAAGGAGAAGTGAACCATGCTCAGTGCTTACATATACAACCAGGACTTGAGCAGAACTTTGAGCCTTGATTGAGAAATTTCCCAATTCAAGTCAGGATCCATTGGAATTTGCTAATAAATTCAAGTTAACCATCTGCTCCCATGAGCCCAGGTTTTCAGATGTATATCAGTTAATACAACTGTTAGTTTCTGAAAATAAAGCAAGGGCATTAATAAAGAAAAAAAGAGGAAGCCAGCCTTTAGAAGAGTGGGTGTGAAGTCTGTTTCGCCGTACTGGAGAACTTCGCCTCGCCCTGCCGGCTCCTCACCCTCTGGGAGGAACATGGGGCCCTGCACACCATGACCAGAGAAAAGCCTGCACCGCAACTAGAGAGTCGGCCCTGCTCGCCACGACTAGAGAAAAGCCTGCACAGCAACGAAAACCCAGCACAGCCAAATAAGCCGAGGAGCCCGTGTGGGGAGCCACAGACACGGCCAAGAAAAGAAGGCCCCTGTGACTCCAGCCTCCAGGAACTCACCTGAGAGGGTGGCTCCTGACAGAGAGAAGGGCCAGAGTGTCCCTTCTGAGACAGGGGACAGTCTGCCTGGAAACACATCTCTTCTCTGCCCTCGATCCAGGTGGGAGCGACTCAGTCATTGATCAATTGGGCAGATAAGCCTGATGTGGTGACACTCAGGTCCAGCCCGCACAGCGGCTCTATACTGTGGGCCTCCTCCTAAGGGGTGGGTCCCCCCTCTGCCGGAGCCGCCAAGCTGCTCAAGTTCAGAGGGCTCTTCCAGCAGTGAGGACACAGGAGCAAACGGAGGTCTTTGGATGCTTCCTGGGCCTGCCAGGTGATTCTGATACACACCTTGGGCTNAGATGCCCGGGTGAAGGAGCCGCCGATGGCGAGGCCGAGGGTGGCGAGCCTAGGACCCCGGCGCAGAGCGGTGTGGAGAGAAAGCGAGACTCCCGTCAGTCTTCCAGGTGGATGCTTACGTAGACGCCCCTTGGCTGATTCGTCTTAAATGGACTGATGTTGTACCTCCACCAAGAAATTGGGTGTTTAGAGGAGCGGGACTCGGCCTTGCCAATGAGGAGGTTCAGCTGGGATGTGTAGGACGCCAGTTACCCTGTGTCTTGGACCGAGGTAGATCCCTCACATATCTCTCATTTTCTGCTTGGTCTTTCAAAGAAATGTTTTTATCTCCAGTTAATTGGAAGGGAAACAAACTCAGGGTCAAAGAGGTTAAGTGCATTATTCAGGTCATCTGCTCCAAAAGAGAGAGCGAGACAGGATAATAATAGATCCCAGATCCCTTTGACCCCAGAGCTTAAGCATAATTAAGCTCACTGTCTTGGGGAGAATCCCAGCTGGACACCTTCTGTGTGCAGCTGACTTTCTGTATGCCTTAGTTCCTGCCTCTAGAAAACCGGGTAATAATCCTGTCTGCTTTCAGAGCGACACATAGTTGTTTAGTTGCTAAACTGTGTCAGACTCTTTTGCGGCCCCATGGACTGTCATCTGCCAAGCTCCTCTATCCGTGGGATTTCCTAGGCAAGAATACTGGAGTGGGTTGCCATTTCCTTCTCCAGGGCATCTTCCCCACCCAGGGATCAAACCCGCATCTCCTGCATTGGCAGGTGGATTCTTTACCACTGAGCCACTAGGGAAGCCCACTTCAGAGGGTTGGCTGGCATATGGTATGACCTCTTTAAATGTTAGTTTTTATTATTACCAGATACTGTTGTAGAGGTTTAAAAACAGAAATAAAGAAACTTACCTAGGGAAGCCAAAATGCTGAAAGCACTGGGTTTCAAAGAATTTCATTAAAACCAGTTTGGCAGCAGAGATATAGGCAGAGAGTCCCACTTAAGAGATGAGAGGCTGTTAAAACATGTGCGAGAGCTAAAGTGCCAGTTCCCCTGTGCTCTGTTAAAGGTGATGCCTTATTTTGTTGGACTGAATTCTAGAAAAGGAGGAGAGAGGAGTGGCATAGTAATAAACAGTTATGACTTTTGTAAGTCAAACTGGCGCCCGAGTGTAGCCCTGTGTGAAATCCTAGAGTGAAGGGATTCTGTGTGGCGAAACTGGGGGAAGAAATCCTAGAAGTTTTACAACAGGAACAGAGCAAGGGGTCCAGGGCGATGTGGTACGTGGATATGGGAGCCAGGGAGAGGTGTGGTCCTGCCTGGGATACAGCAGGCTAATGGTACACTTTGTATCAGAGGAACAGAGAGGTGGGCAAAGCACAGTGTTGTATTTTTCCCCCTGGAAACTTGGAGAGAGGAGGACAGGAAAGATATAGGATGGGTAGACTTTTTTTTTTTCCAGGAAAGCTCATTGTAGAGAGATGAAGGAAGGACAGAGAGGTCCTCTCTATCTGATCATTGGTTTTAAGGTTATCAGGAACACTCAGAGCCACTGCAATTCAAAGGCTATGAGCCCCATAGCCTTTGTGTTTATCTGAGCCACAGTGCTTATCTGGGGGACTTGCCAGCATCTGGACTGTGCCAAAGACTCGTGGGTCTCAAGAATTCTGTGTGTGGCCTCTTAGTGTTCTTATCTCAGCAGCTAGACCTGCCTGATGCTTTGTCCTAGGTAATGACAGAATAAATATTTATAAAACTGAATTGTCACTAGCCCATAGTTGCCATTTCCTCCCAGAAAGAATAAACCTTACGTGAGTTTGTTTTTATTTCATCTACAAACCACAACTTTCTAAACTTTTCTTTTCATGACTCTCTTTTTTCCACAGTTGTGTAGACTCCTTTCAGTGGAAAAAAAAAGTGGATAATTCCCAGTTTTCCCAAGTGATACTGTTTTCCTCTTTCAGATGAATTAAGCTGACAGTGTTAATCAAGTGTTTATGATAAGATGCTGGGTGAAGCTGAAGCAATCTGCTACAAGTTACAGCCCATCACCACCAGAAATGTTTAGAATACTTATTGTTGGGTGGATTTACTGTCTTTTGAATTTCACTCAAAACAATTGGACTGGGGCCTAAGGAAAACTAGGCAACTTATGTAATGTTGGCAGGTTGTGAAAGAGGAGGAAAGCCAAAGGTAAGGCTGGTGGTCAGATTCTTGATAGCATCTCATCATATTCACTCCATGCAGGTTTGACAAACATGGTTTGACCTGCATAAAATCTTAGTTCTTGTGATGCTTTAGTAGGAGATAAAGCTCTGCCACATTCACTGTGTTTTGGTTTTCCAGTGGCTTTTCACTGTCATTTTGCTTACACACTGTTCAGGGAGTTTATTGCTGTTCTGTTAAAATCCACCCCCAGCCCACCGACCTGCTGCCACCTCTTGACTCTCAGGAAGCTGGAAATGTAGATCAGGGTGGAAAACAGTCGTGAAAGGATATCCCCAGTTCTCTAGAAACTGGACCTGGTTAGAGGAGCCACGTCTAAGGATGCATGGGTTTGGAGGGCAAAGAGGAAGTGACTAGAATTTAACTTAACCTCAGGAGTTCCCTCAACCTCCGGACCTGCGAGCCCCAGTGAGAACAGCTAGAGGGGTTCTTCTTGTTGGTAGCTAGTTGCTTTACAGTGTTATGGTGGTCTCTGCCATATATCAACTTGAATCAGTCATAACTCTGTGTGTGTGTGTGTGTGTACCCCCTCCCTCCTGAGCCTCCCTCCCCTGACCCATTCCACCCGCCAGGTCATCACAGAACACTAGGCTGGTCTCCCTATGTTTGTCACATAGCAGCTCCCACCAGTTATCCATTTTACACATGGCAGTGTATATATGTCAATGCTACTGCTCAATTTGTCCTACTCTCTCCTTCCTCCGCTGTGTTCACCAGATCATTCTCTATGCCTGTGTCTCCATTCTTCTCTGTCAATAGCTTCATCAGTAGTGTTATGTCAGTTCAGTTCAGTCGCTCAGTCGTGTCCGACTCGTTGCGACCCCATGAATCGCAGCACACCAGGCCTCCCTATCCATCACCATCTCCTGGAGTTCACTCAGAATCACGTCCATCGAGTCCGTGATGCCATCCAGCCATCTCATCCTCGGTTGTCCCCTTCTCCTCCTGCCCCCAATCCCTCCCAGCATCAGAGTCTTTTCCAATGAGTCAACTCTTCACATGAGGTGGCCAAAGTACTGGAGTTTCAGCTTTAGCATCATTCCTTCCAAAGAACACCCAGGGTTGATCTCCTTCAGAATGGACTGGTTGGATCTCCTTGCAGTCCAAGGGACTCTCAAGAGTCTTCTCCAACACCACAGTTCAAAAGCATCGATTCTTCGGCGCTCAGCTTTCTTCACAGTCCAACTTTCACATCCATACATGACCACAGGAAAAACCATAGCCTTGACTAGGCGGACCTTAGTCGGCAAAGTAATGTCTCTGCTTTTGAATATACTATCCAGGTTGGTCATAACTTTTCTTCCAAGGAGTAAGTGTCTTTTAATTTCATGACTACAGTCACCAT
>SJYX01004580.1:0-10898 GCA_006410675.1 Oreotragus oreotragus | reverse complement strand
GAAGGCTTTCTTATCTCTCCTTGCTATTCTTTGGAACTCTGCATTCAGATGCTTATATCTTTCCTTTTCTCCTTTGCTTTTCACTTCTCTTCTTTTCACAGCTATTTGTAAGGCCTTTCCAGACAGACATTTTGATTTTTGCATTTCTTTTCCATGGGGATGGTCTTGATCCCTGTCTCCTGTACAATGTCACGAACCTCCGTCCATAGTTATCAGGCACTCTATCAGATCTAGTCCCTTAAATCTATTTCTCACTTCTACTTTTAGGGATTTGATTTAGGTCATACCTGAATGGTCTAGTGGTTTTCCCCACTTTCTTCAATTTAAGTCTGAATTTGGCAATATGGAGTTCATGATGTGAGCCACAGTCAGCTCCTGGTCTTGTTTTTGCTGACTGTATAGAGCTTCTTCATTTTTGGCTACAAAGAATGTAATCAGTCTGATTTCGGTGTTGACCGTCTGATGATGTCCATGTGTAGAGTCTTCTCTTGTGTTGTTGGAAGAGGGTGTTTGCTATGATCAGTGAATTTTCTTGGCAAAACTCTATTAGCCTTTGCCCTACTTCATTCCATATGTCAAGGCCAAATTTGCCTGTTACCCTAGGTGTTTCTTGACTTCCTACTTTATCATTCCAGTCCCCTATAATGAAAAGGACATCTTCTTTGGGTGTTAGTTCTAAAAGGTCTTTTAGGTCTTCATAGACCCATTCAACTTCAGCTTCTTCAGTGTTACGGGTTGGGGCATAGACTTGGATTACTGTGATATTGAATGGTTTGCCTTGGTAATGAACAGAGATCATTCTGTCATTTTGAGATTGCATCCAAGTACTGCAATTCGGACTCTTTTGTTGACCATGATGGCTATTCCATTTCTTCTAAGTGATTCCTGCCCACAGTAGTAGATATAATGGTCATCTGAGTTAAATTCACCCATTCCAGTCCATTTTAGTTCACTGATTCCTAGAATGTTGATGTTCACTCTTGCCATCTCCTGTTTGACCACTTCCAATTTGCCTTGATTCACGGACCTAACATTCCAGATTCCTATGCAATATTGCTCTTTACAGCATCAGACTTTCCTTCTATCACTAGTCACATCCACAACTGGGTATTGTTTTTGCTTTGGCTCCATCCCTTCATTCTTTCTGGAGTTATTTCTCCACTGATCTCCAGTAGCATATTGGGCACCTACCAACCTGGGGAGTTCCTCTTTCAGTATCCTATCATTTTGCCTTTTCATACTGTTCATGGGGTTCTCAAGGAAAGAATACTGAAGTGGCTTGCCATTCCCTTCTCCAGTGGCCCACATTCTGTCAGACCTCTCCACCATGACTCGCCCGTGGCTTAGTTTCATTGAGTTAGATAAGGCTGCTGTCCTTGTGATCAGATTGACTAGTTTTCTGTGATTATGGTTTGTGTGTCTGCCCTCTGATGCCTCTCGCAACACCTACCATCTTACTTGGGTTTCTCTTAGCTTGGACGTGGGGTATCTCTTCACTGCTTCTCCAGCAAAGCGCAGCCGCTTCTCCTTATCTTGGATTAGGAGTATCTCCTCACAGCCAGCCCCCCTGACCTTGTACAAGAAGAAGCTCCTCTCGGCCCTCCTGTGCCCATACAGCCACCGCTCCTTGGACGTGGGGTTGCTCCAAAATAAATGGAAATCTGTAAATGCAATGTCTGGTGGATGCGGTGGAGGAATCAGAACTTTGCAGCCAAGCTGTAACAGTTTTTGCCTGTCATCAAAGAAACATGAAGTCTTGCATTATCCTGATGGAAGATTATGCGTTTTCTGTTGACTAATTCTGGATGCTTTTCATTGAGTGCTACCTTCAGTTGGTCTAACTGGGAGCCGTACTAGTTGGAATTAATCTTTTTTTTTTTTTTTCTGGAAGGTTTTCTCCTAATAGAAGACTCTTCCAATCCCACCATATACACAATATCATCTCCTTTAAAAGAAGATTGACTGACCTTTGGTGTGGTTGGTGGTGGTTCATTTCAGCTGCCCCACAATCTCGTCCATTCCATGTTATTGTGCAGTAACCACTTTTCACTGCACATCACAATTTGTTTTAAAAATGGAACATCTTACATTTCAGTAGAGAATGGCACGTGGAAATATGATCAAGGAAATTGTTTCACTTATGTGGAACATGAACATCAAAGCAATTAACATAAGCAAGCTGGTACAAATGATTTTCAGTGATTGATTTAGATATTTTGAATATGTCAGCTATGTCCTGCGTGGTATAACGGTGATTGTTCTCAATGTCTCGATTTACTTACTATCAGCTTCAACTGATCTACCTGACTGTGGAACATCATCCAGTGAGAAATCTCCAGCTCAGAACTTCACAAACCACTTTTGACATGTTCAATCAGTCACAGTATCTTCTCCATACAATGAATAAATCTTTTTTTTTTTTTGCATTTCAATTGCACTTTCACCTTTTGTGAAATAACAAAGCATAATATGCCAAAGATGTTATCCTCAAAATTAAAATGGCTACACAAAAATTCACCAATTTAGATAAGTTTTTAAAAAATGCACACTGATATGACAGCTGTCACAATACAAACAAAATTGTTTTGAATGAAGCTAAAAACATCTAAGCACTGCTTGAGCCATCTTGTGGGGGAAACAAATAAGCCTTTTGACCAGCGCAGTAGTGAAACCTTCCTGGAACCCAATTAATTGAGCAGGTATTTCTAAAGGTAATGTTGCTGTGGGTATTTTGCAGGGCAGAGAATTAATATAAAATGCTGTCTGTTCAGTACTTGTTTGTTCATTCATTCAACAGACACTGAGTTGTGAGTGGACTGGGTTGTGCTCAGGAATCTTTTCTGCCATTCAGTCAGACGCCACATTCATCTGCCAGGGACTAAGACTGGGGATATGAAGCACGACCCAACACCAGAAGCAGCCACGACGCCTACCTTGTAATCTTCCCTGCTTATGGTTGTTGCTGAATCTCCCTGAGTAATTGGCAACTAAGCCCTGTTGAGTGACAGACCAGAGTTTTCTCTAATCCTTAAACTATAGGGTGTCCTGCAGCCTTCTTCCGGGGAAGGCAATGGTACCCCACCCCAGTACTCTTGCCTGGAAAATCCAATGGACGGAGGAGCCTGGTGGGCTGCAGTCCATGGGGTCGCTAACAGTCGGACAGACTGAGCGACTTCACTTTCACTTTTCTCTTTCATGCATTGGAGAAGGAAATGGCAACCCACTCCAGTATTCTTGCCTGGAGAATCCCAGGGATGGGGGAGCCTGGTGGGCTGCCGTCTATGGGGTGTCTCTTATACACATCTCCAATACAGTATACTAACACATATATATGGAATTTAGAAAGATGGTAATGAGGACCCTGATTTCATGCATTGGAGAAGGAAATGGCAACCCACTCCAGTATTCTTGCCTGGAGAATCCCAGGGATGGGGGAGCCTGGTGGTCTGCCATCTATGGGGTCACACAGAGTCGGACACGACTGAAGTGACTTAGCAGCAGCAGCAGCAGCCTTCTTCATGGGATGAGCTAGAGTCTAAGTGACTAACTGAATTCACGTGTTGCAAATTTTTGACATATGGCTCTTTGATGTCGTTAAAATCGATTTCTGCGGATTAAAACCAAAATTCTTTTCTTCTGCATCATGCATCCTGTGCTGCTCTTAATTCGTCTTTCCATTGTTTTTCTTCTACCTGGATTTAAGCCTCTTTTCCTACTTGGAACTTTTCTGACTGCCTCAGCTTTCATGTCTCCATCCCCAAATTTGTTACTACAGCTGATGTCGTTGGCCTGTGAGCTTTCCCGGACGAGTGCCTCGAAGGTGAAGCTCACTCTTGGAGCCCCGTCCATCCTTAACTGTCAGGGCGAGCCTGCATCTCTGTCAGGCTCTCTCACACATATCTCTGCCTGTGGTTCCCACTTGCTTTATGAATGCATGGATGGGTATGTTTATTTCATGCTCTCTCCTTATCTGCCTAACCCTTCCTGAGGGCAAAGACCAGGGCTGTGGTTGTTTAATGATACTCATCCCTCGCCAGATGCTTTTTTTTTTTAACATACTCTTTTCCAGCATGGTTTATAATAGGATCTTTTTTAAAAGCTATTTGCAGAAGTCGGAGACCTTACTGTATTTTTTATGATTCTATTTACTTATTTTTGGCTATTCTGTGTCTTCGTTGCTGTTCAGACTTTTCTCTGGTTGCAGCAGTTGGGGACGACTCTCTAGCTGTGGTGTGCAGGCTTCTCATTGTAGTGGCATCTCTTGTTGCAGAGTGTGGGCTTTAGGGTGCACGGACTGCAGCAGTTGTGGCTCCTTGGCTCTAGAACACAGGCTTAGTCACTCCACGGCACGTGGGATCTTGGGATGGAACCTGTGTCTCCTGCATCGGCAGGCAGATTCCTTACCACTGAGCCTCCGGGGAAGGCCCTATCATTGGATCTTGAACATAGTTCTCTGTGCCATACAGGAGGACCTTGCTGTTTATCCATCCCAAATACAATAACTTGAGTTTTTATTAGTTTTATAGCTGGTTTGGGGCTTCCCCGGTGACTCAGATGGTAAAAATCTGCCTGCGATACAGGAGACCTGCATTTGATCCCTGGGTTGGGAAGATACCCTGGAGGAGGGCGTGACAACCTACTCCAGTATTCTTGCCTGGAGAATCCCCATGGACAGAGGAGCCTGGCAGGCTATAGTCCATGGGGCTGCAAAGAGTCAGACACCATTGAGCAAATAAGCACACCGCTGATTTACAATGTTTTTACTCACTGCTGTACAGCAAAATGATTCAGTTATACATACATATACATGTGTATGCTGCTGCTACTGCTAAGTCGCTTCAGTCGTGTCCGACCCTGTGCGACCCCAGAGATGGGAGCCCACCAGGCTCCCCCATCCCTGGGATTCTCCAGACAAGAACACTGGAGTGGGTTGCCATTTCCTTCTCCAATGCATGAAAGTGAAAAGTGAAAGTGAAGTCGCTCAGTCGTGCCCGACTGTTAGCGACCCCATGGACTGCAGCCCACCAGGCTCCTCCATCCATGGGATTTTCCAGGCAAGAGTACTGGGGTGGGGTGCCATTGCCTTCTCCGATATACACACATTAATTTTTTAAATATCCTTTCCATTATGGTTTACAGGTGCTTGTATTAGCAGCAGTTTGGCAGGATAGTTAAGGTTCCAGATACTAAAGCCTTACTTTGTTCCAGTCCCAGCTATGCCTCTTGCTAGTTGTGGAAGCCCCATGCCTCAGGTTTCCCATCTCTGTAAAGGACAAGTAGTTAGTACTTATCTCACAGCATTCTAAGAATTGAGTAAGTTAATGTATGAACAGGGCTTAGCCATGTAGCATGAAAGTCTTAACTATTAATATTTCTTTTTTTTTTCAAGAAAAATATTTATTATTCTTATATTTTGACTAGTTCTGCAGTTTCTTTTTTTTTGTATTTATTTATTTATTTTTTTATTTGTCATGTATTTTTTTTCTCTTTCTTGAAATTCCCTTATGTCAAATTCACTGGTAATTTTCACAGTCCCTTATGGACCAAGCTGGGGGCTGTGAAATGCCCCCTTTGTAATTCAGATATCGTATCTGGACCAAGCAGCGGGCTGTGAAATGCCCCCTTTGTAATTCAGATACCGTATAGGTGGCTGGTCTCCTTGGCAGATTCCCAATAGAAAGAGATTTTTTAAAATTCCTTTTTCTTGCTAACTGCCTTCATGAAATCTATATAACGTTCATATGTGCACATACAAGACACTGAACAGTTAAAAAAAACTTAGAAAAAGTCTATTCACAAGCGTCAGTAAGATATTAATAGAAATATAAATGAAGACACAGGAAATGAAAAAGAGAACCAAACTGAGCTGTGAATTGTGATGCCGTCAGCTAAGCTTCCAAGCTTATTGTCTGATTCACCTTCTTCCAAGCAGTTTGGTTTCTGTTGTTTTACAACTTCCCTGGTGGCTCACATGGTAAAGAATCTGCCTGCAAGGCAGGAGACCCAGATTCGATTCCTGGAGAAGGGAACGGCAACCCACTCCAGTATTCTTGCCCGGAGAGTCCCGCAGACAGAGGAGCCTGATGGGCTACAATCCGAGGCTGTAGTCACGACAAGTTAGTCACGACTGAGCAACTAACACTGCGGCTGCTGCTTGACTACTTTTATCAAGTGTGTTTCTATATCCTGTTCTTGAGCAGCGTCAGTGGCTCACCTACCAAATCAGAAATGAAAACGGAACCTATTTGAAAGGAGCAGGTGGGGTGGGTGGTTTGATTATTCCTTCAGTAAACACCTGCTGAGCCGCTGGTGCCAGGCACTCATCTGGCATTACCAAGGACCGTGGGACAGTTGACATCGCTCCCGCCTCCGAGGGAAAGAGGAGAGAGACATGGACAGACAGCGGCAGCGGGGTGTGACGGATGTGACAGGAGGGCGGTCTGCGGTGGCACCGCCACTGAAGCCTTCTCACACACACTTGAGCTGCGTCTGAGGTAGTTCTTACATGCAGGTGGCTTTGTGTTCCTGGAACCGAAGGTGCCTGGTCAGAAAAAAAGAAAAAAATGAGGCAACTCAGGGAGATCAGAGAGGGGCTGGTTTAGTATCTATGTGAGCAGGACGGATTTGGGTGGGAAGGGTGGAGCCTTGCAGAAACACCCAGCAGAGCTGGAAGCAGCTGGGTGGGTGTTTGGGGACGTGCATTCTGGTGGCCCCCCCGGCAGTGGGCGGGAGGTCTGAAGCCAGAGACTGGCTCAGAGAGTCTCGAAATGTCTAGGTGAGAACCGATGAGACAGAGTAGGGCAGTGGGAGTGCCTGGAGGAGGGGACCCCTGGCGGGGATGGTGCAGGAGAAGAAACAAAGGGGTTTCCTGGCTGGGTCGCCTGGAGCGGAGGCCTGAGGGAGAGGGGAGGTCTGCCCCGTGCTTCACTGGGGATTGCTCTTTCCTAGCACCTGGAACCACACGCATCCTCACAATAACCTTCATGGGTTATTGAGGCACGTGTTCTGCTGGCTGAATGGTGGGGACTGCCTGGCCAGCAGACTGTGCAGAGCAGGGATCCATGGATAGAGTATGGAGGGGGCAGTGAGCACCAGGTTTCTCCCAGGCAATTCCATGCAACATCTCCTGTAACAGGAGCCTAGGTCTCTGCCCCACCGCCCCAGTTTCAGTGTCTGTAACCCCCTCACCTGGGTTCAAGCTGGGCTGGCCTGAAATTGGGGTGGGGGATGTCATTTCAAACTTGGGGAAAAAATGTACGTTTCCTGGTAACATTTGAAATAAAAATACTGCTGCGGGTTGACGCAAACCAACCAGAGATGTAGCATCAGACGCTAGTCAGAGCTGGGCCACCGTGACCGCCACCGCACAGCTTGCTTTATTCAGGGAGGCCTGGCATGTTCTTGACCTGTGAGACGGTCTCTCTCTGGGTTTTGCTGCTCGCTTGCCTTTCGTGGCTCTGGGTTCTGTGAAAATTATCCCTGTGTGGCTGCTGTGGCTTTCAGAACAGAGCTCTTTATCAGGCTGGTGCCGGAGCCCAGAGGCTCAGTGTCTGAGCCTTTTTCCCACCGCAGCCCACGCAGACAGGCCAACACAGGCACAGGTTACCGAGAAGGACCACCCAGGGACCGAGGACCAATAGCCCCAGCCTTGAACATTCAGGCCCTTTTTTTCCTCCTCCTCACCAATCATTTATCAAGTTGTTTTTTCATCCAGTAGATATTTACTGAGCATTTTCCCTGCAGTAGCTACATTTATTTTTTATTTATTTATTTGGCTATGCCAGGTGTATTTGTCAGATGGGATCGAGTTCCCTGACCAAGGATCAAACCTGGGCCCCCTGCATTGGGAGCATGGATTCTTAACCACTAGACTACTAGAGAAGTCCACTTTAAATAGATTTGGGACTTGATTAATGCATATTCTTTTTTTTTTTAATTTACTTTATTGATTTACAATGTTGAATTAATTTCTACTGTTCAGCAAAGTGATTCATTCAAAGTGTGCATTCTTTTTCCTATTCTTTTCCATAATGGTTTACCACAGGATATGGAATATAGTTCCCTGTGCTATACAGTAGGAACTTGTTATTTATCCATTCTGTATATAATAATTTGCATCTGCTAACCCAAACTCCAATCCATTCTTCCTTTACCCTCCTTCCACCTTGGCAAACACAACTGTCTTTGTCCATGAGTTTGTTTCATAGTTAAGTTCATCTGTATCACATTTTAGATTACACCTATAAGTGATACCATACAATATTTGCCTTTATCTGTCTGACTTACTTCCCTTAGTATGATAATCCCTAGGTCCATCCACTTTGCTGCAGATACCATCATTTCATTCTCTTTATGGCTGAGTAATGTTCCATTGTATATATCTACCGCATCTCCTTTATCCACCAATTAACGCATACTTCAATAACAGAGAGAAACGGCTCTGATCAATCACTTGTAACTGGAGGATTCAGAAAATGGGAGATTTCTCCATAAAGACTAAATATTCTGGCATAAAAACCGTTAGTCACTCAGTTGTTTCCGTCTCTCTGTGACCCCATGGACCAGGCTCCTCTGTCCATGGGATTCTCCAAGCAAGAGCACCGGAGTGGGTTGCCATTTCCTTCTCCAATTCTGGCATAATGGGAGACCTTTATAGAAGGCCAGCCGATGGCCACCGACCTCCATGTCCCCTCCTGAAGACCATGAAGAAAGAGCAGAAGGCTCAGGTTTTGGGCCTCTTCCCTGTGTCAGCCCCCAGTGCCACCCACTCCAATGCCAAGGGCTTTGTTTCTCTCACTCTCACCCCAAGGAGTGTTCTTATTTGTTCTTGTTCATTCATTTACTCAACACCACTGAGAGCATGTGTTTATGGATGAAGGGAATAAATGAAGAAATAGCAGCTTCTTTTAGGAAAAGCTTTGAGAAAGAAAAAAGACTGGCCGTGGGCATGAGGCCTCACAGGACAAGGTGGTCAGGCACGCCTTGTCAGGTGACAGCTGGATTCAGTTGCAGGTTCCATCTGCACTCTTTGTGGAACAAACATGGTAAAAGAGAGAAAAGTCGGGAAGGATGTGAAATCATTTCCCCTAGCACATGTTCCTCTCTTAAGTTTTATTTTACTGTTGCTGGAAGTCAATAGATTTCACTCTTATCATTATTATCTTCATGCAGGCATGGAGAACAATTTCATCTCAAGTGTCAGTCTCTAGCTAATTGACAGTAACTCCCTGCAGGGGCAGGAAAAGAAGAGTTTTGAGGCTCAGTTCAAACTCAGTAGGGAAGACTGACTCCATCAGTTATTCAGCATCTGCCCCAGGTAGAGGAAGGGATGGGGGACTGTGGCATTATGACATCATGTATTTGTTTTCATTGGGTGGATACTAGTTACTTTCCATTGACTTCAGTATCTAAATGATGGTAATTGATGGTTTCTTGACTTTCTACTTTTGCATTCCAGTCCCCTATAAGGAAAAGGATATCTTTTTTGGGTATTAGTTCTAAAAGGTCTTGTAGGTCTTCATAGAACAGTTCAACTTTAGCTTCTTCAAAATTACTGGTCGGGACATAGACTTGGATTATCATGATATTGAATGGTTTGCCTTGGAAATGAACAGAGATCATTCTGTCATTTTTGAGATTACATCCAAATACTGCATTTCGGACATTTTTGTTGACTGTGATCGCTACTCCATTTCTTCTAAGGGATTCCTGCCCACGGTAGTAGATATAATGGTCATCTGAGTTAAATTCACCCATTCCAGTCCATTTTAGTTCGCTGATTCCTAGAATGTCTATGTTCACTCTTGCCGTCTCCTGTTTGGCCACTTCCAATTTGCCTTGATTCATGGACCTGAGATTCCAGGTTCCTATGCAATACTGCTCTTTACAGCATTGGACCTTGCTTCTATCACCAGTCACATCCACAGCTGGGTACTGTTTTTGCTTTGGCTCCATCTCTTCATTCTTTCTGGAATTATTTCTCCACTGGTCTCCAGTAGCATATTGCTCACCTACCAACCTGGGGAGTTCATCTTTCAGTGCCTTATCTTTTTGCCTTTTCATACTGTTCATGGGTTTCTCAAGGAAAGAATAATGAAGTGGCTTGCCATTCCCTTCTCTAGTGGACCACATTCTGTCAGACCTCTCCACCATGACCTGCCCTTCTTGGGTGACCCTACATGACATGACTTAGTTTCATTGAGATAGACAAGACTGTGGTCCGTGTGATCAGATTGGCTGGTTGTCTGTGATTGTGGTTTCAGTCTGTCTGCCCTCTGATGCCCTCTCTCAGTACCTACCATCTTACTTGGGTTTCTCTTACCTTGGATGTGGGATGTCTCTTCACGGCTGCTCCAGCAAAGCACAGCTGCTGCTCCTTACCTTGGACATGGGGTATCTCCTCATGGCCCCCAGAAGTCAAAAAACACCTGGAGTAACAGGCAAATTTGGTCCTGGAGTATAGAATGAAGCAGGGCAAAGGTTAATAGAGTTTTGCCAAGAGAACACACTGGTCATAGTAAATACCCTCTTCCAACAACACAAGAGAAGACTCTACACATGGATATCACCAAATGGACAACATCAAAATCAGATTGTCTATATTCTTTGCAGCCAAAGATGGAGAAGCTCTATACAGTCAGCAAAAACAAGACCAGGAGCTGACTGTGGCTCAGATCATGAACTCCTTATTACCAAATTCAGACTTAAATTGAAGAACATAGGGAAAACCACTAGGCCATTCAGATATGACCTAAATCAAATCCCTTATGATTATATAATAGAAGTGAGAAAAAGATTTAAGGGACTAGATCTGATAGACAGACTGCCTGAAGAACTATGGACGGAGGTTCGTTACATTGTACAGAGACAGGGATCAAAACCATCCACAAGAAAAAGAA
>SJYX01004579.1:0-13532 GCA_006410675.1 Oreotragus oreotragus | reverse complement strand
CTGTCCATGGGATTCTCCAGGCAAGAATACTGGAGTGGGTTGCTATCTCCTTCTCCAGGGGATCTTCCCCACCCAGGGATCGAACCCCGGTCTCCTGCATTGCATGCGGATTCTTTACCATCTGAGCCACCAGGGAAGCCCTGGAATGGAAGGAGAGGCATAAAACATAAGAGACTCTCGTTCTTACTCATAGTAAGTGAAATCCGAATTAAAACTACACTGAGATACTATTTTTCAAATATTAAATGGGGAAACTCTGAAATATAATTTTCATTGTACCTATACATCCAGTCCAGTCCAGTGATAGTGGGTTCTTTCTTCCCCTGTTATGAACAAATTGTTAGTGCAAGAAACAACTCCTCTGGAACTCCCCTGCTGGGAAATGAATCTGATAAAGCTCCACAGACCCCTTTAGGGCTGTGGGAGAGAGGAGAGTGCAAACCCAGATTATTAACCTGAACATCAACCTCCTCAGGAATGTTACATATTATGTTCCTTCTCCAGATCTTGAAGAACATGCTGCTTTTCTTAGGTCCTCTCTTTATCATATCCAGGCAAGATTCTTTATTGCCAGTTTTATCTATTTCTCACTTTCACCTGAAATCATTTTTTTCTTCAAGACCACAAAATATCTTGATCACATCAGGGCTAGACCTGTTTGTTATCGTTTTTCCACCCATCTTAATGCAAAACGGGGTCAAATGGAGTGGGCATTTTCCTGTATTATATTGTGCCTGCTAGTTAAGGGTATAGATCCACAGATCCATGTGGTTTATTGCATTATATTTTTCAAATATTCACTTCTTCTCTCTCTAGGTTTGTACCTCTTTGCCCCAGTAATGCCAAGTCTGGTCTTATAACTTGCATTGGTCAGTGAAATGTGAGCAGAAATGACAAAGGCCACTTCCAATCAGAAACTTCAAGACCCATCATGTGGTTCCAATCATCTTGCTGTTTCCTCTACTGTAAGACCATCTCCAGATTAGCACATCTCAGGAATGGTTTGCTCCTTTAGCCTCATCCTGGAATAAAGACAAAATAGAACAGAGACACGAAGGATACAACATGTGAGTGAGAAATAGACCTTTGTGGTCTTAAGCCTTTGAGACATAGGAGCCGCTTGATATTGGAGTATAACCTAGTCCAGCTGCTGCTAAATCTATCAGCTCTGATGTATTTTATTAATATAATTGTTTGTATCCCAAACAGCACCTAGCATATTAATATAATTGTTTGTATCCCAAACAGCACCTAGCATAATTCCTTGCCCATGATGCACTTTTAACAAAAATTGGCTACTATTTTTCACTTCCTCTTTCATTTCTCTTCCCTTTTTGTCCCATTTACTATTTTTTACTGGAGTATAACTGCTTTACAATGTTGTCCTAGTTTCTGCTATACAACAGAATTAATCAGCTATATGTATACACATACCCCCTCCCTCTTGGACCTTCTCCCTTGCCCTCAGCCCACCCCTCTAGGTCACTACAGAACACCCAGCTGAGCTCCCTAAGCAGTATAGCAGCTTCCCACCATCTATCTACCTTCCCTTTCTTTTCTGAACAGTTTCATTCAAAACGATTATAAGGAGCCAAGAAAGGTCAGCATTTGACAAAGGTGTAAAGAGGAGCTGCTGTAGCCCAAAGCAGGGTGTGAGAGCCTGGACAGGATGAGGAGACTTGATCAAAGAAGTATTTACATTAGAGATAATGGGAGTCAAGTTTCTCACTCTCAGAGAAGGGAGCGACAAACATGGAAAGGGAGAAAATTAGAATAAATCCTGTTTTGTTGGATTGGAATTGGAGATATTAATGTGAACACATGGTCTTCAATATATATAGACAGACAAATGAACATAATTGTAAACATATGTTTATACATAAATTTCCTAATTCTCTTCCCTGAAAGGGCTTGGGTGTAGCAATTGCCCAATGGAAATGACCAAATCCAGCACACAGCTCTTAGCTTCCAAATAGTATTCTCTACTAAAGGAATCCGGGATCCTCAGGAAAAGGGCTTCACATTCTTGAAGAGGTCAGTGTCCTTATTAATAATTAAGGATTGTACTCTCCTTTCATCCACAGCTTGAAATTACTTTACACAACTTTATTAAATTTATTTCCCAATAGTAGGACACCACAATAGTAGGGATTTCACTTGACTTAACAATTCAGCTGTAGGACGGTGTATTAGACAGGGTTATCCAGAGAAACAGAAGGATCATGTGTGTATATATAGAGATTTATTTTAAGAAATCAGCTCACATGATTTGGAGGCCTGGCAAGTCCAAAATCTGCAGGGTAGGCTGGCAGACTGGAGACTCAGGGAGGAGTTGCAATTTGAGTCTAAAAGCAGTCTGCAGGCAGAATTCCTTCTTGCTTGGGAGCGTCAGTCTTTTCCTATTAAGGCCTTCATCTGATTAGATGAGAGCCACCTATGCTGTGGAAGGTAATCTGTGGAAAGTTATTAAAGATTTACATTTTTAAAATACTTTTCTTAATTTTTTAATTGAAGTATACAGACATAACATATATATGTTACAAGTTATATCTGAAGTTGTTGATATTTCTCCCAACAATCTTGGTTCCAGCTTGTGATTCATCCAGCCCAGCATTTCATATGATGTTCTCTGCACATAAGTTAAGTAAGCAAGGTGACACTATACAGCCTTGACGTACTCCTTTTCCTAATTGGAACCAGTCCATTGTTCCAAGTCTGGTTCTAACTGTTGCTTCTTGACCTGCATACAGGTTTCTCAGGAGATAGGTAAGGTGGTCTGATATTCCCATCTCTTTCAGAATTTTCTATGTAGATGATACCACTCTAATGGTAGAAAGTGAAGAGGAACTGAAGAGCCTCTTGATGAGGGTAAAAGAGGAGAGTGAAAAAAGCTGGCTTGAAACTCAACATTTCCATTTATACTCATTATAAAATATTTGCTGTGTTTCCTGTGTTTTACAATATATCCTTGGAGCTTATTTTATACTTAATAGTTTATACCCTTTAAACCTCTGCCCCTGTATTGCCTCTCCCCACTGGCAACTACCAGTTTATTCTCTAAATCTATGTGTCTGCTTCTTGTTTGTTATGTTCACTGGTTTGCTGTATTTTTTAGATTCCACATATAAATGATATCATACAGCATTTGTCTTTCTCTGTCTTCTATCACTTAACACAATGCCCTCCAATGCATCCGTGTTGTTGCAAACAGCAAAATTTCATTCGTTTCCGTGGCTGAGTAGTATTCCACTGTGTGTGTGTGTGTATACACCACATAAAGATTAAAATGTTAATCTCACTAAAAAAAAATACCTTCACAGAAACTTCTAGAATAATGTTTAACCAAGTATCTGAACACTATGACCTAGCCAAGCTGACATACGAAATTAACCTTCACAAAGGGAAAAGAGAATCCACTGTCATTGGGTTGTACACAGGCATAGAATAAGAGCTCACCTCTTTGGATATGAGATCATTCACTTTGGTCTCATGTCATTCAGTATTGTGTATATTGTATCTCATTTTCTTACCTGGTTTTCACTTTCAGGAGAAAAAACAGCCTCTAAGTTTGGATGAAAAGTTGAGATTCAAAGTTGGATGAAAAAACATCATTCAGCTTTGGATCTCATTTTGCCACATAGCTAACGCATTTTGTAACTAACTCATTAGCATAACACATGTGAGAAAGTTTCTTACTGGGTATTCACGGAGGAAGAAAATCTAGGCCCATCTCCTTTACAGACCTGAATCCAAAAAGGCTACTCTCAGGACTAGATCTTAAGATTGCCAGAGAGGAGACCTAAGACATGATGTTTTCACCTAAAAGTTTTTGACTAATTTTACTTAGAGCAGTCTAATCCATTTATTACAGAAAAGATCAGAGTTCATCTGTAGCAGAAATCAGCCACAAATTACTCATTCTGTTTCAGAAGATGATATTTCTTCTGCCAGGGACAGAAATGACACTCATCTTGGATCATGTGACCACGAGCAGGAAAACATTAAGTCAGTCCTCAATGGAGCTGAGAAATATCTCTGCCCCCATGGCTGCTAGCTCTTTGGTTTCTTGGGACTATCACCTGGGATGTGTATCTCAAGCGTGAGAATGAGGGGATCATGAACTAAGCCGGTTAACAGCCATAATAACGATGAAGTGAGTATCTATTTTATACCAGATGCTGTCCTAGATACCAGAGACAAGATGGCAAAACATGGCTCCTCATCCTCAGTCTAGTGGGAGCAACAAACAGTTGAGTCACTGTGACATCTGAAGGGGAAAGCTCCATGCAAGGAGTTGCGACACAAAGGAGAAAGGGACTAACTGTTCCCAAGGTTCTAGGATGATTTCCTCAGACGAGGTGACCTTTGACTGGCACCTTGTAAGTTGCTTAAGAGTCTAGTAGAAAAGATAACAGGACATAGAGGAGTCCAGAAACTGGGTGTTAATTTTTCGTTTACTTACTTATTGGTTTTATTATAGATTATTAAACTACTGAGTATTAATATAGAAAATATGGAATGTACTAAAAATTATAAAGAAGTTTAAAAAGATCCTAATAACCCATAACTTCAACATCTAGACACAATACAGCAGCAATAATTACTCTGCCATAATCATTTATTTTCTTTTCCTATGTATTTTAATATAAAATTATGTTTTTTCCAGAATTATAACTTTGTATGTTGTTTATTCTCAAAACATGTTCCATCATTTAAAAACTTGGTAAACTAATATTTGATAGATTCTTAAAAGTCGTACCAAGCATATTTGTCATAATACTTGTAAGCATTAGTCTATTGTGCATTTCTGTGCTCCAGATTTTCATTCATATAAGGCATGTCTTTGTGTGTAAACTTTCATCATATTTTAGAGGAGGAAATCCAAGGATAAAGTATTTGAACATTATTAATGCTCTTGATAACTAGCCATATTGCTTTCTAGATAATTTGCAACAAATCATTACTAGCAAAGCATGAAAGTGCCTTTCATTCTAAACTAACATCATTGCATAGAATTTTGTCAAATGGAGTTTAACATGCATTCAATAAAGTGCACTAAACTCAAATGTCAGAGAAGGCAATGGCAACCCACTCCAGTACTCTTGCTTGGAAAATCCCATGGATGGAGAAGCCTGGTAGGCTGCAGTCCATGGGGTCACGAAGAGTCGGACACTTACTAAGTGACTTCACTTTCACTTTTCACTTTCATGCGTTGAAGAAGGAAATGGCAACCACTCCAGTGTTCTTGCCTGAAGAATCCCAGGGATGGTGGAGCCTGGTGGGCTGCCATCTGTGGGGTTGCACAGAGTCGGACACGACTGAAGCGACTTAGCAGCAGCAAACTCAAATGTATAGCTATAATTTTTTAAATATTTGATAATGTAATAGGAAATAATTTGGCAGATCCTCAAAAAGTTAAACATGGAGCTACTGTATGACCTAGCAATACCACTCCTGGGTATATACCCAGGAGAACTAAAAATGTTTGTCCACACAAAAATTGTACCCAGGAGTTCATAGAAGCGTTATTCATAATAGCTGAACCATGGAAACAATCCAAATATCCATCAACTGATGAATGGATAAGCTAAATGTAGTATATCCATATAATGGAGTATTATTCAGCTATAAAAGAGAATGAAGTATTAATACATGAAAACTCCAGTACTTTGGCCACCTCATGCGAAGAGTTGACTCATTAGAAAAGACTCTGATGCTGGGAGGGACTGGGGACAGGAGGAGAACGGGACCACAGAGAATGAGACGGCTGGATGGCATCACCGACTCGGTGGACGTGAGTTTGAGCGAACTCCAGGAGTTGGTGATGGACAGGAAGGTGTGGCGTGCTTCAATTCATGGGGTCGCAAAGGGTAGGACACGACTGAGCGACTGAACTGAACTGAACTGAATACGTGGATAAACCTTGAAAACATGGTAAGTGAAAGGAGTCATACACAAAAATCTACATATTATGTGATTCCATGTCTGCAAAATATCCAGAAAAGACATTTTCATAGGGAAAGGAAGTAAAATGGTGATTTCCAGAGGTTAGGAAGGATGGGAAATGGGGAATGACAGACAGTGGATACAGTTTCTCTTGAGAGAGATGAAAATTTCCTGGAATTTGATGTAATACGACTTTGTGAATATTGTAAAACCTACTTAGCTGTACTCTTTAAATTAATAAAATAAGAAAAATAAGATTCAAGCCATACTATGACCTGTCTTCACCATTTTTCTCTGAAGAAAGGAGGGAGACATGTCATATGACACATATGCTATTTATAGAGAGACGAAGGCACCGAGTGGAGGGCCAAAGTGCCAGCATCTTGATCGGCAATCACTGGGCACCTGCTTTAGGTAGGGCCAGTGCATGTCATGTCCCTACAGAAGGCAATGCGGGAAATGGCAAAGATCCTCTCCCTTCACTGAGTGTGAGCTCCAGGATAAACACAGGTCATATTTACTAATCAGTTCAACTCAGTTCAATCGCTCAGGCATGTCTCTCTTTGTGACTCCATGGACTGCAGCATGCCAGGCTTCCCTGTCTATCCTCAACTTCCAGTACTTGCTCAAACTCGTGTCCATTGAGCCGGTGATGCCATCCAACCATCTCATCCTCTGTCGTCCCCTTCTCCTCCTGCCTTCAGTCTTTCCCAGGATCAGGGTCTTTTCACATGAGTCAGTTCTTCACATCAGGTGGCCAAAGTATTGGAGCTTCAGCTTCAGCATCAGTCCCTCCAATAAATATTCAGGACTGATTTCCTTTAGGTTTGATCTTAACCATTCCTTTGACTGATTTGATCTCCTTGCAGTCCAAGGGACTCTCAGGAGTCTTCTCTAACACCACAGTTCAAAAGCATCAGTTCTTCAGTGCTCAGCTTTCTTTATAGTCTAACTCTCACATCCATACATGACCACTGGAAAAACCAGAGCTTTGATTAGATGGTCCTTCGTCTGCGATGTAATGTCTCTGCTTTTTAATATGCTGTCTAGGCTGGTAATAGCTTTTCTTCCAAGGAGCAAGCATCTTTTTATATAAAACAACTAATGGAAGACGGTTTACCTCTGACCACTGATTTAGAAAACCACTGCCTTGTTTTTGTTGTTAGTCGCAAGTCATATCCAACTCTTTTGTGACCCCATGGAATGGGGTCAGGCTCCTCTGTCAAGGGAATTTCCCAGGCAAGAATACTGGAGTGGGTTGCCATTTCCTTTTCCAGGGGTTCTTCCCAGCCCAGGGATCAAACCCATGTCTCCTGCATTGGAAGACAAGTTCTTTACCACCGAGCCACCAGGGAAGAGCTACAGGCTTGTTACAGTTACTCATATTAGAATGGGCTGTTAATACAGCTGAAAACAGTAGATCACCATTTTCATAGCTACACAGAGTACTTCCCATTTCCATGGCAAATGGAACAGAATACCAGATGTGAGGTTCGAGCAACAAAGGCCCACAACAAATAGTGCATTTAATCTTTTTGTTTGTTTGTTTGTTTTTTGTTTTTGTAAGTACAAAGAACCAGTGTTTTAGAGTGTTTTTTTCATTGATGAGAGAAAGGAGATTACCCGATTTCCCAGTTCTCTGGAAAATGATATTAGAAAAGAAGATCAGAACATAAAAGCTCTGTAAGGAAGTAATGAACAAAATGCACATGGCGTCAGCAGTGAAGATCCTCTCACAGCACAGTAAGGGACTCTGATATGTTTGCCTGCATTCACAGGTGCTGAAGGAAAGAGAGCCCCACCTGGAACAACCGTTTCTTTGGCAGGAGGAAATGATATGAAATCCAGGTCAGGGAAGCTTCAAGGCAGGGGTAATGGTGGTAAAATCGGACCTTAATTCAGCCGAGGAGGAAACTCTGTGATGTAGCTGTGGCAACGGCCCTGACTGTGTATGAGAATGTGCGAAAAGGACCCAGTCGTCCCTGACCTGGGAAATGAAAGTACTGCTGGTTCAAGGGACCAGGTTGACGGTTGCCATGGAAGCCGTAAAACTCTTGCTTTCTCAGAATAGAGATGGGAAGAAACAGGCCCGGCAGTCTATGGGGGAAAGCAGAGCCCAGATGGCCCGTGTCAGGTTCATCTTCTCTTCCACCCTCTGTATAATAATCTCTGGATTCCTTCCCACTTGGCCTCCGTGAAGAGGTAGGGTGAGAAACAGAGACACAGGAAAAGGTCTTTTTTTGTTCTTTGTCTCATTAACAAAATACTAGATGTTAACCGGAACCCTGTTATGCCAAGAACTCTGAATAAGGCTCTTTCTGTATTCCAAAAAGTGAAGAGTAGTTGCCACTAAGTACAAATATAAATGACTACAGGTGTAACAGGTGATTGTGATGAATACCTGAAGTTGAGGCCTGATAGGTATCCATTCTGGAGAAGGCAATGGCAACCCACTCCAGTACTCTTGCCTGAAAAATCCCATGGATAGAGGAGCCTGGTAAGCTGCAGTCCACGGGGTCGCTAGGAGTCGGACACAACTGAACAACTTCACTTTCACTTTTCACTTTCATGCATTGGAGAAGGAAATGGCAACCCACTCCAGTGTGCTTGCCTGGAGAATCCCAGGGACGGGGGAGCCTGGTGGGCTGCCGTCTATGGGGTCGCACAGAGTCGGACACGACTGAAGCGACTTAGCAGCAGCAGCAGGTATCCATTCCTCCTTCAACTGGTAGCTTTTCTTTTGAAATATCACCACTTCCTTACTCTTGATCCATCTGGTTCATGTGGAACCAGCCCACAAAATATACGAATAGGCATATGACTCAAGCATGACCAGTGAGAGCGTTGTATTAGTCCAGGATGTCCAAGCTACATAGTGAGAGTTACAGAGCTCTGATGAAGCTGAAGCAGTAAACTTGGAGCTGCCAGAAGAGATCTTCTCTAACTGAATGGAGAAAGCTTATCTGCAATGAAAAGATATGAGGCCAACTACAGGACAGCAGAGCAAGAATAAGCCTCGATAGCATCATTTCATCCTTGATCTAGCTGTACCTGAAGATGAAGTAACCTGTACATCTCCCAAATACATGAGGCTAGAGATTATCAATTAGCTAATCTATTACATAGCTAGATTAAGTTATTTTTCTATTTTAATGAAGAGAGCTTATCAATACAGTGGGTTATTGGATCACAATTTTTGCTAAAATTTCTGACAGGTGGTTTGGTATAGGCACCACCAGCATACAAAATGGGCCTGTCAAAGCCTGTTGAATGACCACCAACTGACCAACTAGAGAAGGCATCTGAAATCTAAAGAAAGGACAAAGAAATCAAACTCTAGAATTAAGAAAAAAAGAAGGCTTTTTAATTATGTGTTTTCTCTGATCAAATGACAGGGATTATCACAGTAATGATGGCAAATAAACTCTTAATCAATTGTTACATTAATAACATTAATAGAAACTATTATTATCATAAAAATTAGTACTTTAGAACCAACTTTATGTGCTAACACTCTGCTATTTGTTTCAATATCACTTAAATCTCACCCTCGTAGGGGAATTATTATTTCCATTTTACAGATGAACATACTGAGACTAGGATCATTTATAAATGTGGCCAAGGTACCCTCCAGTGGATAAATAAGACCTAACCTTGTCTTTGGTGCTGCTAAGTCACTTCAGTCATGTCCGACTCTGTGCAACCCCATAGACGGCAGCCCACCAGGCTCCCCCGTCCCTGGGATTCTCCAGGCAAGAACACTGGAGTGGGTTGCCATTTCCTTCTCCAAAACCTTGTCTTTAGAGAGCTACAATTCAGTTAGCACTAGCAAGATGATGTCATATGTGGTTAAATACCAGATTAATGCTACAAATCATAACTGTTACAAGATCTCAGTGGAGAAAAAGATTGCCATAGGCTGGAATGATCAGAAATCATGGAAGACATAAGTTTGGGACAAGACCCCAAAGGAGGAGGGGGAAAGAAAGCCGATTCCTGAAAGGAGGGAATGGCACAAAGTTGGTGGGAGAAAAAGCAGCTTGTCCTTGCCAAAATAGCTGACATTTGTTAGGGTAACAAGGGAGGTTGAGCAGAGATCAATCAGGTAAGTCCTTAGATTCTAGGTTAAAAAAAATCTGAACTCTAGCTTGAAAGAACAAAAAACCTTGAGCTCAAGAGACCAGATCAAGATATTACTATAGTAATGACAACACATTTTGCAGATAATTTCTACTTAGGAAGCTGTTTAAAACTGAAGTTTAGAGCAATCAGAGAAATAAGTATAGAAGTTAAAAACACAAGCAGCATTTTGGGACCATAGGTATCCTGCACTGAAGCTAGGAGACACCCCACCCCCCATCTAAACAAGGGAACAGTTGGTGAAAGCTATATCAGTGACTCAAAATCAGATCAAGTACTTGTCTAATTTGCTTTCCCTGTCTTTCTTTATTCCTTCTTTCCCACTCTCCTCTGTCTCTGCATTTTCTCGTCGTTGGCCATGACTCTCTCCCACCATGCTGTCTTTCTTAACACCCTCTCTCTTCCATACTGAAAAACAGTGAGACCTTGCTGTCTCCTCCTCACTGTCCATTTCAACCCCCTTTTTGTCTAGATTCTTCATCTTCCTGTCTCTCAAAACGTTGATGTTTTATATCTTTCATGTTCTCCGTGTGTGTGTGTGTGTATGTGTTTGTGAAGAAAGAAAGTATGGGCTAGTCCACTTGATTCTTTGATTAGCTGGGGTCAATGAAAACTACAAATGTCCTTTAAATATTAATTCTTCCTCTCCCTAAAATAAAGCAGAGGTGCTTTCAGATATAGAAAACAAATTTTTGATGGGGGGAAATGATGTGTGTGTGCTCAGTCATGACCGACTCTTTGAGACTCCATGGATTATAGCCCACCAGGCTCCTCTGTCCAGGGAATTTTCCAAGGAAGAGTACTGGAGCAGGTTGCCGTTTCCTTCTCCAGGGGATCTTCCTGACCCAGGGATCAAACCTGAGTATCTGAGTCCTCTGCAATGGCAGGGGGATTCTTTACCAGTGTGCCACCTAGGAAGCCCAGGGGGGAAATGGAGAGGGATAAACTCGGAGATTGGGACTGACATATATACACTGAAAATGAAAAGAAAGTGAAAATGAAGTCGCTCAGTCATGTCCAGCTCTTTGCGACCCCATGGACTATAGCCCACCAGGCTCCTCCACCCATGGGATTCTCCAAGCAAGAGTACTAGGTTGCCATTTCCTTCTCCAGGGAATCTTCCTGACCCAGAGATCGAACCCGGGTCTCCCGCGTTGTAGGTAGATGCTTTACCATCTGAGCCACCAGGGAAGTTATATATACATACTACATGTAAAATAGATAACTAATAAGGACATACTGTAGAGCACAGGGAACTCTACTCAATACTCTATAATGACCTATATGGGAATATAATCTAAAAAAGAGTGGACAGAGCCTTCCCTGATGGTCCAGTGGTTAAGACTCCACGCTTCCAATGCAGGGGTCACTGATTCAATTCCTGATTGGGGAACTAAGATCCCATATGCCCCATGGAACGGCCAAAAAATAAATAAAAATAAAAGAGTGGATATGTAGATATATATGTATAACTGATTCACTTTGCTGTACAGCAGAAACTAACACAATACTGTAAACAACTATGCTCCAACAAAAATTTTTAAAATAAATAAATAAAGCAGAAGTGCTTTGGGTGAATGAGGAAAGAAGTGTAAGGAGTTACTGAAGTATTCAACACCGGAAAAGGAAAATCCCCTTTGTCTATATTATTAGTTCAAGGCAGAGTTATTGCCTATAAATGGGGGTTAATTAGTTTATATTTCCTGTGACTAAATTGATTTTTAAAGGGTAGAAGATGATTTCCCCCCCCACCAAGGAGAAGATTCATTGATTAATGTCTGATTAAAAACCAAACCAAACAAAAAAGACAAGAAAGACCAACAAACAAATGTACTATATATGCATGCATGCTCAGTCACATCTAACTCTTTGCAACCCCACGGACTGTAGCCTGCCAGGCCTCTCTGTCAGTGGAATTTTCCAGACAAGAACACTGGAGTGGGTTGACATTTTCTACTCCAGGGGATATTCCCAACCCAGCGATCGGACCCGAGTCTCCTGTGTCTCCTGTATTGGCAGGTAAATTCTTTACCACTGTGCCACCTGGGAAACCCCATTATATACGCATGCTCACTTTCAAAAAGAAAAGTGCTCATGCTTTTCAAAAGGCAGCAAACAACACGAACTTGAATGCACAGTGTTATGTGTGCCTGTGAAGCTTTCCTGCTCCACGTGTGTGCTCAGTAACCACAGCGATCCCAGGCCCTCCATGGGGAAAGTGCCCCCAGGTTCCTGAGGGCACTGCAGCATATTTGATAAGCATTCCTGCTCTTTCAAATGTGGTCGGCATTGTCATTTTTTTTTCTTAACTTGAAGGTTATATTGTTTATGAGTAGGCTCTGGGAGTTGGTGATGGACAGGGAAGCCTGGCGTGCTGCAGTCCATGGGGTCGCAAAGAGTCGGACGTGACTGAGCGTGTGAACTGAACTGAAGGGTATACTGTTTAGAAGAAAGAGACTAGATTCAGGAGGAAAAAAAATTAGAAATGACCAAAGCTGTGAAAGTAGGACAGGAATACTTCTGAGCCAAGCGGAGACATAGACCAGGAATTACAAACTCTCTGTGAGGGAGGGGCTCAGCTTCTAAAACATTATGACCATTCAGCTTTAACCCTGTGTTTCCAAGCATATTCATGTAAGTGCTAACTTTCTTCTTATAACCTCAGTAACCTCAGAAACAAATGTATAGAGTCTATTTAAGAGATTCCTGGTGGTTCAGATGGTAAAGAATCTGCCTGCAATGTAGGAAACCTGTGTGCAATCCCTGGGTTGGGAAGATCCTCTGAAGCAAGGAATGACAACCCGTTCCAGTGTTCTTGCCTGAAGAATTCCATGGGCAGAGGAGCTTGGAGGGCCACAGACTATAAGGTCTCAAAGAGTCAGACACGATTGAGCAACTAACACACACAGAGATAGATTTGATCTAACGCTGAATTCTCTGATGAATCTGGTATGAATTTCTGGAGTGCCTGCTATGCGCCAGGGCCTGTGCTAAGCGCTCACCCACCTCATCTCTCATCTCCACAAGAGCCGCGGGAGGCAGGAAGCATGATTGCTGCCATATACTTGAGAAGGCTGAGATTTAAAGGGACTGAATAATCTGTCCATGATTACACTAGTATGTAGCTCAGATTCAGACGCAGGCCAGACTTCATCTTACATGCTCTTTCTGCTCTGTTTCACTGATTAGGGATTCAGATTTGAGTCCATCTGAACAAGGTGACATGTGTGATCAACAGTAGAAAGAGTCCTGGACTGACTTTTAAGTTCTGACATAGGTTTTGTCTCATCTTAAGCCTAGAAGGACGCTTCCCTACCATCCACTCAGTATTGTCAAGGCTGAAACAGTCAAAATGATTTTGTCTAAATCCACACAATGAATGCATGGAATGGCACCTTAAATCATTCTTTCAGTTCATGTGCTTTTTTCCCTGATTAAAAAAATAG
>SJYX01004576.1:239784-266224 GCA_006410675.1 Oreotragus oreotragus | reverse complement strand
GGCATGTAGGCTCCATAGTTGGTGGCTCCTGGGCTGTAGAGCACAGACTCAATAGTGGTGAACAGACTTGGTTCCACCGAGGCATGTGGAATCTCTGGATTGGGGATCCAACCCATGTCTCCTGCACTGACAGGTAGATTCTTTACCTCTGAGTTCAAAGAAGCCCAGAACTTTATTTAAAAAAAAAAAAAATTGAAAGCATAATAGTGATTCAGTACTCTTTTTGTAACACAGGTTTGCTGATAAGAAGAATGGAATTCTTTAAGGGAAGAGGTGTGGAGCTAACATTTTACTTAATTGGGCCTCAGAGTTAATGTTCCTTGTTGCCATCTGTAATGAAATGTGGTATATTTCATTAAAATTTTTTTTTTCACAGATAGCTACTCCCAAATATTGGTGTCAGTTTATGAACATATGATTTTAATTGAGCGTATTAATTGCTTGGAAAGTATTTATTGAAGTATTTTATATTTTTCTCATGATAATTGCCTTTTAGCTTTTCATTACATTTCATACTAATAGCTTTCAGTGGAAGAGTTAGGTGAAAGTTCCTCAACTGCAATTTAAAATGGACTTTGAAATATGGAAATTTCCTACGTGTGTTTGTGTGTCTGTGTGTGTTGCAGTTCTAAAAGTTCTGCTGGAATTGCAGTTTGAGCTTGGAAATGGAGATCTAAGTTTTTGTTACAACTTTTGGTAACACAGGAAAGAAGAGCTTGACATTTCTTATGATTCAGTAGTGGGTGTTGCTTTTTGAAATATGTAAGTTTTCACATATATGTACTTAATAGGCTTTTGGTTATAACTTGAAGTCATTGAGAAACAGCCCCATACCTATAACCAAAGCTTTCTAAAGCCATTCAGTGTTTAAAAATACTAACAACAAATGCTATCAATTAAGTGGTATTGAGTGCTGAAAGAAGCTGAAGACTAATCGAGTGACATTCATAGGAGTAGCAAGAAAAATAAGAAAGGAATCTCTTTTTCTTCTTACTGCCTTCTTTTCACTCTGCTTTCTGTTGAAGATGCTGAGGCAGTGAGCAGTGCATTTTCCTGAGTTTGTCTCAACATCAGAGAACAGACTATATAGATAGAGGAGGTGGATTTGGAATTGAGAGACATATAAGTACTTAGCATACTGTTCTGATAAGTGAACTTCTGTAGAACAAGACTAATTATTTCTTGATTTTGTCTAACAAGATACAGCCTTGTATGTGTTTGTGTGTGTGGGTATGCATGCTTAGTCACTCAGTCATAACCAACTCTTTGTGACCCCATGAACTGTAGCCCACCAGGCTCCTCTGTCTGTGGGGTTACCCAGGCAAGGCTGCCAGAGTGGTTTGCTGTTCCTTCTCCAGGGGATCTTCTTGACTTAGGGATCCATATCTTCTGCATTAGCAGGCGGATTTTTAGGTGATAAATACCCAGTTCTGAGTGAGGTCAATTGCTTTGTTAGTTAAAACACTGTTCCATCTGCATAGTCTAACTTAAGTTGGCAGACTTAAATTTTATACTTCTACATATGTAAGGGAAAGTGAAATAGCTGTCACTCCTAAAAATCTTCAGATTCCCCATTTGACCCTTCTGAGTCTTATTTTCGACTAGATGTTGATGTTTGTGTTCTTCTGTAATTGTCGTCAGAAGTGTTGTTGTTGCTCAGTCGCTAAGATGGCAGCACGCCAGCCTCTTCTATCCTCTACTGTCTCTCAGAGTTGGCTCAGTGATGCTGTACCATCTCATTCTCTGCCACTCCCTTCTCCTTTTGCCTTCAATCTTTGCCAGCAGCAGGGTCTTTTCCAGTGATGTCAGCTCTTTGCATCAACTGGTCCAAGAATTGAACTTCAGCTTCAGCAGCAGGCCTTCCAATGAATACTCAGGGTTGGCTTCCTTTAGGATTGACTGTTTTGATCTCCTTGAAGTCCAAGGGACTCTCAAGAGTCTTCTCCAACACCACAGTTCAAAAGCATCAGTTCTTCCATGCTCAGCCTCTTTATGGTCCACGACTCATCAAAAGTATTAGTGATACATAACATCTTTGAAAAGTGCCCCACTGTTATTTCAGAGATNTTGAAGTCCAAGGGACTCTCAAGAGTCTTCTCCAACACCACAGTTCAAAAGCATCAGTTCTTCCATGCTCAGCCTCTTTATGGTCCACGACTCATCAAAAGTATTAGTGATACATAACATCTTTGAAAAGTGCCCCACTGTTATTTCAGAGATGTTCTTCCAAGTCATTAAACACCTAATACTGCAGGATTGAACTGATGGTACTAGGGCTTTTCTAGACACTGTCCTGCATTGTCAGCACAAGGTTTTCAAACAAGTTTGTGTAAGTACAAGCAATAGCACTTCTTAGGATTCCTTCTTGCTGTCACTTTTTTGAAGATCATTGTAAGACATGGGTATCAGACTTGTTAAAATTTGGGTCTTAGAAGTAATAAATAAATTTTAATTTATCACATCACAGACCATGTATGCCAGACAACTAGGCTGGGAACTTCATGTCTGTTATTTCTAAATATCTTAATATTTTGTATTTATTTATTTGGCTGTGCTGGGTCTTATGGAGAAGGCAATGGCACCCCACTCCAGTACTTTTGCCTGGAAAATCCCATGGATGGAGGAGCCTGGGGGGCTGCAGTCCACGGGGTCGTGAAGAGTCGGACACCACTGAGTGACTTCTCTTTCACTTTTCACTTTCATGCACTGGAGAAGGAAATGGCAACCCACTCCAGTGTAGTGGGGAGGGGGAGGAGGGATGGGGGTAAAGCAAACTCTCCTTGTTTGAGCAAATACTTTGTTGCAAAGTATGTTAAACTAGATTTCCATGTGTTGAATTCCTTAGATTGCAAGTACCAATACACTTCATCTGTTCAGACACTAGCAAAAATCACTGCACTGGGTGAATCGAAAGAGCTAAAAATACTGTCCACTTGCCTATTTTGTTTAAATAAAATAAAATAAAACATGGTAAGGTATGAAACTTTTATGATTAATTGGCTTCCATCATCCACCAAGAAGTTTACTGGAATTTCAAACCTAGTACATAATGGTCGGTCAATACCCTCCAGAATCCAGCTTGAAAATTCAAATATAATAAGCAATAATGAACATCATGTGTGTACCATTTAAAAGTAAAAACAAAACAACACTAGGTATTCCTTACTAGCTAGCATCAGACAGGAGAAGGCAATGGCACCCCACTTCAGTACTCTTGCCTGGAAAATCTCATGGACGGAGGAGCCTGGTAGGCTGCAGTCCACGGGGTCGTGAAGAGTCGGACACGACTGAGTGACTTCACTTTCACTTTTCACTTTCATGCACTGGAGAAGGAAATGGCAACCCACTCCAGTGTTCTTGCCTGGAGAATCCCAGGGACGGGGGAGCCTGGTGGGCTGCCATCTATAGGGTCGCACAGATCAGACACGACTGACGTGACTTAGCAGCAGCATCAGATAAATCAGCCTTAAGACATAATTTCATTTTTTACCTTATGACCTAATTTTCCATTTTTAAAAACTAAACTCATATATTACATAACTATGAAGAAATAACCTCACTGATCAATTCAGTTTGTCTAAACTGCCTAACTGGAAAATCTATCTCCATACATAAGACTTTTCAAGGAAAAGGCAATATAAATAAAAGAAAAATGACAATTTTTTGGACCAAACATCATTAAAAAGTAAAGCTAATCCATTTATTAAGAACTCGCCAATCTACTAAACTAACACTTATTAAGTCTCTAAAGTATAGAGATAGCATAGTTTTATACAATACAGACTAAACCACAGTGCTCAGATTTGTGTCCTAGTTCTGGTACGCTAACTACATGATCCTCAGGTGTATCATCATCTCTGTGCCCCAACTTCCACATCTGTAAAATAGGTATAATAACACCATTTACCTGAAAAAGTTACTGCAAGAATTAAATAAATGCATCTAAAGTGTTTGGAATAGTACCTGCAAGATGTTAATGATTCACTAAGTGTTGCTTTATTATTAATGTCGACCTTGCATTATGCCAGGTGCTAAAAACTACAAAAAGGACTCAGAAATTTTCCTCACCGGCACTAACAGCCAAGAACACCACCGGTAGATATATGACCATTAATATTTAACAGACATTTTACACCAAATATTCCTGAACTTAGGAATCTACATTCCTTAACATTTCCATATAACTAGTTACTAATTCTGGATTTAAATACTTAGAAAATTTAAAGTTTATCTTGTTGCTTAGGGTTAAAATATCCAATATATCACAAATAAATAAGCAATGTAGTATAGTATCAAGTTTTTAGAACACATTTTTTAACAGGTAATTTGAAATCTCAAACTCCATAAAGGATATTTAAACAGAGAAAACTTTAAAGAAACAAAATATCCAGCTCTAGCATCACTGCCTCAATAAGACATGCTTCTGCTAGAACTGTTCACTCCACTCCTTTTCTGCTTATGTGCTGTGTATTACTGCATCAATCTACCAACAAATCTTTCAATCAATAGTTTAGAGCAGTGCTGCCTAACAGAAATGTAATGTGAACTAAATAAATAATTTTTTAAATTTCAGTAGCCACTTTAGAAAGTAGTAACAGATGAAATTAATGAATTTTACTTAACCCAATATAACCAATTAATCATTATTATAAAATGTAATCAATAGAGAACTTTTAATAAAATAATTAAAAAAAAAAAACTAAGACTTCAAAATCTGGGGTATACTTTATACTTGCATCTTAACATAGACATCTCACATTTTATGACCTCAACAGCTACATGTGGCTACCAGCTTTTGTCCTGGATAACTCTTATCACTAGAACTATAGAAAGTCTAGCACTTTGCTAGCAGCATTAGCATCACCTTGGATTTGGTTAGAAATATTGAATCTCAGCTCACTTCAGACTTACTAGAACAGGAACTAAGTGTAACGAGCTCCTCAGATGATCTGAATGCACATTAAAGATTGAGAAGTACTAAATTAGACCACACATAGCTTAAAGTATTAACAAATTGTTACTGCCCTTTAACTATCATGTGGTATCATGCCGTTCACTAAAACAACTAAAACAAATACTAATGACTTTGACACAAGTCATGTTTTCTGTACCCTGTCCAACAGAATTTTCTGCAATGGTGGAAATAATCTGCACTGCCCCAAATGGTAGCTGCTACTGCTGCTAAGTCGCTTCAGTCGTATCTGATTCTGCGTGACCCCACAGACAGCAGCCCACCAGGCTCCCCCATCCCTGGGATTCTCCAGGCAAGAACACTGGAGTGGGTTGCCATTTCCTTCTCCAATGCATGAAAGTGAAAAGTGAAGTGAAGTCGCTCAGTCGTGTCTGGCTCTTCGCAACCCCATGGACTGCAGCCTGCCAGGCTCCTCCATCCATGGGATTTTCCAGGCAAGAGTACTGGAGTGGGGTGCCATGCTACTTGCCACATATTACTACTTGAAATATACCCAGTGAAACTGAGAAACAGAATTTTTTGCTTCAATGACTTTTAACTCACTTAAACAACTACATATGGCAAGTAGTTATCATATTGCAGTGTAACTCTGAAAGTTATCATTTACTGTATCACAGCATAATCTCTAGGAGAATCCTTAAGACAAATTCATAAGGTTCTAAATCAAAAGTCCCTCTAATTACATGCACTTCTCAATCAATCACTCTCTCTCTTTTTCAACAACAACCATGTTTACTAACACTTTACACTGGCTAAGGTCAAATTTGAAATCTACCTATATATAAATATAATACAAGTCACAGAATATTTTTTGTGGGGAAGTACGGGTGGCTCAGTAATAAAGAATCCGCCTGCCAATGCAGGAGACACAGGTTGGATCTCTAGGTCAGGAAGATCCCTTGGCATAAGAAATGGCAACCTGCTCCAGTATTATTGCCTAGGAAATCCCATGGATGAGGAGCCTGGCAGGATACCATCTATGGGGTCTCCAGAGCTGGACATGACTTAAGAGACTTAAAAAACAATAACACAGAGAACATATTAAGATATCTTAACCAAGTTTGTAACAAAGCAGATGGACTGTATAACAAAGTATCTATAAAAAATAATTTATAGAATGTATTTTTTATCTGTTAATATTACCCCTTCTTATCATCAATTAACAATACACATACCTGTACAGTCTTTTTTATTCTATGGGAAGGACCCGGATACTCTGGAGAATACAAATCTGTGAGGAATAATGAGTTGATTAATGTTGACTTTCCCAGTCCAGATTCACCTAAAAGAAACAGAGGGGGAAATCTGTTAAAACTCAGTCAACTTATCAAGCTTAAATATTCAACCAGTGTTATAATCAAACTTGCTTTCATCCAATTACTTCTTGGAGGACAAGGAAGTGACATTACAAAATATACTATAAAGACTCTCTATTACAATAAGTTCTTAGCCCTAATTTTCTTACCTATCAAGTCAGACTTGTATTTGGAAAGGATTTTTGGCTTCATAATTCTACAGTCTGTGTTTTTTTAAAGTAATGTATAAAAACAAAAGTAATGTATCTGATACAATCGTCACCAGTTTTTTTAAAAAATAGTGATATATTCCTAGAGATGAAAGTCATGAAGGAAACATCCCACTTGGATTATATATTGCTGCTTCAGTGCAATAAAGCATAAAAGAAGTATAAATGCTTATTATAATTAATGAATGACCAAGGCAACAAATCAGGTAAGTACAAAAAAGCAGAGGTCTGCTGACAAAAAAAGAAGAAAAATTGATCACGATGTATTTTAAAAGCAAATCACACAAAAAAAACCCACTTCTAATTTACCAATACCAATCAATTTAAGTATACTCTACAAACTAGATTCCAAAAAGTCATACTTTTCATACTTCTATATACTTTTTATAACAATGCTTCTGTCTAAACTGAGAAAGGAGGGAGGTAAGACAATTTCCACTAAGATTCACATACTCTTCTCTATCCCTTCATGTCAAATCTAAGAGACCATACCAAATGTACAGCTAATTTTTACTAAAACATCAACAACTTTAGAATACATGTAATACAAAGTCAAAATAAATTAACAATCATATAATAATTATCAATTAACATGGCACCAGTTGTTAGTAGTTCAGTTAGTTTAACAGGCATCTTTATCCTATATAACTGATATCACAAGTTTTTTATGAATACTATCAGTCTTTCATACGGTGGGGGAAGGATTAAACTTACCCTCTAATTTTCAACTGTGGCTAGCATTCACTAACAAAAATAAAGAGTTTTCATCTGGAGGGAAACAGCTAGTTTTAAAATATGTGAATCATATAAAGTAAAGATTTTGTCAAAATATTGGAGTGGATACCAAGGAATCAAAAGTGTAACATGACTGGTGGTTCATTCTTAACTAACTCAAATTTTTATGATAGAAGACTAAGAATTGTTAATTTTGTTACAGATGGTAACATTTACAGTGATAACATAAAATGAGATTTCCACAGTATTTCTGTCATAGTCCTGAGAACAGATTTTAATTGAATGATCAGTAATTTAGCTGACATACACTGATTAGCAGTAAAGTACTAGGAGTTATGGACCAAGCTGATGATATAAAAATGAAAATGACTACTTCAATTCTCAAAGGCATTTCTAGGGTAACACACAGTACTAATTACAATTTAATTTATTAAGTGTTTCAGTAGTACACATTTAGTGTGCCATGTAAAGAGTCAAGGAAGTTATTATTTGGGCTAAATGAAGAAAACATCTTCATATCATCCACTGTGAGAACAGAGCTCCAAAATCTAAAGCTTTCTCCCTTTTAAATACTAATCTATTAGTTGTAACCATTAATAAATTTGGAGGCTATTCAAGTTTTTACAAACTCTGTTTGTCAAAGTACATGTAAATGTAACCACTGAAACACTATACACCTCTGCAAGTACGTTTCATTTCCAAATTAAATTTTTTCCACACTTTTATCTCCTTTTAGTCACTTTTTTCCTATGGCAGCCCCAAACTACAATTTCATCAATTTTTTTAACCTTTGTTACGTAAGAATAAAAAGATAATTTCTCCTATTCATATGCCAGTTAACTCTGTAACAGTTAAATATTAGTTTTTAAACCCTTCAAACTTATTTCAGCTCTTTCTCTTCCACTTTCTTCCTGAAAATTCAGTCCAGAAATCATTATCTGAGGCTGAGGATACCAGGTGAACATGCTGGAGGGAAGGCACAGTGACCCAGGGCAGGCTAATAGGTGTCTACAAGATAAAGACCACTTTCCAATGAGTCTGGGAGAAGGCCTGAACTCAAAAACGATGAAGAAGGCATGAAGAGTGGCTTGCCACAGGGTGTCACAGCACTTGAAAGGGGTGAGTAGCGATACTCCATCACAGGGAGGAAGAGAAAAGCCCAGACAGATTAGTTTCATAGAGGAAAACTGATCAAATAAGCACAGTTTAAAAATTATTTATCATTATATTGTATACCTATAACTTACATTGTACAGAAACTATAATTCAATTTTTTTTTAAGTAAACATATGCTGTGATAATGAACTGAAACTGGAAATACCAGTGTAAACTTGATTTTCAACAAATGTAATAGATGGAGATACACTATAGATACAAAAGTATTTGTTTTTGTGTCCATATATATGTGGGGCTTTTCTGGTGGCTCAGACAGTAAAGAATCTGACTGCAAGGCAGGAGACAGAGTTCAATCCCTGGGTTGGGAAGATCCCCTGCAGAAAGGAATGGCTATCCACTCCAGTATACTTGCCTGGAGAATTCCATGGACAGAGGAGCTTGGCAGGCTACAGATCATGGGGTTGCAAAGAGCTGGACACAAATGAGAGACTAACACTTTCACTGTCTCTATATATGTATGCATACAAACATACATTTGTTATTTTCTGATTTTGATGGTATATTAATGGCTATGCAGTAGAAGATCCTTGAGGAACAGAAATACACAAGTATTTAAGGGGCAATGAGGCATTGTGCATTCCAAATGTTACAGAGGGAAAAAACCTGTGTACTGTACTTGTAATTTTTGTCTTTACAAATGTTACAAAATTAATTAAAACATTATCTCAGCACAAGAATCACAATAAATCAGTGTCACACATTTCCAATTATGCAGAATACTTTGTACCTATAGTTCTCAATTTTTAGGTGAATTAACAACCTCTCTAAAAACCCAAATACACAATCTCTCCCCAGAAAATAAATAATAAAAATCTCAATTGTATTTCAGGAAGCTCAGTCAGTGAACCCATTTGGAGCCCCCTTATGCTCAGTTGTGTCTGACACTTTTCGACCTTATGACTGTAGCCCACCAGGCTCCTCTGTCCATGGGATTCTCCAGGCAAGAATACTCTAGTGAGTTGCTATTTCCTCCTCCAGGGGATCTTTCTGACCCAGAAATCAAACCTATATCTCCTGCGTCTCCTGCACTACAGGCAGATTCTTCACTGCTGAGCCACCGGGGAAGCCCTAGTCACCCCTATTTTCCCCTTAAAAAGTCAGCACCATAATCTTTAGTATCTTTGTTGTTGTTGCGTTGTTAAGTAACTCTTTGCCACCCATGGTCTGCAGCATGCAAGGCATCCTTGTCCTTCACTACCTTCTGGAATTTGCTCAAACACATGTCCACTGAGCGATGATGCAATCCAGCTATCTCATCCTCTGTCTCCCCTTACTCCTTCTGCGCTTAACCTTTCCCAATATCAGGGTCTTTTCTAGTGAATCAGTTCTTCGCATCAGGTGGTCAAAGTACTAAAGTTTCAGCTTCACCATCAGTCCTTAGGATGGACTGGTAGGATCTCTTCGCAGTCCAGGAGACTCTCAAGACTCTTCTCCAACACCACAGTTCAAAAGCATCAATTCTTTGGTGCTCAGTATTTTTCATGGTTCAGCTCTCACATCCATACATGACTACTGGAAAAACCATAGTTTTGACTAGATGGACCTTTGTCGGCAAAGTGTTATTTCTGCTTTTTAATATATGCTGTCTAGGTTTGTCATAGCTTTTCTTCCAAGGAGCAAGCGTCTTTTAATTTCATGGCTGCAGTCACCATCTGCAGTGATTTTGGAGCTCAAGAAAATAAGTCTGTCACATTATCTCAGCAGAAGAATCACAATAAATCAGTGTCAGACACAAAGTGTCAGACACAACTGAGCATGAGGGGGCTCTAAATGGGTTCACTGATTGAGCTTCCTGAAATACAATTTTTTAACTGTGCTTACTTATTTGATCAGTTTTCCTGTATGAAACTAATCTTCTGTCCAGGCTTTTCTCTTCCTCCCTGTGGTGGACAGACTTTCTTTTTCCATTTTTTCCCTATTTGCCATGATGTGATAGGACCAGAGGTCATAATCTTAGTTTTCTGAATGCTGAGTTTTAAGCGGCTTTTTCACTCTCTTTCATTTTCATCAAGAGGCTCTTTAGCTCCTCCTCACTTTCTGCCATTAGGGTGATATCATCTGTATATCTGAGGTTATTGATATTTCTCCCAGCAATCTTGATTCAAGTTGAGCTTCATCCAGCCGGCACTTCTTTTGATGTACTTTGCATATAAGTCAAATAGGCAAGATGACAATATACAACCTTGACGTATTCCTTTCCCAGTCTGGAACCAGTTGGTTGTTCCATATCTGGTTCTAAGTGGTGCTTCTTAACCAACATACAGGTTTCTCAGGAGGCAGGTAAGGTAGATAATATCACTTTAATGATTCACGGTGTAGTTAACTTGGACTTTTGTTCTTCTCTACTATATTCCCTTATAGTGTTTTCACCTGTCTTTACATTTTCCCGTTAAGCATCTGTAACAGTTAGAGCATACATGGAATGGGATATCCTCAACATACCATAAATCTCCTAAAATTCAGGAAAAATATATTTTATCTTTGAAAAAAATATTTAGTAGCACAAGCTTTTAAGAAAATAATTTGCTAGTGTTTCTAGAGGCACAAAATATTCAAACACTTTGCTGCAAAAATTCAACTTCAGGGACTATAAACAGTGATACTGCCCTCTGCTCCCAATACATATACACAAGTCCTGTGTGTTTAAAGATCTCCATTGCCCTGTCATTTGTAACAAGGGTAAAAACAAATTTAAAGTCCATTAATGGAGAAATAAGCTATAAAAACTATTATATATTCTGTCACAAATTAGAATACAATGTAGTCATTAAACATCTCAATTAAAATGTTGACCAAAATTTCCATTCTCTAAAATTTTTACTGCAGCGTTATTACAAAATTAAATACACAAATCATTCAAAAGTCAAATGAGAGTCTAAAATTTGATATAGCCACAGTTGGAAATATGCTGCTGTTAAAAGTAAAAGATTGAGGATAAACACAGCAAAATGTTAATGATAATTATCTCTTGCTGGTAAGTCATTTCATTTTTTTAGTATTTCTTAATTTTCACAAGTTTCAAGTATCATTATGGAAAAGTCTCCTTTCTGAGAGGTGCATCTTACTGAGGCCCTAAACAGATCCCACCATGTTTACTTCCTTCCTAGAAAATAATACAATGTAATTATTTTACATATTGTTTACTTATATGTCTATCTCCCTAAATAAGCATAAACTTCAGTGATCTTCTCATAGAAGAAACAACATAATTACTGTAATTTATAACTGTAATAATGTAATATAGTATTTATATAGGAAGAACTAGAATGAACTAAACCAAAGGTTGAGTAAGAGAACCAACTAAGCACATATATCTTTAAGCTTGTAATAAATGGTTTTAGGAAGACTAATTAACCATTTAAAAAATAAGGTAAAACAAACATCAAATTCCTGTCTCACATCTCACATCAAAAAAATTCACATGGATCTAAATTGCAAAATAAAAAAAGTAAATCTTAGTCTATATACTTATATACAGTGGAATCCCTAATAAGACTGAATCAAGCAGGCAGGTATCAAAGACACAAGCCAAAAGAAAAAAAGACTACACCGACAATATAAAAATCAGGTTAATACATAACATGACACAAGAAAAATTCTGACAGAGTCAATGCCCAACCACAACAACAATACCCTGAGAGCATCTNACTCCAGTATTCTTGGGCTTTCCTTGTGGCTCAGCTGGTAAAGAATCCGCCTGCAATGTGGGAGACCTGGATTCAGTCCCTGAGTTGGAAAGATCCCCTGGAGAAGGGAAAGGCTACCGACTCCAGTATTTTGGCCTGGAGAATTCCAAGGACTGTATATGGGGGTCACAAACAGTTGGACATGACTGAGCAACTTTCACTTTCATCATCTTGTATAGATTAAAAAAAAATTTTCCCCTTGTTATGGCAACTTTATACACCATATTAATTGCTTTTGCTTTGCAGTAAGTTTTGACATTGGGAAATGTGAATCCTACTTTGTTCTTTCTCAGGATTGTTTTAACTATTCTACATGAATTTTAGAATCAATATGTTATCTTCTACAAAGAAGTTGGCTTGGATTCTGATAAGGATCGCACTGAGTCTATATATCAGTTTGGAGACTCTTGCCATTTTAACAATGCCAAGTCTTCCAGTCCATGAACATGAGATGTTTCTTCATTTATTTAGATCTTTTTTTATTTCTTCCAACAATGTTTATGGTTTTCAGAGCGTAAGTTTTGTACTTCTTTTGTTAAATTTTTTCCTAATATAATTTATTCTTTTAATGCTATTATAAATGAAATTGTTTTCTTAATTTTATTTTCAGATTTTTTCATTCCAAGCATTTAGAAACATATTCGATTTTTGTATATTTATCTTGCATTATGTAACTTTTCTAAACTTATTAGTTGTAATTGGTTTTAATGAGTTCCTTAGGAGGAGTTTTTATGTGCAAAATCATATAATCTGTGATTAAGAGATAACTTTACTTCTTCTCTAATCTAGATACCTTTATCTAATCTAGATGTCTTTAGCTTCTCCAACTGCACTGGCTAGAACCTTCAGTGTAATGTTAAACAGTAGTGGTGAAAGCAAACACCCTTCTCCAACTGCACTGGCTAGAACCTTCAGTATGTTAAACAGTAGTGGTGAAAGCAAACACCGTTCTCCAACTGCACTGGCTAGAACCTTCAGTGTAATGTTTAACAGTAATGGTGAAAGCAAACATCCCTGTCTTGTTCCTAATCTTAAGCATTCAATTTTCACCTTGAAGTTTGAGTGCTGTTTTGCTCTTCACAAAATCTGACACCCTTTGGTGATAAAAACACTTAAGAAATTAGGAATATAAGGGAAATTCCTCAACATGGTAAAGGGCATTCATGAAAAATCCACAGTCAACCTCATATTTCCAGGTCCATCCACGTTGCTACAAATAACACTGTTGTATGCTTTTTTAAGGCTGAATGATACCCCTCTGTGTGTGTATGTGTGTTTCTGTCTGTGTGCCAGATCTTCTTAAGCCACTGATTCGTTGATGGGCACTTGGATTGTTTCCATGTCTTAGCAGTTGTAAAGAGTGCCACTGTGAACGTTAGGGTGTGTGTATCTTTTTTATTTTTTGAGTAAAATGACCTTAATGATAATTGGTCATTTTAAGAATAGGGCAAATGATCCACCTTTATCAAGGAAAAGGAAAATTAGAAAGTCTAAAGTTAAATTTGGAGAAGGAAATGGCAACCCATTCCATTATTCTTGCCTGGAGAATTCCATGGACAGAGGAGCCTGGTGGGCTACAGTCCATGGGGTTGCAAAAGTGTTGGGCATGACTTAGCAACTAAACAACAAAAAAGTTAAATTAATATATTAAAGGCATCTATGAAGCAGCCATGTGCTCCTATCTCAACTCTACTGTGGCCTTCACCTAACTGCATTATGAGAAAAGTAGGCTGTGTGAGTTGGCGTGGGAACATAACCATGTATAATAGTTAAAGCACTATACCATAGTGTAGTTTCTGTAGTATACTCTTTCTAAATAGATGTATTTTTCTCTAGTTATTTTGGATAACCACCCATACTACACTATACTATACTATGTAACATATAGATTAAGAATTGTAAAAGGGCATTAAGAGTGATTAGCCACACTGCCTATATTTGAATTTTTATGCCCTTGAGCAGGTTACCTAGCTTCAGTTTCTCATCTGTTAAATGGGGATGTTAATAATGCCTCCCACAAGATATCATTGTATTAAATAGATTAATAGTACATTTAAATAACTTGAAATATAGCCAGCACATACAAAACTCAATCAGTATTAGCTATTAGTACCATTACAAGTAATTTACCTATTAAAAATGTGCTTTCTGAGTTGAGAATTTTCTCTTTTGTATGAGGATCAAACTGTAGAATAATTAGTTGGTTTGTGCGGTGTTGTCATCACTCATTTTATCCTTCTACCTCACAAGTACTTGGAGTTAGAGAATGTCTATGGTTACATTAAAACTGAAACTAAAAGCCTCTGAAGCCTCAGGGCTCGTGTCAGACTCTCAGTCTTTAAGGCTAATCTGTTTGGACCTCATGAATTTCCTCTATAGCTAAAAATAGCTTCCTTGATGACTCTTACAGTCAGTATCCAGGTTATTTTTAGAACACAATGGCAACTCACTCCAGTACTCTTGCCTGGAAAATGCCTTGGGTGGAGGAGCCTGGTAGGCTGCAGTCCATGGGGTCGCGAAGAGTCAAACACGACCTTTTCACTTTCATGCGTTGGAGAAGGAAATGGCAACCCACTCCAGTGTTCTTGCCTGGGACGGGGGAGCCTGGTGGGCTGCCTTCTATGGGGTCGCACAGAGTCGGACATGACTGAAGTGACTTAGCAGCAGCAGCAGTATCCAGGGTGTTTTTAGAACTCTTAGTAGTACCGAGTTGTCTTGAAGGTGGGAATAAATGGAGTGAAACATTTCTTGTAATTCAGAAACTTTCAGATCTATGTAAAGTGTAGTTTTGTAGTGTATGCTTGTTAAATGGTTTGAGGTTGATAGACTGAGTCTTTAGAATATAACTTGGTTTTGCTTTCAGGAGGAGTATAGCAAAATGAACAGCATCTAACTTTTCTATGCCCCACAATTCAGGTATGAAATAATAATCTTGTCTCATTAAAGAATACTGATCTTGACTAAATATATGACTAACAAAACTAATTGTATCTTCAGGTAGTCTCTGTTGTTTATTAGAAAATAGGTTATTGAGGTTTTTTTCATAAGAGTAATTCAATTTGTTAAAATTGAATTGATGCCCTGTGTTTATTATTTATTTGGTTTTTGGATTTGACACGTAAAGAGAGATCTGACTTCTCTCACTTAGCTTTAATCCATCCATGCGTTAAAAGGCTAAGTCCTCTAAGTCCATACATGTTGTTGGACATGGCAAGATATCATGCTTTTCTTATGGCTGAATAATATTACATTATAATACACACACTCTCTTTCTCCCTCTCTTGCTGTAGAATCTTTAGCCATACATCCATCAAGGGACATTTAGGTTGTTTCTACATCTTGGCTGTTATAAGTAAAGTTGCCGTGAACATGGGGGTGCATATATCTTTTCAAGTTAGTGTTCTTATTTTCTTCAGATAAATACCCAGAAATGAAATTGCTGGATCACATGATAGTTCTATTTTTAATTTTTTGTCTTGTGTTAATATTAGCACTTAGTCTTGAAATGTGTATTGATTGCAATGATGTAGTTTAGTCAGTAAGTCATGTCCAAGTCTGCAACACCATGGACTGCAGCATGTCAGGCTTCCCTGTCCTTCATGATCTCTTGGAGTTTGCTCAAACTCTTGTCCATTGAGTCAGTGGTGCCATCCAACCATCTCATCCTCTGTCACCTTCTCCTCCTACCCTCAATCTTGCCCAGCATCAGAGTCTTTTCCATTGAGTTGACTCTTCACATCAGATAGCCAAAGTATTAGAGCTTCAGCACCAGTCCTTCCAATGTATATTCAGGGTTGATTTCCTTTAGGACTGTCTGGTTTTATCTCCTTATAGTCCGAGGGACTCTCAATAATCTTCTAAGCACCACAATCCAAAAACATGAGTTCTTCAGCATTCTGCCTTCTATGCATGGACCAACTCTCACATGCATGCATGACTGCTAGAAAAATCATAGCTTTGACTCTATGGACCTTTGTCAGCAAAGTGATGTCTCTGCTTTTTAATACACTAACTAGGTTTGTCATAGCTTTTATTCCAAGGAGTAAGCATCTTTTTAATTTCATGGCTGCAGTCACCATCCACAGTGATTTTGGAGCCCAGGAAAATAAAATCTGCTACTGTTTCCATTTTTTTCTCCATCGGTTTGCCATGATGGAGAAGGAAACGGCAACCCACTCCAGTACTCGCGCCTGGAGAATCCCATGGATGGAGGAGCCTGGTGGGCTACAGTCCATCGGGTCACAAAGAGTCAAACACGACTGAGTGACTTCTTGACTTCCCTTTTGCCATGAAGTGATGGAACCGGGTGCCATGATCTTAATTTTTGTAATGTTGAATTTTAAGCCAGCTTTTTCGATATCCTCTTTCACCTTCATCAAAAGGCTCTTTAGTTGCTCTTTGCTTTCTGCCATTAGAGTGTTACTATCTGCATATCTGAGGTTGTTGATAGTTTCTCTGGGAAATCTTGATTCCAACTTATGATTCATCCAACCCAACATTTTGCCTGATGTACTCTGCATGTAAGTTAAATAAGCAGGGTGACTATATACAGTCTTGAGGTGCTCCTTTCTCAATTTCAAACCAGTCCCTTGTTTCCTGTCTGGTTCTGACTGTTGCTTCTTGACCCACATACAGGTTTCTCAGGAGACAGGTAAGGTGGTCTGGTATTCCCATCTCTTTAAGAGTTTTGCAGTTTGTTGTGATCCACACAGTCAAAGGTTTTAGCATAGTCAATGAAGCAGAAGTAGATGTTTTTCTGGAATTACCATGCTTTCTCTATGATCCACCGGACGTTGGCAATTTGATCTCTGTTTCCCCTGCTTTTTCTAAATCCAGCTCGTACATTTGGAAGTTGCCTGTTTACATATTGTTGAAGCATAGGATTTTGAGCATTACTTTGATAGCATGTGAAATGAGTGCAACTTAACGGTAGTTTGAACATAGTTTGGCATTGCCCTTCTTTGGGATTGGAATGAAAGCTGACCTTTTCTGGTCCTGTAGCCAGAGCTGAGTTTCCCAAATTTGCTGGCATATTGAGTGCACTTTCACAGCATCATCTTTTAGGATTTTAAATAACATAGCTATTGACGAATCAGAATATTAGAGAGATTTCTGTTCACAGACTTGATCAGCCACTGAAGTCTAAAGCATGTAAAAAAATTACACTAATAGAATTCATTCCTTCAGAAAATAGGCATTTATCTTAGTTTAAAGACAAATGTAGAAAATGTAGAGCCCTTAGCAGATCACAACCTTCTTAAGGACACATGATTTATTTACTAATAACTGCAGCAAGAAGACACTGTAAGATACTCGCTTTGTAATTGGTACCATGTTTTCAGTTCAAAGCAGTCAGCAATCCTTTCATTCTAGGCTGGTCAAGCAGGGCTTCAGGAAGAGGAAGTAGAATTTGGTCCAATACTTGTAAGAGCAGATAAGACAACTGAGTGCACAACAACGAGAAGACTTTAATTAAAGTAGAGAGGGGTAGAGGCGATTCTATGACATGTAACATATTTTTTCCACCACGTGTTTAGCTCTCTTTTCTATGTAAAGCTGTGAAGCTGCTCAGGATGCTTTTCAAAGATAATGAATAAACCTAGTTTGACTAGAGTCAAGAGTGGAAGTAAATATAACATTTTGTATTTATTAATACATACGATTTTGTTGTTCAGTCACTAAGTTGTGTCCAACTCCTTGTGACCAAGTGGACTGCAGCACGCCAGGTTTCCCTCCCCTTCACTATCTCCCAGTTCAGTTCACTTCAGTTGCTCAGTCGTGTCTGACTCTGCGACCCCATGGACTGCAGCACACTAGGCCTCCCTGTCCATCACCAGCTCCCATAGTTAACTCAAACTCATGTCCAGTGAGTTGGTGATGCCATCCAGCCATCTCATCCTCTGTCGTCCCTTTCTCCACCTGCCTTCAATCTTTCTCAGCATCAAGGTCTTTTCAGATGAATCAGTTCTTTGCATCAGGTAGCCAAAGTATTGAAGTTTCAGCTTCAGCAGCAGTCCTTCCAATGAGTATTCAGGACTTATTTCCTTTAGGATGGACTGGTTGGACCTCCTTGCTGTCCAAGGGACTCTGAGTGAACACCCTCTTCCAAGAACACAAGAGAAGACTCTGCATATGGACATCACCAGATGGTCAATACCAAAGTAAGATTGATTGTATTCTTTGCAGCCAAAGATGGAGAAGCTCTATACAGTCAGCAAAAACAAGACTGGGAGCTGACTGTGGCTCAGATTATGAATTCCTTATTGCTAAACTCAGACTTAAATTGAAGAAAGTAGGGAAAACCACTAGATCATTCAGGTATGACCTAAATCAAATTCCTTGCGATTATACAGTGCAAGTGACAAATAGATTCAAGGGATTAGATCTGATAGAGTGCCTGAAGAACTATGGATGGGTCGGAGGTTCGTGACATTGTACAGGAGGACGTGATCGAGACCATCTCCAAGAATAAGAAATGCAAAAAGGCAAGATGTTGTCTGAGGAAGCCTTACAAATAGCTGAGAAAAGAGGATACAAATAGCTGAGAAAAGAGGAGAAGCAAAAAGCAGAGGAGAAAAGGAAAGATATACCTATTTGAATGCAGAGTTCCAAAGAATAGTAAGAAGAGATAAGAAAGCCTTTTTCGGTGATCAGTGCAAAGAAATAGAAGAAAACAACAGAAAGGGAAAGACTAGAGATCTCTTCAAGAAAGTTAAGAGATACCAAGGGAACATTTCATGCAAAGATGGGCTCAATAAAGGACAGAAATGGTAGGGACCTAACAGAAGCAGAAGATATTAAGAAGAGGTGGCAAGAATACACAGAAGAACTGTACAAAAAAGATCTTCATGACCCAGATAATCTCGATGGTGTGATCACTCACCTAGAGCCAGACATCCTGGAGTGTGAAGTCAAGTGGGCCTTAGGAAGCATCACTATGAACAAAGCTAGTGGAGGTGATGGAATTCCAGTTGAGCTATTTCAAATTGTGAAAGTGCTGCACTCAATATGCCAGCAAATTTGGAAAACTCAGCAGTGGCCACAGGATTGGAAAAGGTCAGTTTTCATTCCAGTCCGAAAGAAAGGCAATGCTAAAGAATGCTCAAACTACCGCACAATTGTACTCATCTCACAAGCTAGTAAAGTAATGCTCAAAGTTCTCCAAGCCAGGCTTCAACAGTGTGTAAACCATGAATTTCCAGATGTTCAGGCTGGTTTTACAAAAGGCAGAGGAACCAGATATCAAATTTCCAACATCCGCTGTATCATCGAAAAAGCAAGAGAGTTCCAGAAAACCATCTGCTGCTGCTCTGTTGACTATCCCAAAGCCTTTGACTGTCTCCCAGAGTTTGCTCAAATTTGTATCCATTGAATCAATGAAGCTATCCAACCATCTCAGTCTTTGTTGCCTGCTTCTCCTCCTGCCCTCTGTCTTTCTCAGCATCCGGGTCTTTTCCAGTGAGTCGACTCTTCACATCGGGTGGCTAAAGTTTTGGAGCTTCATCATCAGTCCTTCCAGTGAATATTCCAGATTGATTTCCTTTAGTATTGACTGGTTTGATCTCCTTGCTGTCCAAGGGACTCTCAGGTGTCTTCTCCAGCACCACAGTTTGAAAGCAACAATTCTTTGGCACTCAGCCTTCTTTATGGTCCAGCTCTCGCATCCATACATGACTGTTGGAAAAATCGTATTTTTGATTATGTGGACTTTTGTCAGCAAAGTGACAACTCTGTGTTTTAAGACAGTAACCAGGTTTGTCATAGCTTTTCTTCCAAAGAGCAAGTGTCTTTTAATTTCATGGCTGCAGTCGCTGTCCCATGTAGTGGGCCATTAAACAAATATCAATACATTTAATATGATTCCTATTTCATACAGGGATATATGATCACAGGGAGTTAGATGGGAAATTAATAAGAAAAGATATCCAGAAAATAACCCAAATATTTGGAAATTATTGTATTTCTGCATAAAAAATGAATAAAAGAAGGAATTACAAGGAAAATTAGAAAATATTTTGAACTTCTTAGCAGTGCTTATTGAGAAATTTATTTCAGTAAGCTTTTAAATGTTTATATTAGAAAAGAACAGTCTAGAATCAGTTTTAAGCTTCTACCCCAAGAGCCTGGAAAAAGACAGGAGATTAAACCTAAAGAAAGTAGAAAGCAGGACATAGTAAAGGGTAAAAATGGAAATCAGTCAAACAGAAAATGTGCAAACAATAAACTAATAATACCAAAAATTAGTTCTTTGAAAAAATTATAAAATTGACAAAACCTTTTGTTTGATAAGGTTTCTCAGCCTTGCCTGTGTTGACCGTTTCAAGCTGATAAATGTTATGAGGAGCTGTCTTACGTGTTGTATGATGTTTGGCTATATCCTTGGTGTTTATCCCCTCAACGCCAGTAGAACCACTTCTCCCAGTTGTGACAACTAAAAATGTCTCCAGACGTTGGCAGATATCCCCTGGAGATGTGTGGCAGATTCATTCCTCTTTGAGACCACTCCGTGCATGCTGTCACTTCAGTTGTGTCCCACTCTTTGTGAACCTGTGAACTGTAGCCCACCAGGCTTCTCAGTCCATGAGGATTCTCCAGGCAAGAATGCTGGAATGGGTTGCCATGCCTTCCTCTAGGGAATCATCCCGACTGAGGGATTGAGCCCACATCTCTTATGGGCATTGACAGGCAGGTTCTTTACCACTTATGCCACCTAGGAAACCCCTTGAGACCACTATGTTAGAACACTCAAGAAAAAAAGTCAAAAATTAGCAACATTAGTGAAAAAAGAAGAGACCTCATATAGATTTTTATAAACATTAAAAGGATAAAAAAAGGCATAAGCCAATTTATGCCAGTAAATTCTGTATCCTAAATGAAGTATATATATTTCTGGAAAAGTGCAAACTACTAAAACTGACTTAAGGTGAAGTAGAAAACCTGATAGCTTTATACTGATTTTAGAAACTAGATTTGCAACTACAAGCTTTTCCACAAATAAAGACTTGAATGACTTCATTGATGAATTCTATTAAACATTTAAGGAAAAAAGCATACTAGTCCTACACAAACTCAGCAAACAGGAAGAGTGAACACTTCCAGTTCACTTTATATGGCCAATATTACCTTGATACCAAAACAAAACATATTACTAGATAAGAAATCTGTGTATCAAGAGACTTCAGTCTAGTCACTCAGTTGTGTCAGACTCTTTGCAACCCCATGGTAGCAACACACCAAGAGCCTTAATAAACAACAAAATATTAGCAGAGGAGATCCAGCCAGCAGAACAAAAACAAACCAAAACTAGAAGAAAAAAAAAACCCAAAGCATTGCACACACGCAAAACACAGTGACCACCATGTATTCCTTGGAGTATAAATTTTGTTCACTATATGATATTAATTTATTTCAACATATTAACACTACTGTAAGTTGGGAGAACTGTGTTATCCCATTTGATATAGAAGAAGTGTCTGAAAAAAATTCAACATGTTCTTCATAAAAAATAACAGCATATTAGGAATACAAGATAGAAAGAACTTTCTCAACCTGATAAGGCATCTACAGAAACCCATTAACATACTTAATGGTGAAAGACGATGTTCTTTTTCAGATCTCAAAAGAGGCAAAAATGTCTGCTCTCACTTTTGCTCTATATTGCTGTGGTTTTTCTAGCACAATAAGAAAAAGATACAAAAGACACACAGATGAGAGAACACAAAATAAAACTGTCCACATAACAAAACTGCATTTATAGAAAATCTTGAGAAATGCATAAGCAAGCCTCTAGAACCAGTAAAGCTGAGTAGTAGTGTGAAAGGCTTAGTATAGAAAGATTGATTGTACGTGTATGTGTTAGGAACCAACAGTTGGAAAATGAAAAGATTTTAAAATTCACAGTAGCATCCGAAAAGGTTAAATGGTTGAAATTACAAAACATACAGAACCAGTACACTAAAAACTACACAGTAATGATGCAATGTATTTCTTTTCCATTCAACAAACTGTTAAGTATATGCCAAGCCCAACTCATTGTGCTGAAGACATAGAAATCAGGTGCTGCCATAGCCCTAGTAGAGACAAATAAGAAAGCAGAAAGCATAGCATTGTGACAGAAGCATGCAAACGGTGTGTGGTGCAATACATGGCATGTCCTTCCAGAGGATGCAGTGACTGACCCAATATTCAATCAGTCTGGAAGGGGAAAACCTAAATCAGTGAAGACATAAACCATATTCATAGTTCAGAGAACACAGCATTCATTAAAACGTCGGTTCTCTTACCACGTTTTACTTTGCACTTGCCTGGCAGTCAATGGGATTTAATCTCCCCATTATACTGACGGAGATTTTTTTCAAAAAGTACTTAGTCTACCTAGTCATTTTTCCATTTTACACTTGGGTTTTGTTTTCTTTACTGAATTCCAGGAGTTCTTTATATATACTAGATAGGTTCTTTGTTGGTTATGCATGTCACAAATATCTGCTCTCATTCATTGGCATGTGTTTTTAAATCTTTTTAGTGATATCTTCTGATGAACGCACATTAATTTTACTTTTATGGAAAGATTCTATAGCTAGTGCTTTTTGTACCTTCTTGAGAAATCCCTCCTACTCAAGATCATAAAGATACTCTATTTTTTAAAAGTTTCTTAGATGTTCCTTTCAAATTTTGACTTTTATCCCACTGGGAACTAATTTTTCTTTTTTTCATAAATTCTAAAGTGGTCTATCTTTACCATTACTTTTTGGTGTGGAAAACGTTAATTTAATGGTATTTTCTGTGTTATAGCTTAGGAGCATGTGAAAACTCCTCATTAATATTTTGAAGGTTCTCTGGATTTTAATAATCAGTTTATTGAATATTTTCTTCATAGTTTTTATACCTAAAGAAAACTATTTAAGTGCAAAAGAAATGTAGAATCAGCTTTTCAGAATAATTTGCCTACCTGAAAAGGTGGTTGTGTGCTGACATTTTTCCTTTAAAATATTTCTAACAGTTTGAATATTGTCGATTTGAGGACCACATAGATGTGCTTTGCTTATCCCTCACAATGGTATGAACTTTTTGGAGTTGCTGAAATTCTCAAGTCAGATGATTTCTCTTAACATTTTATTGTGTCCTGATCAACTGAATCCTTTTCTGTACTAGGTCTGCATTCTCACCTGACAGCAGTTAACTGAAGCCAGCTCTTTGGATGGAGCCTGTGTTCTTCATTTCTCCCCAGTGGTTATTTGCATGTCCCTCCCCTTGAGTTGTGACCTTTGCCATGGACCTGTGTTTAGAATATATTTATTTACTCAAGAATTCTGAACAAATTTCTAGCCAACAGATGTTATATACTGATTGACCTGGTCTTTATCTAGAACTGATAAAGTTTTTTGCCAGANCCATTTCCTTCTCCAGGGGATCTTCCCGACCCAGGGATCGAACCTGGGTCTCCCACATTGTAGACAGACGTTTTAAAAAACTGATTAACCTTCAATTAGAGGCCAGGATGAGGGTGGGGTGAGGGTGAGAAGTCTGGAATTAAAAATATCTGGGCTTGAAATTAAATTCAGTAGGACTGGAGGTTGCAAACCACCATTCTACTTCAGTATTTCGCAATGGAGCTTCCCTGGTGGCTCAGTGGTGAAGTATGCCTGCCAATGGAGGAGCCAGCACTTGGCTCCCGGATCTGGGAAGATCCCACATGCCACAACCACTGAGCCTGTGCTTGAGAGCAGGAACCACACCTGCTCAGCCCAGGTGCCACAGCTCCTGAAGCCTGACTGCCCTAGAGCCTGTGTTTCACAACAGAAGCCACTGCAATGAGGAACCTGAGCACCGGAACTAGAGAAAAGCCCCTGCAGCAAGGAAGACCCAGCACAGCCAAAAGAAAAGATACAGAAACAAAAATTATATATACAACGATAGTCCACGATGGCCAAACTTACACAGAAGATATTTCACACTTGTTACTTTCTGACCATTTCTTTTTTTTTTTTGCTTGTTTACCGTTTGTTCCACCCCAACCCGCTCACACAGAACAGGAACCCTACCCAGCTTGCTGATTCCCTCAGTGCCTGGCACAGGCCTGTTAGCCTTTCCATGTGTCAGATCACCACCACTCCTACCTCCCCTCTCTCTCCCCCAACACCAACCAACAAACAAAATTCTCCTTCTTCTTCAGAGTTGGCTTCCTTCTCTCTGAAACCTCCATCTCTTTACCCCATCCCCACCTTCAGAATTAATTCTTTCAGAGTTCCCACAGCTAGTGATCCTTCCTTGCAGCATCGGTTGAATTCTACAGTGTCAGTTTGCTGGTCCCTTCTCTCCTCTGCTGCTGCTGCTGCTAAGTTGCTTCAGTCGTGTCTGACTCTATGTGACCCCATAGATGGCAGCCCACCAGGCTCCCCCATCCCAGGGATTCTCTCCAGTGGGTTGCCATTTCCTTCTCCAATGCATGAAAGTGAAAAGTGAAAGTGAAGTCGCTCAGTCATGGACTGCAGCCCACCAGGCTCCTCCGTCCATGGGATTTTCCAGGCAAGAGTACTAGAGTGGGATGCCATTGCCTTCTCCATTTCCCCTCTATTCCTCATTAAATGTTAAATTATATGAAGATAATATTGTAGTCATCTGTGTAAGCTTCTGAACACTTCGTGCAGGCTTTTACACACAATAAGCAGGTAAGCGTGTGTGAGTGGCTCAGTCGTGTCCGACTCTTTGCAACCCCATGGACTGTAGCCTGCCAGGATCCTCTGTCCATGGAATTCTCCAGGCAAGAGTACTGGAGTGGGTTGCCATTTCCTTCTCCAGGGGATCTTCCTGACCCAGGAATCCAACCTGGGTCACCTACATTGCAGGCAGATTCTTTACTGTCTGAGCCACAAGGGAAGCCCTTTACACACAATACAGGGCTCAAAAATATTTTGAATAAATGAATCCAGGAAGTCAAGAACCCGTCTTCCTCCCTTCCCCAAGTGCTCAGAACAATATTTTATAACTTAAAAAAAATCNATTCTCCAGGCAAGAGTACTGGAGTGGGTTGCCATTTCCTTCTCCAGGGGATCTTCCTGACCCAGGAATCCAACCTGGGTCACCTACATTGCAGGCAGATTCTTTACTGTCTGAGCCACAAGGGAAGCCCTTTACACACAATACAGGGCTCAAAAATATTTTGAATAAATGAATCCAGGAAGTCAAGAACCCGTCTTCCTCCCTTCCCCAAGTGCTCAGAACAATATTTTATAACTTAAAAAAAATCTGACCACATCACAGCCCTACTTAACTCTGTTGAAGGATGCTCTTCCTTCTTGGAATAGAATTCTAACTCCCTAAGCACATAGGTTACCTCAGGGCTCACTTGCTCCCATCCACTTTCCCAACTGCGTCCAGTCTCTAAACCAGGTCTAGTAAAACGTGACTGCACAGCAGGGCTGTCCTGATTCATGCTACCAGACTTTTATTTCCACTACTCCATCTGCCTGGACTGTCCCTTCGGTTTCCCTTGCCTGGTTTGGCTCAGGAATTACCTTCTCAAGCAAGCTTTCCTTCTATCAGTTCAGTCAGTTCAGTCACTCAGTCGTGTCTGACTTTGCAACCCCATCAATCGCAGCACGCCAGGCCTCCCTGTCCATCACCAACTCCCGGAGTTCACTCAGACTCACGTCCATCCAGTCAGTGATGCCATCCAGCCATCTCATCCTCTGTCGTCCCCGTCTCCTCCTGCCCCCAATCCCTCCCAGCATCAGAGTCTTTTCCAATGAGTCAACTCTTCGCATGAGGTGGCCAAAGTACTGGAGTTTCAGCTTTAGTATCATTCCTTCCAAAGAAATCCCAGGGCTGATCTCCTTCAGAATGGACTGGTTGGATCTCCTTGCAGTCCAAGGGACTCTCAAGAGTCTTCTCCAACACCACAGTTCAAAAGCATCAATTCTTCGGCACTCAGCCTTCTTCACAGTCCAACTCTCACATCCACACATGTAGATCCTATTAAGAACTCAGGTGCTCCCCTCCATTTGTGATTAGAAACGAAAACAAGATTAAACCGTAAAATGTAACTTTTAAAATGACAACTTACATGATGCTAGATTTAGAACACCGTCTATTTATAATTTTCCTTTCATTCATCCTCTCTTTGCAAGTCCCGGTTTTGACCCGAATAGTCTATCCGAAAACTCCACTGCCGGAGTCTCAGGTTGGGTCAAAAGCTCCCTTCCCATGCTTCCAGACACCACTTTCTCGAACAGACTGCAAGTGTGCCTTCCCCCAGCAGGGAGTGACGCCAGAGGTAGCACGGATACCATCTTCACTCCAGGAGAGCTGGACAAACCCCTGCCCCGCCCCGCCCCGCCCCCTCCACCC
>SJYX01004576.1:188449-236661 GCA_006410675.1 Oreotragus oreotragus | reverse complement strand
TTTTTTTTTTTTTTTTTTTACAGTTCAGGGTACTGAACAATCACCACCCTGTCTCTTATACACATCTCCCCCCCAAGCCCCCCCGTTTCCCTCACATCCTCCGGGGAATAACTAATCTTTAGGGCCATCAGTTGTGAGAGGAGGACCAATAGTGAAGGGACGCGGGGTGGGAAGTGCAGTTCCCCTTTGCGGTGATGCATCGCCAAGGTTAACGCTACGCTCTACACGTGGTTTTACCTCACGCAAGAGGAAGTGTATTTGGAGGGCTCATTTCCATAGACTTGGAAGCCACCTAAGATTGTTTTTGAGTTTACAGGGAACCGTGTGCATGTATTGTGGAAACTACTGAGCTGTGGAGGTAGTTTAGCGTTAGTTAGGTTGTGATTAACATCAGGTTCTAAGTTGCCATCATGGACGGGTCCTTTAATCGAGTTTTTGCTTTGAATTTCTCATCTCCAACACGATATTAAAAGTAATAGGTCCTGCCTGAAGTAGTTGTTAAACGCCTTTTGATACTGATCCGAGAAGTTGTGTAATATTTAAAGGATCTAAGGACTGTTACATCTTACAGAGTGTGTATGATTGTAAGTAGGTTTTCAGGAAGTTACGTTTACGGTAGACGGAGCATGTCTGGTATGTACAATTTGTTCTCGGAAATGCAACCTGTTATATACTTGCTTCCTCAGTCTCTGTTAAATTGTAATCTTTATGCCGTTTGGTGAATGGTGTTTATAATTAGTTCGTTATCGGTAATGGATTTTCCAGAAATCCTTTTGTAGAAACTGTGGTAGAGGGGTAGTTTTGGCTCCTTAACATGCGGGGTTTATTTCTTGTTTGTTTCTTCCTTCCCCGGTACCTTTTCCCTTGGTGAGGAGGGGAATAATTGAGTGCATGATTTCCCACTTCCTCAGCCGACTCTGACAAAACCAGCCCAGGTCTCCTTACTGTTAGGGAACTGTTAGGAAAGCTGTGTGCGTGCTGAGTCGCTTCAGACTCTCTGCGATCCTATGGACTGTAGCCCGCCAGGCTCCTCTGTCCGTGGGATTCTCCAGGAAATAATACTGGAGTGGGTTGCCATTTTCTCCTCCAGAGAATCTAACCGACCCAGGAATCGAACCTGCCTCCCTTGTTGTCTCCTACATTGCAGGTGGGCTCTTTACCACTAGCCCCACCTGGGCAGGAAAGTAATTATTATTTTCAAAGTAATATTTTGCTTTTTAAAGTTTTTTCCTTTTTTTAAATGTGCACCATGTTAAAAGTCTTTATTGAATTGTTTACAATGTTGTTTTTGTTTTATATTTTGGTTTTTTGACCGCAAGGCATGTGGGATCTTAACTCCCTGACCAGGGATGGAACCCTCACCCCCTGCATTATTGGAAGTGAAGTCTTAACCATTGGACTGCCAGGGACGTCCTCTGTATTGCTTTAGATTATCATCAGTTGATGCTGTTAAGAGATTTTCTACTGATGTCATTATAATATCTCAGGACTTGATGTGATTTGCTCCATTAATATGGAGGGTGCATGTTGTAGTAGAGAGATTATGAATTTTGCTAACAAGATGAAAGTGAAGTTGCTCAGTCGTGTCCCAACTCTTTGAGACCCTGCGGACTGTATGTAGCCCACCAGGCTCCAACGTCCATGGGATTCTCCAGGCAAGAATACTGAAGTGGGTTGCCATTTCCTTCTCCAGGGGATCTTCCAGACGCAGGGATCGAACCCAGGTCTCCCGCATTGCAGGCAGAGGCTTTAACCTCTGAGCCACCAGAGCAGACTGCTAACAAGATAATTGGATTCAAATCCTGACTCGATAATAAATTGTTTGTGCTATCAAGGCAAATTGCTTAACTTTTTCAGCCTTAAATTTCCTTGTTTGTAATATGGATGTAATCTCATTTCTACAGGATGGATGTAAGAATTAAATAAGTGAATATGTATAGCATACATTAAAAAACTTAGTTCCTTTCCTCTTTTGTTCTTAGAGGAAACAAAAAGTACTTTTCAAAATGTCAGGATAAATTCTAAACCTGAGATTTAGAATCTGTCATCAGTTATCATGACTGCTCAGATTGCTGCTTTTTATTTCTAACTCCAAGTCCAATTTATTGGAGAGAGTATAAGATCATTTTGGTTTAATACTGCAGCATTTGGGATTTCTTGTCTTTGATCTTTGGTTTGATTTCCCTTCCTCTGGGGAGTGCAGATGAGTGACCTATTCTACCATACAGATGGAGTGAACAGATTTTTCAGTTTCATGTTCATTCTTTTGTCATAAATTCCTGTTGATGTGGACTTGTCAATCGTATTTCTAGACTCTGAGAAAAATGCTAATTTAAAAATATACAAGAGGATGTAGTGTACAGCATGGTGACTGTAGTTAACAATGTGTGCGTGCTCTCAGTTCTGACTCACTTTTTTGAGACTCTATGGACTGTAGCCCACCAGGCTCCTCTGTCTATGGGATTCTCCAGGCAAGAATACTGCATGCCATGCCCTCCTCCAGGGGATCTTCCCCACCCAGAGATTGAATGAACCCTGATCTTTTGCCTGTATTGGCAGTCAGATTCTTACCACCGAACCACTGGGGAAGCCCATAGTTAACAGTTTTAAGTATTGCATAGTTAAAAGCTGCTGAGGGAGTAGATCTTAAAAGTTCTCATCACAGGAAGAAAATAAAAAACTCTTTTAACTGTGTTTGATAATGGCTGTTAACTAGACTTAATAGTGTGGTGAACTTTTACAGTGTATGCAAATACTGGGGCTTCCCTGGTGGCTCAGTGGTAAAGAATCCACCTGCCACTGCAGGAGACTTGGGTTCAATCCCTGGGTTAGGAAGATCCCCTGGAGGAGGAAATGGCAACCCACTCCAGTATTCTTGCCTGAAAAATCTCATGGACAGAGGAGGTCAAAAAGAGTCAGACATGATTTATAGCAACTAAACAACAACATACAAATAGTGAATCATATTGTATACCTGAAACTAATGCAGTGTCGTATGTCAGTTCACCTCAGTCAAATAAATTTTAAAAATGTAATGTATGACAGGATTTTTGCTGTTGACAATGGCAAAATTATTTGACCTGTCTTAAATACAAAATAAAGAGATTAAATTAGATATTCTCTACAGTTTCTTTTGGACTTCCCAGGTGATGCTGGTGGTAAAGAATCCTCTTGCCAATGCAGGAGACACAAGAGGGGCAGGTTTGATCCCTGGGTTGAAAAGATCCCCTGGAGGAGGAAATGGCAGTCCACTCCAGTATTCTTGCCTGGAAAATCCCATGGACTGAGGAGCCTGGCGGGCGACTGAGGAGCCTGCGTCCATAAGGTCACACAGTTGGACGCGATTGAGCAACTGAGTGGCAGCAGCACAGTCTCTTTTAGCTTTAAAAATTATATTAAGGGTGTATAGTCAAGTGATTTAACCTTTGTGTGTAGTTGTCCTAACGAAGAAACCCCATGTGTTTTGTTTTCTGTGGAATTTTGCTGTACTTACATTTTAAAGCCTGGCAAAGGTTTTAGGAATTCGCTAAGAATTTCCTTTGCCTTTATTCCTGGATCACCAGACTAAAATAGCGTTTTGGGGGAGAGGTGTCTTGGTGCCATGTTGTAGCTTTGATTTTGGGAGGAGAGGCAAAGTGTCTATAATTGTTTGCTTAGAAAACTATTAAGCATATTTCCTTAGAATTTAGTTTATAAAAATTAGTTCATAAAAATTTTGATTTTAAGAGTTGTTTGCTCAGCACAATGAGGATATGAAGAAAATGTGGTATCCTTGTTCCCTCTGCATCTGCTGTGCTGGTAATACTGCAAGTATAGTGGAATTGTGTGCCCTCTTACTTTACTCTTGACAGTGCATTATTTTTTCCCATATTGTAAAAACTTGAGTTAGAGAGGTAAATGAGCAAAGTATAAAATGCTGTTGGCTTCCTTGGATGCTCAATTCTAAATCGGTGTGGGAACTACTTGTATTTTGAGTGACTGCTGATTAGTGAAAATATTTCACTTGTGTGAAATAATGTATGATGAGGATCCATTCATAGCTTGTGATCCTTAGGTATGTGTTATTGTCTATGTACTTTTTTTGGTGGTACCTAAAGATATGTAAGAAGTAAATATGACTAAAAACTTCAAAGATTTACACAAACCTTGAGAAATTAGCCTCTGTTGCTTTCCAATTTTAAACTGAGTCTTCATTATGATATGATTGAAACTGTAAGATAAACACCTTATTTTAAAATATAAGGTGATCAGTTTTCTATGTGGAAGGCTGTTTTGAGGTGGAGAGAGGAATTAGGAGCTTTTGTTTTCTTGATTGGTGCTTTTTAGAAAGTTGAGTATCTGTAGCATTGATTCTTGAATATGACTACTGATACGTGTTTTGAAAATGTCTGTCTTATTAGATTGAATTGATTTTTTTATTCCTGAAGCTTTGTTTTTCCCAGAAAACAAATCGACAAAAACATTCATTTGCCATGCAAGTTGAAGACTTCTGCCTCTCTGTTCCTTTTTTACAAAGAACATCATTTTTGGAGAAACAAGCAAAAAAGTTCCTATAGGATATTAAACTCAAAAATACTAATATTGCAAATAATTTGCCTCTTATACTAAGTAGCTTTAACAGCTTATTGCATATCAGCCACTTGCTGGGTATTTTGCGGAAATTTTTTTTTTTTAAGGAAGATGCATTTGCCAATAGCACTTGAGGCTGTTTGGTACTATTAGATGTCTCTTCCTTGAGCAGTCAGTGTTTTTGCACTAGATTTTTCCTCATTTTAGATTAAGTGCAGATCATTCAAAATGTACTTAAAATGTTTCATGTATTTTGGATGTAATTTTAAGGATAGTTTCAGGCTTGTTATTTAACATTAAATAGTGCTTGTCTCAGTGAGTTTATGAAGTTTTTTTGAGAGGTGGACTTTGGTTTGTCTTGGAGAGTGGTATTCAGCTAGGTAGTTGCTCCTTGTTGGTGAGTGGGCAGCTTAGTATATATTGATAGTATGGAATGTAATTTTGTTGGGTAGGTACTTGTTCCAACCAGCTGAATCAGCAAGTGTATTGAGACTGTGTCACTTGCCAGATCTTGTGTTTAACTCTGAGGAATAAAACGTTGAATAAGATGACAGTTCAGTTTTGGGAAGCATGCTGTCTAGTGGAAGAAGAGAGTCAGTGTATAATAGTTCAAGGCAGAGCTATCTGAAGCATCTAAAAGTTTAGAGAAAGAAATGGCAGCTGAAGGGAGGGTAGGGTTGAGGGAGGCTTCAGGAATCTAGGCATTTGATTGAGTCTTTAGAATGAGGAGCAGAGTTTTGAAGGGTAGACACAGGTATCAAAAGAGATGGGTGAAGTAAAGAAAATAAAAATCACTTGGAAATGGATTGCTAAATAGCCCATTTTAGCCAGTTTATAAGGCTCTGGAATAGGAAATAAAAGTTTCTGAGATGGAAAGGTTAGTTTGAGCTAAATTGTAGAGGCTTTGAAATCGATAGAATAAGAGTCATGGAAAATACTGGAGACAATTTAATAAGAATTTGGGGGTGAGGAGAATAGTTTAAAGATTTTTTCAGTGCTGTTGATAAAGATTGCTCCAAAAATCTCACCTCAGATACTCTCTGAGAAGCTTCGCTGACATTGTTTCCATCCCACTGAGATTTGCTTGTCCTCTGTGCTCTTGCAGTGTAGCCACGCTGTTGTACTTGTCTCTTTTATTAGCTCCTAAGGGCAAGAGCTATGTCTTATTTTACTTTATATCTCTAATGTATGACACAGTACCAGTAAGTGGTTGCCAGTAAATCGGTTGCATATAGGGAAGATCTGAACCATAGTAGTATCTTTAGAAAAAAGGGTCCCGGAGAAGAGTTTTAGTAGAGGTGGGATAAACAGAATGTGACTCAGTTGATTATGGGGGATGAGGAAGGAGTCGAGGACGACCCTGGTGTAACAATCCTGCTGGCTAACACTCATTGAGCACTTTTATGGGCCCAGTGCTGTTCTTAATGCTTCACCTGTCTTTGTCCTTCAACACCACAGTCAGCTTTATAGATGAAAGAACAGATTACAAAGCTGCTGGTAAGTGCTAAAAACAGGAAGTCTGATTCCAGAATCTGCTCTTAATGTTACTACTTCCATATTATGACTGAGAATTAGCATTCAGTGACAGAAATACGGTCAACAGGAGAAGCTAGTTTGGGAGGGAGTTTATATATACTGGATTTGAGGAACTTGGAGACATTCAGGTGAAGATGTCCTGGACGTTGTTTAAGAACAGATTGGAACCCAGGAGAAGCACCAAGGTTGAAAATAAGAAATTGGGGTTCATTTCGGTACAATAGAAGTGTTGATGTACTTCCTTTGGGAGTGATTGTTCAGCTTTCAGAGATGTGAGTTGATGCTTTAGAGGGTATGAGGAGGAAGGAGACAGATGGGAAAGGAGAACTGATCAGGCAGAGTGGGAATATTGGGGCAGTGTTGCTGTGGGTAGCTTGGTAATTTGAAAAACTCAGTTGTGGGGGTTTTTCAATTGAAATAAAGGTAGGAGCAGTCAGAAAAAAAGTTTTACTTTGAAGTTTAGTTGGCTTCATCTCTCTCCTCAGCAGCCGTCAGAATTATTTAAAAAAAGTTGGTTTTTTTTTGCTGTCCTTCCCCACATTTCTATTACATATTTGCTTTCTCTGTCTTGAGATATATTTTTTCTTGTGTCTGCTTCTTTATTGCCTCAAATCTCCCTTATTTTCTTTCTCCTTTTGTTTCTTGCTTTTGGGTCTTTTCACTTGGATGAGGAATTGTGCTGTGCACTGCAGAAGCTCATTAAACATCACTAATTTGGTGTTCTTCAGCAAAGACATAAAACCCAAACCCAAGACAAATAATATTACTACCATTGCAGGTTAAGTAGAGGCAGAGATGTGACTTCAAAAGTAGTGTTACATTTACTGTTTACCTGCACCATTAGCTCAAGAAGTTAGTTATTCCTTTAAAATTTTTATTCACTACTCTTTGCATCTCTTTAACTCTTCTTAAGCCTAAAGTTTTATTTTGAATGCTCTGTAGCTGCAGCTGCTTATCAGTGGAGAATGTTTGGTTTGCAGTAAATATTGTTCAGTGCCATCTTGGGTTAATCATCTGCTGCATCGTCCTATGCTATGCTGTTATTTTTAAATCCTAGAAATGATTTGGATGTGGTGGCACAAAGAAAAAGGGTTAGCACTTTCGTAGCTACTCTTTCATGTTTCTTCTTCTGGGCAAACTTCAGAATTATTTTTGGCAATCCCCCTTGTCCCCTTGCAAAGACTTCTATTTAGGATTTTGAGCTATGGAATGAAATTGCATTAAATACAAAAATAAATTTAGGTATAGTTGACTTTGTCTTAATAGTAAGTTATTTGTTTCTAGGTGTTTTGTGTTTTTTCTTGCTATTACAACTAGGGTGTTATTTTTTGTTACCTAGCAGGTTAACAAAGAGCAACAATGTTTTTTTTCTGTTCAATTCAGTCTCTTGACTGAATTTTTCTTTTTTAAGAGGAGTTATTTATTCTTGGATTTTTAAGTGTCTGCAAATTGGCACATTTCAAATTGTGATTCAAAGTATGTTTCCCAGGGTTAAATTTAAATATAAAAAAAAATCCCTCCTCTGTATCTTGCCTTTTAGGAAAGGTTAGCAGGGAGAAGGAAGTGAAATAGGAGAGACAAAATAAAAGTTGGGGACAGAAAAAAGGTGGGTAGAAAGAATGGAGATGGGAAGTGGCTCAGTGCTTGCTTGTCTTGGACTGCTTGTGCCTCAGGCCAGTACAGTGGAGGAATAAATTGATTCAGTATGAAAATCTGATGAGCTGTGCAGAGCCATATGTTTCTACAAGATATGTGTGTAAAAAAGTACTGTGTGGACCCATAGGAATCTTGTTTGCTCTTTTCTGCATCATACAAATCTTCAGTTGTTTCTTAAAAATGAATGTGCCCTGTTTTTGAAATCTAGTACTCAGGTGAGATAAGTGTGATCTCAAGTTTCTTGATTTCACTTTTAATACTTAAATATATGCAAAGTAAAATCTCGCTACACAATACCTTGAAAAATAAAAATGACTCAGTGACAGTTAAATTCTGGGCCTCTAAGTAAAAATTTCAGAAAGATATATTAGTTAAGTTTGGCCTTTTCATCCTTAGATGCATAGTGAAAAATCAAATTTGTTTTATACACTATATGTAATCTGAAGTTGTATATCAACTTAAAAGATGAAATTTTAACAGTTGGCCTTACTAAAAAGCACCATTGTTTGAAGACTGAACTTGACTGGCCTGTTTATTTTGGATCACAATTTTTTTTTCCTGTAAGTCAGATTTCAGATTGCCTTTGTTTGATTTTATGAGTTGAGAAGAAATTGCTATTAATTTGGAAAGATTAAGTCTTTATAACATGAAAAATACTTATTTTGTTAGCATGATACTTTTTCTCATTATTTAAAGGTTGATTTTTATTTTTAATACTTACAGACCAGATCATCAGATGTTCATTCATCTGGATCTTCAGATGCCCATGTGAGTATCAGAGACAGTCTTTGTCTTTTTTCCTTAAAATTTACTTATTGTGTAGATCCCTACTTGATATATCCCTTATGATTTTACCTGATAAATAAATATGATTGCATTGTATGTGCCTATTTTAACCTTTTTTGCTAGATATTTTGTGTTCTTTTTTCGTTCTGTTATTCACATAAGTTGGCCCCCTAAACCATGTTAGAAATGAAATATGTATATTTCCCTTTTTTATTGTGCTTGTAAAATTTTGTGCATATATACGTGCATGTGTTCGTACATCTCTTAAACAAGTTTTGGGTCTATACACAATTCTTTTCACACTGCACAGTACATCTTTTGGAAATCCCCTGCATGTCAACGGCTGTAACTCTAATCTAGTCTTTCTAATGATATCTTAACTTTCCATGCAGGAGGTATATTATTATTTATTAAGCTGGTTTCTTTGTTGGTGGGCCTAGATGTTTTGTTTAAAGCTTTTTGACATTTTGAATAGCGCAATAAACATTACTTTACATGTGTTATTATAGCAGTGCTATAAAAGTGTGATCTTCAATGCTATAAAAGTGTGGTCACTGAGAATTTTTCAGAGTCTTGAGTTCAGAATTCTTTTGTAATAATACTAAGACATCATTTGCCTTCATTGTTGACATTTGCACTAATGGTATAAAAGCAGTTGATGGGTAAACTGTTGGCACCTCAGCACAAATCAAGGCAGTGTCACCAAAATGTGCAAGTAGTTGTCATATTCTTCTCCACTAGGCACAGTAAAAATAAGCTAGTTTCACTTAAGAACTTTCTTGATCAGGCAGTGAAAATTATTAATATTAAATATCGTCCTTCTGTATGGGTTCTAAGTGATGAAATGGGAGGCACTTCTACTTGCCAAAATGTGGTATTTGTCTTAAGGAGAAGTGCTTATAGGAGTAAGTTGTGAAATAAAACTGGTTCCTTTTCTCATTGAGTGCTATTTTTACCTGAAGGTACAACTGATTGACAAACTTGGGTGTTTGGCAGACATTTTCTTTAAAGTGAAAGAAAGGTACCTGTTTCTTTGAAGAAGACAGCAATCTGTTTAATGATAATAAAGTTTGAACTTTCAAGTCCAAATTAGAATTATTGAAAACTTTCTGTATTTAAGAACTTTTCTGATGAAATCAGTGGTAGTATTAAGGGATGAGATTAAGGGGTCAGTAGTGATATATTTTGGTAGTATATAATGAAGTTTGTCAGTATTGGAATGTTTGGGTTGTTTCTAGTTCAGTATGGCTTGTATGATTCTTAAGAACTTATTTTCCTTTTCTTTAAGATGGATGCATCTGGACCCTCAGATAGTGATATGCCAAGTCGGACTCGACCTAAGAGCCCAAGAAAACATAATTATAGGAATGAGAGTGCCCGTGAAAATGTTTCTGATTCTCCTCATCAGAATCTCTCAAGGGTAAGTATTGATAAAGATTAGGCAGGATAATTGATGGTTTGGATATGTCCTTAATTGAATTTGGTACTTAAAGTGTCTTGGTTTTGTATTTGTTTCATTTTGTACTATTTGAAAATAGCATTCATTATTAGTTTGGGTTAACAGTAAATAAACTCATCTAAGGGAGTGTTTTTGTTAGCATGATACTTTTTCTCATTATTTAAAGGTTGATTTTTATTTTTAATACTTACAGACCAGATCATCAGATGTTCATTCATCTGGATCTTCAGATGCCCATGTGAGTATCAGAGACAGTCTTTGTCTTTTTTCCTTAAAATTTACTTATTGTGTAGATCCCTACTTGATATATCCCTTATGATTTTACCTGATAAATAAATATGATTGCATTGTATGTGCCTATTTTAACCTTTTTTGCTAGATATTTTGTGTTCTTTTTTCGTTCTGTTATTCACATAAGTTGGCCCCCTAAACCATGTTAGAAATGAAATATGTATATTTCCCTTTTTTATTGTGCTTGTAAAATTTTGTGCATATATACGTGCATGTGTTCGTACATCTCTTAAACAAGTTTTGGGTCTATACACAATTCTTTTCACACTGCACAGTACATCTTTTGGAAATCCCCTGCATGTCAACGGCTGTAACTCTAATCTAGTCTTTCTAATGATATCTTAACTTTCCATGCAGGAGGTATATTATTATTTATTAAGCTGGTTTCTTTGTTGGTGGGCCTAGATGTTTTGTTTAAAGCTTTTTGACATTTTGAATAGCGCAATAAACATTACTTTACATGTGTTATTATAGCAGTGCTATAAAAGTGTGATCTTCAATGCTATAAAAGTGTGGTCACTGAGAATTTTTCAGAGTCTTGAGTTCAGAATTCTTTTGTAATAATACTAAGACATCATTTGCCTTCATTGTTGACATTTGCACTAATGGTATAAAAGCAGTTGATGGGTAAACTGTTGGCACCTCAGCACAAATCAAGGCAGTGTCACCAAAATGTGCAAGTAGTTGTCATATTCTTCTCCACTAGGCACAGTAAAAATAAGCTAGTTTCACTTAAGAACTTTCTTGATCAGGCAGTGAAAATTATTAATATTAAATATCGTCCTTCTGTATGGGTTCTAAGTGATGAAATGGGAGGCACTTCTACTTGCCAAAATGTGGTATTTGTCTTAAGGAGAAGTGCTTATAGGAGTAAGTTGTGAAATAAAACTGGTTCCTTTTCTCATTGAGTGCTATTTTTACCTGAAGGTACAACTGATTGACAAACTTGGGTGTTTGGCAGACATTTTCTTTAAAGTGAAAGAAAGGTACCTGTTTCTTTGAAGAAGACAGCAATCTGTTTAATGATAATAAAGTTTGAACTTTCAAGTCCAAATTAGAATTATTGAAAACTTTCTGTATTTAAGAACTTTTCTGATGAAATCAGTGGTAGTATTAAGGGATGAGATTAAGGGGTCAGTAGTGATATATTTTGGTAGTATATAATGAAGTTTGTCAGTATTGGAATGTTTGGGTTGTTTCTAGTTCAGTATGGCTTGTATGATTCTTAAGAACTTATTTTCCTTTTCTTTAAGATGGATGCATCTGGACCCTCAGATAGTGATATGCCAAGTCGGACTCGACCTAAGAGCCCAAGAAAACATAATTATAGGAATGAGAGTGCCCGTGAAAATGTTTCTGATTCTCCTCATCAGAATCTCTCAAGGGTAAGTATTGATAAAGATTAGGCAGGATAATTGATGGTTTGGATATGTCCTTAATTGAATTTGGTACTTAAAGTGTCTTGGTTTTGTATTTGTTTCATTTTGTACTATTTGAAAATAGCATTCATTATTAGTTTGGGTTAACAGTAAATAAACTCATCTAAGGGAGTGTTTTTTTTCTTTTTTTAATTTTTATTTTTACTTTATTTTGCTTTACAATACTGTATTGGTTTTGCCATACATTGACATGAATCCACCACGGGTGTACATGAGTTCCCAATCCTGAACCCCTCTCCCACCCCATATCATCTCTCTGGATCATCCCTGTGCACCAGCCCCAAGCATCCTGTATCCTGTATCCAACATAGACTGGCGATTCGTTAAGGCAGTGTTTTTTAAGTCATATGTAAGATGATGTTTCATTTAAAAATTTTGTTAAAAAAAAAACCAACGAGTGTTTGGATGTAAAAAGGCTAATTGGTTTATTGTTCGCCCCTTAGGCCAAACCTTTGCTGAACCAAGTGCCAGATGCCAGTCACTGGAAATAGACAAATGTTTAAAATACTTTTCCCTTTTTGGCTATGTCATGTGGCATGCAGGATCTTAGTTCCCTGATCAAGGATCAAACCTCCGCCCCCTGCAGTGGAAGCACAGTATCCTAACCACTGGACATCCAGGGAATTCCCAAAACACACTTGTTCTCAGGGAGCTTATATGTAAGCAAACAGGAGCAGGTGCTGTTCACTCTGCTGGTTAGTGCAGGGCCCAGGGCCACCCAGGCACCCAGAGGAGTGTCTCTATGCATGTATCTGCAAAATACTCTTGTACTCTTTTAGTCTTTTTAAAATTTCAAATAATGTTTTCTTGTCATGGTTAAATTTAGAAAATAAAACAGTTATTACCAGCCAGTGTTGACGTTGATAACACTTTATTTTTCTTGTTTAGTATTTGTAAGCATAAATATATATTTACTTCATTGAGGTCTATTTTATAGGAACACATTTTAAAAGACTCTCAGGTCTAATTTTTTTTAATTCTAGGAAAAATTCTATAAGCAAACTTTTTAATGAATCATTATATTTTTTGAGTAAATATTCCATGATTTCCTTAACCATTTCTCTCTTAGGTGTCTAAATTTAGCTCCTAAGATATAAATAAAATTGAGGACAAAAATTTTGTTGTGTAAAAATTTGTTTTTCATTGAATTTATGTGTAATTTTACCATTTGTTTAAACCAAAGAAGTTGAAACCAAAGGTGCTGAATGATGGCCAAACATTTTCCTTTCTTTTTTGGAAAAAAATTCACTTTGAAATCTGTTCATGAAACCAGTAGTGACTTTTGAGTTATGAACTGATTTTATCTTTTCAGAGGGATTTAGATGTAACTTTAAGGCATTAATGCAGTATTACCTTTCCGTTCTGTCTCTCAGCAAAAGCAAGCCTGTTTAATAACCAGGGGACTGATACTCTTAAAGTCAGTCTTATTTTGGTAGGTGAGAGAGGAATATTCACATTTCAATTGCAGGTTATATTTAGGCTGTAATTAATAAACATTCCTCTCTTTTAAAATTTTATGAATCAAAAGAAAACTGTGAATCAAAATTAACATTCAAATGAATGACAGAACAATTAAGAGTCTACAGTTTATTCACACCATATTTCAGAAGGAAATTGGTTCTAATTTAGCATAAATGAAGACTTCATTAAAATACTGTTTCTCATTCAAAATTAATTGGTAACTGTATACTTGCCTGAAACCTAGAACATAGTATGTGATATTTTCCCAGCAATGAAAACAAAATTGTGTTCATAAATATCAGTTTTGTTGATGAAGAATGGAGTAATTTGCTGAGTTATAAAAGGAAGTGATGTGATTTTTGCACCTGAATTGGGAGTTCTAGATGGTGATGATTTCCTGCTATTCAACCATGGAAATATATGCTCTTCCTCCCTATTTGAATGTCTGTTTTTTATCACTGCTTCTTTTGCCCAGAAACATCTATACTTTGCCTCCTCAAATGCTTTTATTCTTGCCAACAAGTAGGTTGAATGTGTTACAAGCCTAGTGTCTCATTGTGTTTTATTTTTATTTAAAAATGACTTTTGTATGTTATTAACTCATTAACTTGTTAGTAACCTCAAGGTTATAGATAACATTGAGTTAGAAGAGTTATAGGTAACATTGAGAATGTGTATGTAAAGGTGTATGCTTTTTACCTTTTCACAGCCTCTTCTAGAAAACAAACTTAAAGCATTCAGTATTGGAAAAATGAGTACAGCTAAGCGAACTTTGAGTAAGAAGGAGCAAGAAGAATTAAAGAAGAAGGTAATGCTGAGAATGTATTTTTAGTTATCTCTGTCAGTTAAATGTACCTAAGGAGGCTTTAAGTGTATGGAAGGTGAAGTCGCTCGTTCGTGTCCGACTCTTTGTGACCCCGTGAACTGTAGTCCACCAGGCTCCTCTGTCCATGGGATTCTCCAGGCAAGAATACTGTGTATGGACAGTAGAGAAATGTTTTTCAAAGATTCTTGATTTCAGGGGTATTCTCAGCTCGTACCCCAAGTTAAGTCTATAACACAAGATGTATTCAGTGAAGGTCCAGCTTTATGCCTTTCCCCTCCATCATTTCCTCTCTTCTGTGTGACAGTTTTGATTATTTTCTGGTCTATTCTTCTCATGTAAGCAAGTGTGTATAAATGTATGTTGTGCCTGCTTCTTTTTAGATGAACAGTGTTTTGCTTTATATAGTACCCTTTCCTTCACTTTGCTTTTTTCTCTTAACATTGTATCTCAGAGATTACCGCAAGTATATTGAAGCATTGCTTGTTCTTTATTGAAACTATATAGATATGTGATAGTTATGTACTAAAATCCTATATTCGCTGCAGTCCCTATTGAGGGAATTAATGTTTTGGTCTTTTGTTTCCAGTAGTGCAGTCAGGGATAGTGTTTTGCATTTGGGTTTACTCCTAGTATACTTTTAGGATATATTCCTGTGAGTGAGATTACTGCATTGAATGATAAATGTATAATTATAGTTATGCTAGATGGTGTTAAGTTGCTCTCTATATGGGCAAGTCCATTTTGCATGCCTATAAGCAATGTTTGAGAGGTTGTTTCCCCATAGCTTTGCCGACAGGATATTTTTGAAGGTGTTTTGCCAATCTGGTAAGCGAAAAATGGAATCTCAAGGTAGTTTTAAATTTGCATTTCTCTTATAAGTAAGGTTGAACAACTTTTCTTGTGTTTATTTTTGTGAACTGTCTGCTTATATCTAAACCAGTATTTCTCTTAGAAGGATATCTGTATTTAGAAAATCTTGTTTAAGTATATTGTATCACTTGGGGGTGATGCACGGTACAGTGCTTTTTCCTCAGGTTGTGGATTCCCTTTTTATTTTGCTTCTGGTGTTTTTTTCCATGCAGAAACAAGTCATGGGCAGATTTACTATCAGTCTTCTGATTTTTGGTTTTTCAATTTGTTTTTTTATTCCAGGCTTATAAAGGAATTTCCTCATTTTTTTCCTCTCATCCCTACATTTTAAAAAATTAAATCTTATTCATTTGCAATTTCTCCTAGTGTATGATGTGAAGAATTGGTTCATTTTTATTATTTCTTTATTAAATAGCTATCAAATTGTTGAATACTGAATTTCCACATGGGCTTCCCTGCTTCCTCGGTGGTAAAGAATCCGTCTGTAGTGCCTGAGACGCGGGTTCAGTCCCTGGGTCGGGAAGATCCCCTAGAGAAGGAAATGGCAACCCACTGCAGTATTCTTGTCCTGGGAAATTGCATGGACAGAGGAGGGCTCTGGCGGGCTACAGTCTGTGTGGTCACAGGAGTTGGACATGACTTAGCGACTAAACAATGACACAGAATTTTTACAACTGTCGCATTTATTTTTATATTTTCTGTTCTGCTCTATTTGACCTTCAAGTCATACATGTTTTAGGGACATTTAGAATAGTTAAATTGTGAGGGTTCTACTGAAGGTTTTTTCTTTAATGCAAACTGTTTGGAGATGTTTAACGCAAACTGAAGCTTCTTCAGACTTCTAATTATTTTATGTCTTTGGTGGTTTGTGAAGGAAATATTTATATTCACTGAATTAAATTGTTGTGCCTTATAATTGTCATAAACATTAATAGAATAATATAGTCTGTGTAGTCAGTTGTCATATAGTTGTACCCTTGAGTTGTCTCTAAACAAATTTATTTAGTGGATCCTTTTTTTCTGTTCCACAGATTATTGGTAGAGGAGCAAAGTCCTTCTTAATTTCAGTGTTAATTAGTATCTACTAAGGATTAGGTATTATTGCTTAATACTCCTATGCTTAATAACTGCTTTCCCCATTGGAGGGAGAGATTCTGTTTACATTATTCCTTAATGAGTTTCACCCTGTGTACAATAATTTTTATATCAAGTGATATTAATATTTTCATGTGTGTTTAGGAGGATGAAAAGGCAGCTGCTGAGATTTATGAGGAATTTCTTGCTGCTTTTGAAGGAAGTGATGGTAATAAAGTGAAAACGTTTGTGCGCGGAGGTGTTGTTAATGCAGCGAAAGGTTAGTGTGAATGTTATAGTTCTTGAGCAAACCTAAAAAGTCTTGGTTGAATGACTGAAGGTAATGATGAAAAAAGTTTGGTTGCTTTTCAGTTTCATTTTCCTTTCTATCAGCACCCTCTAGTGGTGCTATTTATTAGTAAACTAAATGGCCAAATAAGGATTAATGAGAAACTGGAGCCAGGAAAGTTTTTAAAATATATAGTACCTTTCAAGTTTTAAGAGGGCAGGAAACTTTGTAAACATATGAAAAAATGTATTTTATAGTTCTACTTTATAGTCCTAGGAGTGGAATTTCTGGGCATATGCTAAATATTTGTTTAACCTTTTGAGAAACTACCGTACTATTTTCAAAGTAGCTGTACCATTTTACGGACTATAAAATGATTAAACTAGTATTTTTGAGAATAAAGTAATAGTATTTGAATTATCATATTTAGTCACAGGTCATCTGTCTTAATAGTAAAAAGCTTTTACTAATTTTCGTTTATTTTCAATAAAAATAGTGGGTGAAGTAAATCCATGTAATGTGAAATTAGTTTTGAAACTTAGTATTTTAAATTTCAGAAGAACATGAAACAGATGAAAAAAGAGGTAAAATCTATAAGCCATCTTCAAGATTTGCAGATCAAAAAAATCCCCCAAATCAGTCATCCAACGAAAGACCACCATCTCTTCTTGTGATAGAAACCAAAAAACCTGTAAGTCATACTTAAGTAAGTGACCATTTATGTTCAGGGATGACACTCAATAATATTTTCTGTACTTCCACTGTAAGCAGGACTTTGGTTTCTTGTTTTTAATTCTTTTGGAAGTAGATACTGAGTTTTGATGCTTAATCTTCCTATATGAGAGATAACAAATTGGCACACACAGATGACACTCTATATGTTCATTGAGCAGTTAGTTAGCCTTTGCTGTTACTCATAGTATATTGCAAGTTAAAAGTTAACTATATTTTAGATATAAATGTGAAATAAGGGGATTGTCTTTTTAAGCAATCCTGAATTGGGTATTTAAATATATCAGCATGCGTGATGACAATTATTTGGAAGACTGTACTCCAGCAATGTGTCTGTTGCTTGGAACATATTTGGTAATGTTCCAAGTAATCTGATAATTACTATCAGAACTAGTGACATTTTCCTTTATATATTCTTAGTGTTAGAAAATCTTTTCTTTTTTGAGAGTGAAATTTTTCTTGGAGGATGGTAGGTAGATGTGGGTCTTATCATTTGGAGCCAGATTTGATGAGAAAATGTGGTTATACTGAATAGTAAAACTGGTTTTTCCTATCTGACTCTGAAAGCAATTAAAAAACAGTTTTATTTACTTCACATATCATAAAATTGACCCTTTAGAAGTATAAAGTGTTTTTTAAAGTATATTGACAGTTGTACAATAATCACTAATCTCTAATATCAAAACATTTTTATTATCCCTGAAGGAAACTTTATACTTTTAGTCATCCCCAGCCTTTGGCAACCACCATCAGTACATTATTCCTCTTTATGGTTGAATTGTATTCCATTTTATGGATAATGCTATGTATTATTTATCCATCTCGACGGACATTTGGGTTGTTTCCACTTTTTGGCTCTAATGAGTATACTTCTGAAAACATTCATGTATAGTCTTCTGTGGACATATATGTTTTTTCTCTTAATATATATTCCTAGTGAAATTGTATCACTACTTGCTAAAATTTATTTCAGTCATTTTAGTCAATGTGAAGTTGTACCTAATTACAGTTTGATTTGCACTTGTCTAGTGATGTTGAGTATCTTTTTATTTCTTATCCATTTGTAGTCTTCTTTAGAGAAATGTCTTTTCAGATCCTTGGCACATTTTTAATTGAGTTGTCTTTTTATTGTTGAGCTCTAAGAGGTTTTTACAGCTTTTGGAATCAGCTCTCTTACCACCTATGTTGTTTTCTTCGTTTGGGTTTTCTTTGTCCTTTTTTGATTGTGTCCTCTGAAGAACAAAAGTTTATAATTTTGATGATGTTCAATGTATCAGTTGTTTTCTTTTGTTTCTCTTGGTGTCATATCTAAGAAACTGTTGGCCTAGTTCAGGCTCATGGTGATTCACTATGTTTTCCTAAGAGCTTTGTAGTTTTGGTTCTTATATTGAGATCTGTGAACCATTTGAGTTAATTTTTGTATATGGAATGAGGTAGAGGTCCAGTTTCATTCTTTTTTGTGTTTAGATATTCAGTTTACCTACCTCCCTTTGTTAAAAAGACTATTCTTCCTCATTGAATTAAGGATCCCAAAATAAGGATCCCAAAATAATAAGGATTTTAAATAAAGGATATTTTAAAATGAGGATCCTAAAAGCATTTTTGGAAGCAGTTTTAAGAGAGAAATTCAAACAATGTTGCTGTTTGTTTCAGTAGTTCATTTCCTCCAAGGTGATTGTTTTGAAGAGTGCATATTTCTGGTAGTTATTCATAGCAGTTATTTACATGACAGTTCAGTTACTTTATGTTTATTAATTTTTCCTCTAGTGCTCCTCAGTATTCTGGCCTAACAATCGTAGACTTTATTTAAGGGGAGGATAAAGTTGGTGTTTCCTTTACCTTAAGACTTCTGCTTGTTGTTTTAATAATTTAATTGTTAAATTCTTAGTTCTAGAGAACAGGAAGGACAGACAATTCAGTGGTAACAAGCATTCTTTCTTTTTAATTTAAATAATTAGCTCATAATTGGCACAAAAATAAAAGTATATTTAGAGTGATCTGATTGTCAAACCATTAGTTTTGTTTGACCTTGTTTTGTTTGAAGTATAACTTATCATATCCTTCATAGCCACTGAAGAAAGGGGAGAAAGAAAAGAAAAAAAGCAATTTGGAACTCTTCAAAGAAGAATTGAAACAGTAAGTTTTATAGTGTTGAGAATAGCTCTCATAGGTCTTTTGAGCTGATTCTTATAGATGGAGGTGTGAAGAATGTAGTCTACTAGTTTGTTTTTACTAACTGGCTTACATAAAGCTGTTTCAGATATTTTGTGGGGTATACGTGACAGTAAATTAGCATTTTGTGCAGCATCTAGATTGCTTGCATTATATGGATTCAATTACGTTGAATTTAACTCATGTCCGGAGTCCTGTTTGCAGTGGAAACAGTATAGTCAGTGAGATAGGGGTGAGGAGTGGTCTATCTTAGTCAAGAAAGAACAAATTTAAGTGTTTTTCATGTTGAATTTCCTTTTCATCTTAAAAGTAGGCTTTGTATTATTTTGCTTATAAAATATGTCAGAAATTTGCTCATGATTTGTAGCTGAGGGACACTTCTAGTCTTGGTTGTCAGTGTGTCACATAAATATTTTGAAGTCATTTGAAGGTGACATCTGGATAAGTTCTGTTATCAAATGTGAACAACCAAATTTTGGCTCATTAGTAGTGATTATATATATTTTCAACAGAATTCAAGAAGAGCGTGATGAGAGACATAAAACAAAAGGCAGGTTAAGTCGTTTTGAACCTCCACAGTCAGATTCTGATGGTCAGCGTCGTTCTAGTAAGTGACATTTATTTTAATGTTTGTATTTGTGATGAACTATTCTAAAAACTAAGAATTGTTTTCTTTTTCTTCTTTTAAAGTGGACGCGCCTTCAAGAAGAAATCGATCATCTGGTGGTAATATAGTTTTTTGCTTTTTTAATTTGTAGAAATTGTCCAAGCTTTGTATTTTGCAGGTTATAATTTTTTTCCTCTTTGTCATAGTTCTTGATGATTATGCACCTGGCTCACATGATGTAGGCGATCCAAGCACTACTAATTTATACCTTGGAAACATTAATCCACAGGTAATACTAGAAAAGTAAGATTAATATTAGCTCATATATTGTATGCTTTTGTTGGAAAACTGTTTTGTCAATCAATATTAAAAAAAAGATGAAGTCAAGAATGTGAAATAAGCAGATTTGGTAGAACTAGGTAGGAACTAGAATTATCTTGTGAAATTGAGCCTTACTGATGTGGGTCAAATTTTCTTGTTATAATTCTTGAGGACTTGTCTCCTTTTTTTTATAGCTGGACTGTACTCTGATTTTGAAATGTTTTCTTAGTGCTGATTTTATTTATCAAGTCAGGATATGACCAGTGGTGGACAGTATTCTTTTTAGACTCTCTCCTTCTGATATATAGCCTGCTTCCTTATGGATTTCCTTTTTTCATCTTTTGTCTCCATAGTAGCAAAATAATATTTCTGCTGCCTTTTATATTTTAATTCTTTCCCCTGCTATGTTCTTAACTGAATGTAGTGGTTGTTGTGCATAATATCTTAAAAAATAATACATGTTTTGGACCTCAGTGCATATTTACCATTTTCCGTTTTGTCTTTTCTTGATTACACTGGTAGCTGGGTGCTGGAAAAGAAAAAAGTAACCAGGTCTTTTATTTCTTTCATTGTCAACAAATATTTCCTCCTTGATTTAAGTATGATTATCATTGCTGCCTGAAAAATGTTGGTAAATGCTGAACAAATCATTGTTGTAAAACAAGTCATTGCTGTAGCTTATTTTAGATGCAGACTCTCGAAAGGAGGAAGAGTGAAGGTAAAGGTGTGTTTTTGATTTCTCCAGCCTCCCAGTGTCTTTCCCTGGCCACTTATGTAAAACAGGCTCTCTGGTATGAAAAGATTTGTGAATGCCAATGAAGGCAGAATCTTTCCCTTGCAGAGGTCCTAGTACTTGGATGGAAAATTGTAGCATTGATAGGTCTCTTCTTATCTTGCAAAATTACTTTGCTTTCCATTGTATAGAATTATTTTCTTTTTGCATACTAAAAATATCTTATGCCTTTTAATAGATGAATGAAGAAATGTTGTGCCAAGAATTTGGAAGATTTGGACCATTAGCCAGTGTGAAAATTATGTGGCCTAGAACTGATGAAGAAAGGGCAAGAGAGAGAAATTGTGGCTTTGTGGCCTTTATGAACAGAAGAGATGCTGAAAGAGCTTTAAAAAATTTAAATGGTAAGGAAGTCCATCATAGAATTTAGACATTGTTTTGGATTTGAAAAGTATCAAAACTCTAGGGGAAAAATGAACCAGAAGTGTGAAGGTTAAACGTGGAAATTAATTGATATCACTAGAGATTTTTTGAGAGTTACCAATGTGACTTTTCTTTTCTTTCTTTTAGGAAAGATGATTATGTCTTTTGAAATGAAGTTAGGTTGGGGTAAAGCTGTGCCTATTCCTCCACATCCAATATACATTCCGCCTTCCATGATGGAACATACGCTTCCCCCACCTCCATCAGGACTGCCTTTTAATGCGCAGCCTAGAGAGCGGTTAAAAAATCCCAATGCTCCAATGTTACCACCACCTAAAAACAAGGAGGATTTTGAGAAGGTAATTTTAAAAATGTACATAGGGCCGCATCTAATTTGTAAATACTAAATCTGTGGTAGTATTTCTTTTCAACAATTTTATAGAAAAATGTGTGTGTAATTCTGTTTGGCAACTGTTAAAGAAAAAAAAATAACTTAGATGTGTTCCCTGCCTTAGCCCATGGAAACCCTGTACTGGGATACTAGATCATATTTTTATTTGTGGCCACCATTCCTTTTTTGACCTCTTAATAAGTTTTTTTTTGTTGTTGTTTTGTTTTCTTTGTCCTCTGTTGTATCCAGGTTTGCTTAAGTGTAGTATCTAAATTTATTTTGAGAAAGTGATACTTTGTATTGGTTAAGTGCCTTTTCAATTAGAAAGACTCTAGGAGTTAAATAGTTAAATTGTTTGGATGGCAACTAGCTAATAACTTCTCAAGATCTGAGGTATTAGAATATTTGAGAGCATATGTGGTTTTTAAAAAGTTTACTCTATTAAAAGCAAAGGGTGAGTATTTTCTTTTTATTAAACATAAAACCAACTTAATTTCAAATTATAAGAATTTGTTGGTTCTGTTATGAATTGATTACACTTAAAAATGACAGGGCTGGTTTTAAAGGCTTGGGAACAAAGTAGCAAACTGTATGGCTAGAGGCAAACAGTTAATTATTTCACAAATTAAAATCTTTATCTGATAATTCTCAGTGTAGTACCTATTTCAGTGCATTGATGTGCATTCTGGCAGGAATGTTCTGATTCTTTGCATTTGGTGAACGTTTATTGTTCACTAAACACATCCATTTGCATTTATGTAATTGCTTAGTGTATAATTACTTCAGATGCAGTGATTGCCTGCAAAATTTGTGATTAGTTGTGTAGTATTTTCAATGCATATGTATATTTTTGCTTGTTACTTGTTAACAATACTCACATATTCTATGTTTATTATCTGATGTGACTTCATATACAGACTCTGTCGCAAGCCATAGTCAAAGTGGTTATCCCAACAGAAAGGTACATGTTTTTCTTTATTATTACTGATCTAAATATAGACAATACCCCTTCTGAATTTAAAAAAAAAAATAGTGTTGAGGAAAAGGTAGTATCTTGACTGAGCAATGGTTCCTTCCCAGTACTTTTTGGGGGGATATGTGAAACTTAATCAACTTTAGTACACTTTGCAATTTTATGTCATTATCTTTTTTTGTTTTTATTGTTAGCAATGTAGGAAATTTTATAGCTTTAGCAGATAGAATGTGTTTAATAGATTTAATCTGGAGTTGCTGGTCTGATAATACTAGACTACTGTGATGGGAAAATAGGTGTTTTAAATATATCTTAAATTTTAGGTAATGTTACATTTTGACCCGATCTGTTATTTTTTCTTGGTTCTGAATTGTCTGTGTTTAATGTACAACTTTAGTTTGAGTTTTCTTTACTGAAAGCGTAGCTTTATTTTTTTCCTAAATGATTTTAAGAAGGAATTTCTGTTGTTTTTATGAACACTGGACATAAGTAGAATTTTTTTTAATAACAAAAGTTTTTGGAATTCTTTTATTTTCCTTTCTTCCTTTTTTTCTTTTCAACATAATGTTAAAGCAGAAGAATTCATGCTCTAGGTATGCTCTTGCTCAGTCAAGCTAAGCCTTTTCCCAAACACAGGAACACAACACTGGTTGAATAATAAATGAACACAAAAGAATACCAAATTCTCTTTGACATTGGCCTTGGTGAGCAACACCAGCTGAACTGTCTGCGGCAGCGGGGGACCAGGAAAACATCATGGGATGGATTGGGAAAGTATACAGTTTTTGACCAGACATTGGTACGATCGACTCCAGTAAATGTGGTTTTATTATAACTGAGAGACAATTTTTGTTTTTTTGTTGTTGTTGCCCAGAATAAGATAATTACCATTTTAAAATAAAATAATGCACTTATATCATCTTTTTGTACTACACTGTTTCATTCTGATAGAAAAGTCACCCTTTTAAAAAATAAGCACATAATCTTTAAGGATAAGTGATTACAATTCTTTAAGAATCTTGAATTTAAGTTAGCAACAACTAATTGTCAGATTTTGATTTTAAATAATCATGAAGCATTTTAGAACTTCTTTTAAACTTTATATTTTCTAATAGATTTATCAGTTACAAGCCTGTTTAAAACTATAGTGGGTTTTCCCCCCTACTGGTAAAGAACTCACAGGGAAGTGTATTTGCAGCACTCAAAAAGTATATATCCAGTATTATCAAAAAGTATATATCCAGTATTAGTTTCACATGTGGCTCAGCTTATTTCTAAATAAGATTTTGAGTATACATTTTGTTGTAAAGTCTTGACTCACCATTACAATGAATCCTTTGTTTTAAACTTGCTAAACCATTTTTCATCTATCTTTAATATGCAAGTTGCTTTTGACAATTCATAGAAGTTTCTGGATGTGTAGTATTTTCCCACCTAGTCATTAGTTTTATATATTACGATACACAAAATTTCCCTTCAGTTTAATTTGATGCATACCAGTGGGAGCTTTGGGACTACTGAATCAGTACTTTACATTGCATTACCTCCATTCCTTTAAAACACTCATTAGCCATATGGATGCTGAGAATACATTCTCATTTGGATATCAAGAACTGCATATTTACAGAGCAGTTAGTAGCATTTGTGAAAGAAATAAATTTTAGATTTAAAATTAAGTGATGCTTTTGGGGTTTTAACCATATGAGGTTGAATTAATAGTTTTAATATATAGTTCCCCCTGTGTTAAACACTTATTAAGCCTCCGTGTGATTTTTTTGACCTCTTTGAAGAGGTCAAAAAAATTCCATTTTTTTCATTACATAGAGATTTTAATGTCCACTTAAGTAGGTTTGCCTGAGAAAATAATTATAATTACTATGAAATAAATTATTTTATTGTTCATGTACTCTGAAGCAGGGCTTTACAGGGCAAAAAATGTCTTATTCTATAACTATATATTTAATTTATATTCTGGCAGTTATATGAACTTTTAATTTGAGCTGGGAATGCTAAAGGTGTAATTTAGTGTGTGCCTTGTACCAAGAGCCAATATCCTTTTGCTTTTCCCAATTGTTATTTGCCAACTTTATATAGTGGCAACTAATAAAATGAGAAATCAGAAGTAGCTGTAATAAACTGAACTATTTTTGCCTGGAATTGTAATCAATGTCTGAAATTGTGTTTGGAGTCTCATAAATTATCAGATTTTTAAAATAAAGACTTTCTATAAACTCAGTCAACAAAACGACAACTAAAAAGTTACGCATATTTATTATTGGGAAGTAATTGTTAGGAAAAATGGGAAGGGAATATCATCATGTCGCGTATTTTGAAATATTTTGGAAAAAGGACTCCGTTTGTTTAAGGCTTTGGCAATATAATTGCTTTATTGATTCATAACACAGACAGAATTATACATGTCATAAACTATGTGAACTAGTTTGAAGTGTGATACAAAGGGATGTTGCCTCATTAAAGGTCAGATTCAATAAAAACTCCATCTGCTATATGTGTACCAGAAAAACACAGGATTTGGATGGATTTTTTTTCTTTAAATCAGGCCTTAAACTTGTTAAATAGTTTTGCATTTTTACAAACTATAACATTTCAGTATCACCAGAAAAGTGCTTGGCTTAGGAATGTTTTCTTTTAAAACTGAGATAGTGTGTAAGTTTTTAGATGGTTATGATAACATATAAGCTCTGAGTTACTGATTCTATATATTTGCAGCTTTCCAGTTAGTTGTGATTCATAATTCAATGTGTTGCGTTTGGAAACTAAAGTTAAGTGGCATTTAGAAGTTGAAGTCTCTATTGCTATGAAGCTGTGTTGTGGCCTCCCACCCCCCTTCCCTTCTCTCCCATTCCCTTATCCCCATCACCCTGCTCCCTCTTAATGCACAAGGTATAGTAACATATGCTCCAGGTTACTTTCTTGGTATAAATTCTGTATTAGTCAGCAGGATAATCTTTTTCTGCACAATTATAGTAACTTAGGTCAAGTGTAGTTTTATGTAGTGGTAGGTCTGAATCCATTTTCTTTAACTGTGTTGTTGTTGTAGGAATTTGCTCGCCCTGATACATCGAATGATAGAGTTTGTTGTACGTGAAGGGCCAATGTTTGAAGCTATGATTATGAACAGAGAGATCAACAATCCTATGTTCAGGTGTGCATTTTTTTTTAAATTGTGGTAAAATTTGCATGTAGTATACCCATATAATTTACTGTTTTTACGTGTACAGTTCAGTGGCAGTCTTTCATACCTGAAACTCTGTACCCCTTAAACAGTAACTCCATTCCTTTGGTCCCTCAGCCTCTGGCAACCACTTTTCTACTTTCTGTCTCTTTGAATACTCTAGGTACTTCATCTGAGTGGGGTCATACCTTGTTTGTTCTTTTGAAACCGACTTAATTTCACTTAACGTATGTCTTCAGGGTTCATCTTTGGATGAACATACACATACACACACACCACATTCTGTTTATCCTCAGATGTGCTTTTTTAAAATACTTTAAAAATATTCCAAGAATAAAGTCCTGAAAGTATGAAGTTACTTTTGTAATCGGGTGAGAGGGTAGTTTTAACACACTATTGACCAGAGTTGTATTATGGCCACAGGTGTTAGTTAGCATTGTGTTTTAAGCACTCTCTTGGAGGAAAATACTTTTCATTTTGTTTTTCACTGAAAGAGTCATAAGCAAGATATGGTAGAGTAAATGAGGTTTATAGAAAACTACTTATCTTCTGGATAGTTATGATATCTAACACATTCATTCACAGTTAAGTCATTTAAAAACTGCTGCTTTTGAAATTACATCTTGGGAAGACTTCTCCATTGCCAGACACGGTCACTGACATATGCGTGTTCAATAAAACTGATCGTAAGACTCAGCATGATGCATATATACCTTCTGAGTGTTAATGTCAGTCAAAAGACAGTTGGAGTGAGGGTGACGATTTATTTTCAGGGATCTTTGCTTTTGGTTTTATTTAGAACTAAATAGGCAAATAAAACTACTCATTTGTTTTTATTTACTTGAAGGCACTTCTGCATTAAAAAAAGTGATGTTTAATTTTTTGTTTGTTTTTGTTTTAGATTCTTATTTGAAAACCAGACACCAGCCCATGTTTACTATAGGTGGAAGCTTTATTCTATTCTCCAGGCATGTATATAATCAGTTACTTTGTTAATTTTGAATCTGAGGTATTGGACCTTTCTAATAGCATTCTTGGCACTTATTAGGGAGATTCTCCAACTAAGTGGAGGACGGAAGATTTTCGTATGTTCAAAAATGGATCTTTTTGGAGGCCACCACCATTAAATCCATATCTGCATGGGATGTCAGAAGAGCAGGAAACAGAAGCTTTTGTAGAGGAGCCAAGTAAAAAGGGAGCACTTAAGGAAGAGTAAGTTTTTTTTCCTTGTTTTATTTTCAGAAAAGATGATTTAATGGTCACTTTAATTAATGGAGTAGGATGTGTTAACCTTAAAATAAAATGGTCTTTAAAATTTTGTGACTGTTTTAAATAGTGCATGTCTTAACATATGCATTTTCATTTTAAACATCTTGAAGTGAAGTCACTCAGTCATTTCCGACTCTTTGCGACCCCATGGACTGTAGCCTACCAGGTTCCTTCCTCCATGGGATTCTCCAGGCAAGAGTAGTGGAGTGGGGTGCCATTTCCTTCTCCAGGGGATCTTCCCGACCCAGGGATCGAACCCAGGTCTCCCGCATTCCAAGCAGATGCTTTAGCCTCTGAGCCACCAGAGAAGCCCTTTAAACATCTTGGCAAGTGTGAATGTGTGTCCTGCTGAACTTGACCTCTTCTTATTGATAAAAATTGATGATGATCTCTTAAGTGATGGCACTTTAGCAGTGGAATACTTTATATTCATACAGAAGTTATCTCAGGGCCCTTAGCATTGTTGCTTCTCTGAGTGCAGCATAAAGAGGGAAAATTATTGTATGACTTAGTGAAGTGAGATGGATGACTATGCAAAAAGCTGCTCTAAGAAGTGCAATGTGCTGCCACCATGGAAACATGCTATTATTAGTGTTCAGCACTGCTACAGTGCAGTTAGCTTGGTTTAAGAAGCAGAAACAAATTTAACTCTTGAAATGTTCAAAGGGAATTCTGTATCCCTGATTTGGGGGGAAAAAAAGGCTAAAATGATATTTAGCTTGTATAACTATATGCTTCACTGTGTTAGCCTATAAATCTTAAAGCTATTAATAGTTGCATTGGTGCATTGTTTATAAGAGCATTGATAATAGAGAACTATAGTATTTGAGAGTATATTTGGTTCTAAAGATGTATGTTCATCATTACTTTTGCCCAGGGATCTGCATATACTTAAGCCCATAGAGAGGCTAAATCTGGATGCCTCCTATTTTATTTGAACACAGCCATATCCATTCTTTTACTTGTAGTCTGTGGTTCCACTGGTGTTAGAGCAGCAGAGCTGAGTGACTGTATGGCCTTCAAAGCCTCAATATTTACTGTCTGGTCCTTTACAGGAAGAGTTTGTTAACCCTTGCTTTAGCCTGTCCTAATCCATGCTAAAGTAACAGACTTCAAAGGAAAGTGAAGAGCAGGAAGGTTCTTTCAGTGTAATAGGGTAACAGAACTGTGATGTTCTCAAGGACTCTTGAAAAAAAATGACGGTAATTTTAATTTACTTAATTCGTAAACTGAAAGTCACTGAAGTAAGTAATTTATTTGTTCCTGGAAAAGTGTTCCTCCCCGTATAAGTTCTTTAAAAAATGTAACACATTTGGAGTATGTAACGCAAATCAGACTTAACACAGTTTAGCTTTCAGAATTTTATCTGAGTGGGTTTTAAAGAAATTAGTTTGTGAGCAGAAACTCTAATGGTATTTAAAATTTGTCTATAAATACTTACAAGTTAAAAAAAAATTTGGATTCAGACAGAGAGACAAATTAGAAGAAATTCTGCGGGGGCTAACTCCGAGGAAAAATGATATTGGAGATGCAATGGTTTTCTGTCTTAATAATGCTGAAGCTGCTGAAGAAATAGTGGATTGCATTACTGAGTCCTTGTCCATCTTAAAGACACCCCTTCCCAAAAAGGTATGGGAATGATTTTTCTTTATGGAACATTTAATTAAGAAAAAGAGAGGTAATAACTGACTTCTGCTTTGATTGAAATTGGTTTCATTTTTGAATCAAGAACTTGACTGAAGAAATCTTTGCCATGTAGTTTTGTTTTCCTTCTGCCTGGGAAATGTAGGTTAATTGACACAGATTATCAACAGGTTGAAATGTAAATGAATTACAAGTTTCATTCCTGCCAAAGTCATGGTTGTGGTGATACTGAATTTCTTAAAACTCTTCTAATTAGTTATAGTTAAATCATAGCTAAGCATTGTCCTTATGCTGTTGATTCAAAAAATTCAATGTGGAGTTTTTGTTAGCTACATTATTTGCTGTTGGTTTTCAGTTTTAATCCATTTTATGCTATCTTTTGGTATTCTAGATTGCCAGATTATATTTGGTTTCTGATGTTTTATACAACTCTTCAGCCAAAGTTGCCAATGCTTCCTATTATAGAAAATTGTAAGTATAGTGATGTAAGGTGATATGCCTAAAATAAAATATTCAAGGGTAAGAAGCTCAGAAAAGAGTATGGTATAACTCTTGCTCAGTTCCCGACATTTCCTTTTTGGTGTTTATTTTATGAATCAGGGAAGCTTTTAAGAACTGGCTCTGAAGGGAAATTTGGAGATATCAACCCTAATCTTAGCCTTGGACAAGTCACTTAAATTTTCTGTTCCCTATTTTATGGAACAAAGAGGTTGGACTAGATGGCCCAAAGTAACCTAAATGTAAAATTCCTTGTTAATCAAGGGAACTAGTTCTTAAGACTCTTTGGGGGCTTTTGCAGAAGAAAAATTCAGAATAATAGGAGTTAAAGTAACATATTATTTGAATTTCAGTTTTGAAACAAAGTTGTGTCAGATATTTTCAGACCTCAATGCTACCTATCGTACAATTCAAGGCCATTTACAGTCTGAAAACTTTAAGGTATGTTTATTGTTTGGTTATTTTTGCCCTAGTGTTTTAAATGGGACATGGGGGCTGGGAACCACATTGGAGAGCTCAGAGTATGTAAGATGACTATAAGACATAACTTAGATGTTTCAGAAATTATTGGTTTAAAATTTACCACCATTTTACCCTCAGTATCGGAAAAAGTCTGAAATTTTAAAATATGTGTAGTGTTTTGGGTGTCTGGTTTATTTTTAAACATTTTAATAAAATATTAATCTTTTCACAGAAAACATTTCAGAAGATCACTTGTTTTGTAATAGTATATATAATTTGGCTGGATTAGAAATACACATTTTAGTTATCCATGTTTAGAAAGTATATTCAGCTATTAATTTTTTAAATAAACTCTGAAGTTACAGACCAACGTTAAGAAAGGCCAAACAAAACACCTTACTTATAGTTAAAAAAATAAATATATTTCCATGGGCAGAACACTCATTAAGGAAATTTTTAGCTTGGGCAGATTCCCAATGACTCTACCATTTAGGGGATTCAAACAAACAACTCCATTAAAATTTTTTTATCTTAAATTTTGCCCATAAGACAGAGATTATAGAAAAGTTTAAGGATGGGACAGAGAGGGGTATTAATCTGACTCAGGAAGTATTTCATCAGACCATAAAGGAATTCAGATCAGAACTTGACTATACTTGTATCCAGCTTTCATTAGTCTCTAGGCTAGTGTTTCCCAGAATGTGTACCATTCTGGGAGGGAACTTGAGCTTAGGTGACCAAGAGCAAGCAGTGAACTGTTTTTTTTTTTTTTTTAATATTTATTCTTAGTGTCTTTCTTGTTTTAATTGAGAGGTAACATTGATTAAAAAAAATAACTAATGATAAATATTGTAATGATAGTTATTTTCCTTAAATTTTAAAAAGAATATTGCTTTAAAGGAAAATTGTGATGGAAATTGAGCAAATTGTGATGGTCATTATCATGAGATGATGTTTGATACATATTGTCCGGAATAATAATTCATTGTCTTTTTCCTGTTAGCAACGGGTAATGACCTGCTTTAGAGCATGGGAAGATTGGGCAATTTATCCAGAACCATTTTTGATCAAACTACAAAATATTTTCTTAGGACTTGTAAATATTATTGAAGAAAAGGAAGCAGAGGTAGGTATTCACTATATTTGTCTGATTATCTTAAAACTTATTTCTGGGGATGCTTTGGAGGTACAGATATGAGTAACATTTCTTTGTGGAAAATATGTACTGTTTACCACAAAATAGTGGATATTTGTTGCTGGAATTGTTGGAGATCAGGAGTTGAAATTAGATATAACAGGAATTCTCTGTTTTGTATCCTTATGTAAAAATTGATGATTGGTGTGTTATTTCACGACATGAAAACATTTATTGTATATTAGTAGAAGAAAGAAAAAGCAAGTAATAGAGCGAAATATGCAGCACAGTTTCATTTTGTTAAACTGAAGATACCTATGTAAGTAAATATGTACCTGAAAAGATGTGTACCACAGTAGTAGCAGATTCTGTCCATCACCGTTCTGATTTGTTTTTTTTTAAGCCTCCTCAATAGTTCTTGAATCCTTCGTCTTCATTTTCACCATCCTAATCCGTCTATCATGTTTTCGCTTTCACTTCTACAAGATACTCCTGATTTGCTTCCCTACTTAAACCACGTGGTCCTTGTTTCATTTTCTTAAATATCAGTGTTTTCTCCTACCAAAAACCTTGACACATGTTCTTTCCTCTTTTTGGAACATCTCTTGTCTCAGACCCTTTAGATCTCAGTTTGAGCATAAGTTCATTGAGCCTTCTCTGACCTCTTTAGGTAGAACCTACGTATTATACATTCTAATAATACAGTGCACCTCTTTGTTGTATAAGTCATCCTACACTGTTGTGATTATCTGATTGCCTGGCTCCTTCTCCACTCCACTGCCCTCTCCGCCCCTCAAGTTCTGCTGAGCTCTATGACAGGAGGGACTAAGGGACCAAAGCTCATTTTCAGTCTTTGTTGTATTCTTAGTGCCTCATATGATACCTGGCATCATTGAGTATTGGTAAATATTTGATAAATATTGTACAGATGACTACTTTGTCAGACTGGATGATAAGAGTAAATTATTCTTATATCTGCATTTTGTACCTGGGAATGTGAATCTCCGGCTGTTTGGTTTATGTTGTTGTTGTTTAGTTGCTTTGCTAAGTCCTGTCCAGCTGTTTTTTTGACCCCATGGACTGTAGCCCATCAGGCTCCTCTGTCCATGGGATTTCCCAGGCAAGAATACTGGAGAGGGTTGCCATTTCCTCCTCTAGGGAATATTCCTGACCTAGGGATCAAATCTGCATTGCCTGCATTAGCAGGTGGATTCTTTACCTTTGAGCCACCAGGGAAACCCACTTGGTTTATACTGGATTGCAGTTAATGTTTTAGTGATAAGACTTTAGCATGCAGAAGAACATATTACAGTCAGTTCAGTTCAGTTAGTTTCTCAGTTGTGTCTGACTCTTTGCGACCCCATGAATTGCAGCACGCCAGGCCTCCCTGTCCATCACCAACTCCCGGAGTTCACTCAGACTCAAGTCCATCGAGTCCATGATGCCATCCAGCCATCTCATCCTTGGTCGTCCCCTTCTCCTCCTGTCCCTAATCCCTCCCAGCATCAGAGTCTTTTCCAATGCGTCAACTCTTCGCATGAGGTGGCCAAAGTACTGGAGTTTCAGCTTTAGCATCATTCCTTCCAAAGAACACTCAGGACAGATCTCATTTAGAATGGACTGGTTGGACCTCCTTGCAGTCCAAGGGACTCTCAAGAGTCTTCTCCAACATCACAGTTCAAAAGCATCAATTCTTCAGCACTCAGCCTTCTTCACAGTCCAACTCTCACATCCATACATGACTACTGGAAAAACCATAACCTTGACTAGACGGACTTTTGTTGGCAAAGTAATGTCTCTGCTTTTGAATATACTCTTTAGGTTGGTCATAACTTTGCTTCCAAGGAGTAAGCATCTTTTATTTATTTTTTTTTCTGTTTTCTTAATTTTATTAGACCTAAATATCACAATGACATTTGAATTCATGTTCATTAAAAAAAAAGCCATGTCCAATATAGTCTTTATCATTATTAAGGGTAATGGTTTCACTTAAGAGATTTAAAATTTTTTAAGGAATATTTTACAGTTTGTTCACTTTGGCTACACTGGGTCTTTGCTGTGGTGCGCGGGCTTACTCTAGTTGCAGTGAGCGGGGTCTACTCTCTGGTTGCAGTGAATGGGCTTCTCATTGTGGTGGCCTCTCCTGTTGTAGAGCATGGGCTTAGGGCATAAAGGCCTCAGTAGTTCCAGTAAGCGTCTTTTAATTTCATGGCTGCAGTCACAATCTGCAGTGATTTTGGAGCCCAAAAAAATAAAGTCTGACACTGTTTCCACTGTTTCCCCATCTATTTCCCATGAAGTGATGGGACCGGATACCATGATCTTCGTTTTCTGAATGTTGAGCTTTAAAAGCCAACTTTTTCACTCCCCTCTTTCACTTTCATCAAGAGGCTTTTTAGTTCCTCTTCACTTTCTGCTATAAGGGTGGTGTCATCTGCATATCTGAGGTTATTGATATTTCTCCTGGCATTCTTGATTCCAGCTTGTGTTTCTTCCATTCCAGCGTTTCTTATGATGTACTCTGCATAGACGTTAAATAAGCAGGGTGACGATATACAGCCTTGACGTACTCCTTTTCCTATTTGGAACCAGTCTTTTATTCCATGTCCAGTTCTTACTGTTGCTTCCTGACCTGCATACTGGTTTCTCAAGAGTAAGGTCAGGTGGTCTGGTATTCCCACATCTTTCAGAATTTTCCAGTTTATTGTGATCCACACAATAACTTTTTCACTCTCCACTTTCACTTTCATCAAGAGGCTTTTTAGTTCCTCTTCACTTTCGGCCATAAGAGTGCCTGTGGGGAGCTAATTTGGTGCCGAGTCTAGGCTGGAACAAAGGCATAAACTGTAGCACCTTTGCCAAATGTGTGTTAGGGAAACGGCCCCACAAAGTTCACCCCATCCAATGCACTTGGAAGAGGTTTCAGTGTCTCCCCCTTTTGGAAGCTCAGGTGCTGTCCTGCAATAGTCTGTGAGCATCTTGCAAGGAAGAACCTCGTCTTCTGTGTACCCCACTGCCCCTCTCTTTCTCCACCACAAGCCACCTGTGTCACGGGGCTCCCAGAGTGTGCTGAGAGTTAGAGTTCTTTGGTAAAAGCTAAATTACAGATTGGCTTAAAAGATATCATTTACTGGTCAGAAGGCGTGCTCTCTTGAACCTCATTTGTAAGTTTGTGAGAGTTCTCACGCAGTTTCTCAGCTTCTTAGGTGGAGAAAGTGGGTCTTGGCCAACTTATGTGCACTGTTCATGTCTTCCTGTGGAAACATCAGCTTTTCCTGGAGAAGAGAGAAAGCTTTAGATTTCAAGGTCACAGTCGTAGAGTAGGCAACGTGACCATGTTTGCAAATTTGTGGGGTCCTCTTCCTCCTTTACCTGTTTGAAGGACTAAGAAAATGACAAGACTACAGCATTTTTCATTAGTGGGCAAAATCAGATAAGATACTCACCATTGAGGCTGGTTAATAGAGATTGCTAAGCTTAAATTGTGGTCGTGTTATCAGCAAAATCAGATAAGATACTCACCATTGAGGTTGGTTAATAGAGATTGCCAGGCTTAAATTGTTTAAATATCACCCATACATTTTGTCATTGATAACCACCAAGTTATGGGATGTTGACCTTTCCACTGTTAAACATGGAATTTACTTCTTTTCAGAATCTTGGTGTGGGAGAAATTGGGGCTTCCTTATGATTTTGTTTGGACGCACCTAGCTCAGGGAAGCTGCCCCCAGTAATACTGACCGTGCACAAAGCTGTGGGGAGTTGCCACGGCTGGGCCAAGTCTTCCCTGCCCGCCCTGTTTGGGGACTGACTTTTGCTGCTGTTTTTCAGGGACACGGCAGGTCAGGAGAGATTCAACAGCATTACCTCAGCTTATTACAGAAGTGCCAAGGGGATCATATTAGTCTACGACATCACGAAGAAGGAGACATTCGATGATTTGCCAAAATGGATGAAGATGATCGATAAGGTGGGTGTTGGCGTTTCTCTCTCAGAGGTGAACTCTCCACTGTGGGTGTTAATAGTGACATCGGGAAGAAGGGAAACATTCACGGAGCATGCTTTTCCATCCCGAATGTCATTTAATCCAGATGACGGCTTTCAAAGTAGGTGCGTAGTCCTGCATCACAGGCGAGGCAGAGAACTAGAATGTCTTCAGGATCGGCTTGTACGTGAGAAAGCCTAGCTTGGTATTCTGGTCCCTGGGCTGTCTGACATCAGAGCCCACACACACTCACCCCACATGGGCAGGCTGCTTCCATGGAATCAGGTACAGGGCCAATTTTATTATTTCTGCAGAAAGTTCATGTGAGCGCTGGCTTTGTGTGTGTCTAGAGAGTGACAGCCTCCCGGGAACTGCCTTCTCCACTGTGCCCAGGGACACGCCGAGGCCTTGGTCACCCACTCGACCTCTGCCCACTAGACTAGAGACAGCCTTCACCCCCTCATTTTGAACTAAAGATTTTATCTTTGGATCACAGTTGACTATGTAGAAATAAACTGAGTTTATATAACCTGTGGCCCCCCGCTAAGAAATGAGTAGACAAAATGCGCCTGTAGACACAGCCGTTGAGGGTGAGATATGTGTAAACAGTGGCCACATTTGAGAGCTGTTTCCCCCTCATTTAGTAATTGGAGCTTTAGCACCTTTGCATAACAAGCACACTTAGTATACTATAAATTTGATTTCGTTTACAAGTTGTATTAAGCCCATCTGTTAGATGATGGTGGAGAACGTGCCTCTGCAGGTCTGCCCGAGTGCATTTTCAATGTGCGTCTCTTTAAAGTGTGTTGGAGACCCCGGTTGCCAGGGTTACAGAGATGTCAGAACCAGGGTTGGGTCTGGACCCTGGGATGCTGGGGCCACGGGGTGTGCTCCTGAGGACCCCAGACAGGAATGTGCTCGCTGCCGACTTAGAACCCAGTGATGGAGCTACCAGGAGGCAGTGGCCTCGCTGTGAAGGGTGCCTCAGTGGGGAACCTGCCCGCTTCCGTCTGATACCCAGCTCTCGCCTCTCCCTCTGTGCGGCTGTGCTCCCGTTTCTTCCCCTTACCAGCCCCGTTGGGGGCACTGTTAACTATCACCCCTTACTGGCAAGGAGACCGAGCTCCCTGGTTAACCTGGCCGAGGTCACCCACTTGGGTACCCTGTGTGGAAGTCCATCTCCCATCTTGTGAGAATGCCCCTGTTCAGGGAGTTACTTGAGACAACTTTGGCCTTTATAAAGAGAGAGATTCTACTGTGCCTGCATGTTTTCTTAAAACTTAGAAATGCAGCATAACTTTTCCAGTCATAAAATTAACAGTACCCTGTCAGTATAGAAACTTTAGAAAACCAAGTGAAAGTACAAAAGTGAATTGAAACAGTCTGTAGCTGTGGCCCAGAAAACCCAGATTGCGTCTGTGCTCCATGCCGTTTCATGCCATGGCTATTCCACTAAATACACTAAATACTTGGTCATGGGTGGCTTCCTGTGTCACCTTCTTGTTCTTCCAGAGCATATTTTCTGGTTTTTTATGGCTTCACTCTTTTGTATACCTTATTTCATTCTTCACCCACTTTGTGGGATCTTTAGATTTTTTTCAACCGAGTATAAAGCTTTGCCTGTATTTTGAGTCATTCCTTAGGGTAGATTCCTAGGAGTCATGAGACCATCCATGGTTCCTCGTGCCTGTGGCCACATTGCCATGCGCCCAGCAGGAGCCCTCTAGGTCGGAGCAGATGCTCAGAGAAGGAGGGGCAGGTGGACAGAAGGGCAAGCAGATAAAGGGGCAAGAGGTGTGGCCTGGGGTTGTGTCTCCCTCGGGTGTCCTGTGCCTGGCTTTGAGATTCAGCTTCTCTTGTCGTGATCCCACAGTACGCTTCGGAAGACGCAGAGCTTCTCTTAGTTGGAAATAAGTTGGACTGTGAAACTGACCGAGAGATCAGCAGACAGCAGGGTGAAAAGGTGAGGAGAGTGGGCTGTGGGGGTGCGGCACCCACGTCCACGCAGTGAGCACCGTGTGTGCTTTCCCTTCTAATAAATTACTTCACGGTTCAGAATTCTGACAGTGCAGTCAGTCACGTCCTTCGTCTTTGTTTGCTTTGGTTCACTTCCTGCTCCTTTAAATTCATTTTTCAAATGGAGGGGAAAAGACACATGAGAATACACGGCACTGTTTACTGTCCCACCTGACATCTTATACAGAGAGATGTTCTTTTAACCCATATCGTTGCACTCATCATGTTCTCCTATTCTAACTCTAACCTTCCTCAGAAAATCGATGACACATTTATTTTTTTGGATACATTTTAAATGTCAGGTACACTACAGTTTAGACACTTGTGCATGTAATTTGACTTGAGGGTCCTGGTGTCACCTCACAGATTGTGTTTTGTTGATTTCTCATCATGTAGGAAACTGCTGCACTTTCCTACATTAAAGTTCGAATGTAAATGAGCTTTACATTTGAGGATAAACAGGACTTTTCAGACCTTTCATCCCAGACTTTGTCTGAATCCCAAAGCCTGAGAGCTGTTCCCCCTCCCGGTTATGGACCCTGTGCTTATACTATACTAGACACATGTCGTCCCCTCCTCTATGGACCCTGTGCTTATACTAGACACATGTCGTCCCCTCCTCCCCCAGCATGCACACACACAAACACACACACACACACACACACACACAACAATAACGTGTGCTTGCTCTCAGTTTGCACAGCAGATAGCCGGGATGCGGTTCTGTGAAGCGAGCGCCAAGGATAACTTCAACGTAGACGAGATCTTCCTGAAGCTTGTCGATGACATCCTGAAAAAGGTAAAAAAAAATAATAATAATCCCGTGTCCTGACAGCACATTACCTGGAACCTCTTCATCGTTTCCTTTGCTGTTTGTGGTCGGGAACCTCTCGTGTAGAAAGCAAACCCCAGGGGTTGTCAGGCTGGAGACCTGCAGGTGCAGACCCGGGCCGAGGACTCAGCCCCTCACCGCGTCCTCAGGGCCACGGTGCACGTCCTCGCTCAGCCTGGCACACGGGCAGTGGGTGTGACCATTTGTTGGTGTTTCTTAGTTGCTCAGTCGTGTCCAACTCTTTGTGACCCCATGGACTGTAGCCCACCAGGCTCCTGTGTCCATGGGATTTCCCCGGCAAGAATACTGGACTGGGTTGCCATCTCCTTCTCCAGGGGATCTTCCAAACCCAGGGATCAAACCCGTGTCTCCTGCATTGGTTGGCAGGATTCTGTACTCCTGAGCCACCAGGGAAGCCCAAGGGAGACTGTGGGCTGTGTTTATTTGACATTCGCTCCTCTCCTGTTCGAGTTTTCCCACAAGGACCCTGTTAGGCGCAGACAGTGAGGGTCTTGCCTCCCATCGAGGCTCTTCCTGTCTGGTGGGGCCTTTCGTGGTACCAGACCAGAAAGATGACCTCACTGGACAGCAGCACATTGTTCAAGCATCTTTGGGCATATATCCAGAGATTCCTTAGATCTTTAAGTGTTTTATATTATTATTACACATAATCGCCTCGATGCAATGTAATTCAGAAGCTTCTAATACAGTGGCTCTCTGTATAGCTGCCAAGAGAAGGTACTTTTTCCTTTAGTAATTGTATGCTCCCTGAGAACACAGAACCATTTTTTCATTTTTTTGATACTTTTAAGTTTCCATCACACTGGGCTGTGAAAGGAAATGTCGAGGAGGTCCGTCTGCCCTCTTCGCCGGAGGGTGTGAGGTGGGCTGCACAGCCTTTGTGTGTTGGTTGAAGCTCCCTGAACCTGGTTCTAAGGTTGTGGCTGAATGTCTAACTGAACTCTGATGATTAGAGAGTTTCCTATTAAAAAAACACTTTGGTCTTCTGTAATTGGATAGTCTGCAGAGTCTTTACGTTGTCGAGTTACAATGCGTTTGTCTTTTCCTTTATCCCCAAGATGCCCCTGGACATGCTCAGGAACGAGCTGTCCAACAGCATCCTCTCGTTACAACCCGAGCCCGAGATCCCCCCAGAGCTGCCCCCGCCCAGACCACACGTGCGATGCTGTTGACTCGCCGCTTTGGAGGCGAAGTGATTCCTGGACAGGGGGAAGGTCGCATTCTGCACTACAATCATTTTGACAATTTCCTCTCGCACTTTGTAATCCACGTCAGAGCTATACACTAACTTGTAAATATGCAGATATGCAATCCTGGGTAAGTTTGGGTTATAAATGACATATTTCCCTCCAAATTATTATATTTCATTCATCATCCCAATGCCTAGTGTGTGTACACTGGGGAACGTCGTACTTCTGATACGAAGAACAGGAGAAATGAGAGCTATAATGTTTCTGGAAATACATAATATAGTTGTCCTTGTTAACTATATTATGAAGATGGAGATATTCTGATACGAAGAAAGAACGTGGTGCTTTGCTTACTGTTTTAAAGAAAATTTGTAAAACTAAAGACTTTGGGGGGAGAAAAGCGACCTTGAATGCTTTTTCTTTATTTACATTTCTCCCAGCTGTAGCATCTTTGAAGTATTGGAGTGTTTCCCACAAAGCAAGCTCCATGCTTGCTTAAAGGTCTTGAAGGTTATTTATTCACATTAATGGTAGAACATGACGCGTTAGAATGTGGGACTTGAATTGGTCCTGAGGCCTGGGAATCTCTCTGGTTTCCTGATGAACGCACTCTGTGCTTTAAGAACTACAAAGATTCAATAAAAGAAATGTTTTTGAAACTATAAAAGATTTTAAAAGAACGCTGCTGTCCTACACAAATCCTGTTTAAAGGAATTTTAAAGAGATGCATTTTACTATATCAAAGAACCTACACGTATTTGCCTAAACATTCTATATACCTTTGTAATGATAAAACCTCTCCCCTTGACGGTGAAGCTTATTCCTATTAAGCCTAGACTGTGTTCTTTTTTTTTTTTCCTGGTCTGATAATGAATTTGTGAACTCTTATCTTTGGTATATCTTTTATTAAACTGCACTGTTTGTTTAGTCAAGGTAAATAAGTCATTATGTATTTGAATAACTTGGCGTGTCTTGAGTGTTGTGATATGAGAAGCATTGTGGTCCTTCTACACTAATGAAGTGCAAATAAAATTTTGTATTTATGAATGACAGTTGAGTCGCTACACTTACTTGTGCAATCGTAAATGACGTATCTGACGATATTCTTCCAGAACTCCACATCTTAATCTTATGAATGTTTTTGATAAGGAAAATGTAGCCTCCTTCACCATGGAAGACATTTCGATACTTTCTCAAAAGATTTAGGCATAGACTCAGCAATTCCAGTCCTGAGTGTCCACCTCCAAAAGTTGAAAGTTGGGGCACAAACAGATGCTGTACACTAATGTTCACAACTTTATTCACAGTAGCCAAAATGAAGCATCCCCAGTGTCCATTGGCAGGGGAATGGACAGCATGGATGAACCTTGAGGACATCGTGCTGAGTGAGATAAGCCAGGCACAGGACAGACCCTGTACAGTGTCACTCACCGAGGGGCCTGGAAGAGTCAAGGCCAGAGACGCAGCCTGGTGGGCGCCAGGGGCAGGGGGTGAGTGTTTTACCTGGACGGAGCTTTCCTTTGGAAGGTGAAAACATCATGAAGAATGGTTGTGGTGGATGTACGCCCACGTGCATGTACTTAGTGTCACTGGGCTGCACACTTTACATGGTGAAATGTGTGTGTGTTTGCAGATAGCGTCATCATGAAAATGTTCTTTACCATCACACAGCTAGACCTGGAGCGTGTCGATTACTCACCTGCTGTCTCACTCCACGCCACCTTCCAGTTCTCTGGCCCTCCTCTGGAGGACACCCGCCCTTCCCCTTAGACCTGCTGCCAGGAGGGGCTGGGAGGAAAGGGCATGGGACCTGGATTCCTACCCCTCTTGGGCCCCTGCAGTGACCTCTGACTGGCCGCTCCAGCTCCTCGAGGACCCTCAGTTCAGCCTCACTGCAGGCACCAGTGGTTACAGCGCTCCCTGCAAGCTGCTCTTTCTCCTCCCTGGATCCGTGAAGTGCTGGGTCAAATCGGTAGGTGGTTTCGTTTAACTAACGGTTTAAAGTTTTGAATATGACACTGACAGGTGGCACTTCCCTGATGGTCCAGTGGTTAAGACTCCCCACTTCTATCATAGGGTTCAATCCCTGATCAGGAACTCAGATCCCACATGCCAAGCAGCTCGGCCAAAAGATTTAAAACAAAACAAACAAACAAAAAAACCCAGAGGCGTGTGTATTAGTTGAGCATGCAACGAAACAAGAGATTCATCTTGCTTGCCTCAAGCTATAAAACCAACTAAAGTTAGTTGTTTTTTCCTTGACAAGTGACCTGCATTAGCAGGGAGAGAGAAAGTACTTGGCTTACAGATTATTGCCTAGAACTTGGAAGTAGACCACAGACTGCAGCTGAGGGTGGGCCAGGACATGACATGGAGGCTGGTGTTGACGCTGTGATACGCTGGTGAACAGAGGTGACGTTCACAGGTGGTTGCTGTAAGGCCGGCCCTGTGCTTGGAGCTGTGGGGGCATGACCAAGAGACCAAAGACAGTCCCTGCCTTTAAGGATAACCATCAGGTGCCCCAGACACCCCTCACGGGAGTGCAGGGCAAAACTTCCAACATGGAAAGGCAGGTGCAGAGCTAGGGAACCGAGGCAGAGGTGGGGGCTCTTCCTCGCCTTCAGGAAGGAGCCACCTCCCGGCCAGTGGCAACACAGACTAGGACAGTGTGTCCACAGGCTGTCGACCTGGAGCCTCTGGAGAAAGTAGCCCTTGTAGTTCCAGTGTGCACTGCCATCCTCATGGGTTAGGGTTTTTGAGCACCTGGCCCCTCCTGGAAATGGGTGATGTTCTCATGCTAGAGACAGGCAGTGCCCTGGAAATGCAGTGAACTGTCTGCACGAAAAACCTGAAGCGAACTGTGAACCATCTGCACGAAAACCTGAAGCGGGTCTCGTTCCCGTAATGGGACAGTCACTACTGAGAAGCGCTCTGAAACCTGCCTCTGGGAGCTGATGCGTTTAGTCTGTTTGCCGACAGATCCACTCCATTCCGTAGGCTTAAGTGATGACCCTTTATAACAGGCTGAGAACAAGATGAAACAGCCCCAGTCCACCCACTGTTGACAACAGCCCACCGCACAGCCCAGCAGGGGGAGGTTCCTCCAAGAGAGACAGCAGGGCCCCAGGGCAGCGAGGAGGAACTGGGGATTACGGCTCGATGGGCAAGGCCAGCACTAGGACCCCTAAATTCTGCTAGATTTCTTTCTTTGAAAACCTGCAGACCTTTCTAAATACAGCTCCACAAATGTTTGTGGTTATAATGAGGGGATTTTATTATATGAAAAAATTGGTTTTCCGAAAGGCAAGTCGGGGGGTGTTCTCCTCTCATCCCCAGATGCTGAAGCCTCTGGGAGAGACTCAGGGTGTGGCTCAGACTCAGCAGGCCCACGAGTCATCAGCTCTACTTGTCATCAGCTCTACTTGTCGGGTCAGCCACTGCAGCCCATTAAGGATCTGCCCCAACTTGTTGAAATGCTCTTCAGCCCTGAAAACAGCTCTTTACTCCATAATTTGTAACAGAAGACTTCATAAAGATAATAGACCAAAAATTGTATCCACACAACCACCACAACAAAACCTTTTATTTTTAAATGGGTAGAAAGTGATCATTAGAGAAACGCCACACTGAGATGTCTTCACACCCTTGAGCGTGGCTGTTACCCAAAGAACAAGTGTTGGCAGGGATGTGGAAAAACTGCCACCTGTATGCACTGCCAGTGGGAATGTAAAATGGTGCAGCCGCTGTGGAAAGTGGTATGCAGTTCTTCAAAATATTAAACATGGAAATACCATGTGATCCAGCAATTCTTCAGGGTTTATGCCCCAAAGAAGTGAAAGTAGAGAGTCAACAGATACTTGCACATCCATGTTCATAGAAGCATATTTCAGAATAATGAGAAATGGGGAGAACCCACGTGCCTGTTGATGGATGAATAAATGATGTGTTCTGTGATATAGAAATACAGTGAAATATGACTCAGACTTAAAAAGTAAGGAAATTGCTGACATGCTGTACAGAATGGATGAACCTTGAGGACATTGTGGTAAGTGAAATAAGTCACAAAAACTGACTGACAGATACTCTGTGATTCCACTTAGCTGAAGGGCCTAGAGTGGTCAGATTCACAGCAACAGAAAGTAAGGTGGTGAGCAGAGACCAGGGCACGGGGGTGGGAGTTAGCATTTAAGAGGTGCAAGAGTTTCAGTTTGGGAAGATGAAAATTCTGGAAATGGGTGGAATGGTAGTTGCACAGTAATGTGAATGTATTTGCTGTTGCTGAGCTGTACACTGCAAATGGTTGAACTGGTAAGTTTTATGTCATGTATATTTTACTATAATAAAAAACTTAAGTGTGGGGGAAAAGGGTATCTTTTAAAAGTTCAGTGAAATTGACAAACCTTTAGCCAAGCTCACCAGGAATATAGAGAAGAACAAGTTACCTATGTCTGGACTGAAAAAGGAGACGTCATCACAGACACTTCATATGTCAAGAATGACAGTGAAGCATCATAAACTGTTCTGTGCCTGTACATGTAATAACCTGGGTAAAATGCACAGGTGTCTTGAAAGTGCAGACCTTTTTGTATTTTCTGAAATACAAAGCTTTCAAAATGAAAAAAAAAGGGCACTTTCTCAACCTGCCGAGGAAACCCAACAACTAACCTGTACTAGGTGGAGAAAGACTGATCACTTTTCCTCTAAAATCAGGAACAAGGCAGGGGTATTTGTTCATCATCATGTTAGAGGTCCTAGCCTCCAGTGGGGCACTAAAAGGAAAAGGAAATAGAACAATCTCTATTCGCAGATGGCATGATTGTCTATGTAGAAATTCACAAAGAATTTACAACCAAACTATCAGAACTAATATGAGATTTTGTCTGAAGGTGACTGTCCCTCCCCTCCACGCCTTGTCAGGTCCCTTCATCTCCCCTGGGACTGACCCGAAAGTAACTTACTGCAGCCTGTTTTAGAAAAGCCGATGAAGATTCTGTGATTGTGCCTAAACTGAAAGCCAAGAATGGTGACAAAGGGGTCACCCATTATTAGGCTTTTTATTTTCCATCAGAATTGAAGGTACCCTTCCCATCTGCTGGTGCTTTTAAACATAGGGACTGCTCTTCATCAGCTGCGCTGTTAACCACACTCCAGGCTGTTAAAATTCAAATATCTGCCGCTCAACTTATCAGAGATTATGTGGCGCATAGGGGACAAATCGTAGGCCCAGTTCCCTTCCTTCATGTGATTTCCCCAAGTCAAGACCCGAAGGAGAGCTGGGTAAAGAACCCGTGGTCTTGACTTTGGGGAGTTGTCTTCACTTTGCTCTGATGTCCTGGGCAATCCCAGGAGACCTCCTGGGGAATCCATCATTACCTCCAGTGAAGGGATGTGGTTCAGTGTACTGTTAGCGTGAATTTCCCGCCCCCCACCCCGGGGGGAAGCTACATTGACTATATTATACAATGATGCATCACTGGTCGCAGGATAATCTCAGAAGGGCCTCCGCAATGATGCAAAGTATCCAGTAGAGGGAGCCAGAGTATGAATGGAAAAAATAACTGCATGTTAAAACTATCCCTTACAAATTGCACAACTGTTTCTAAATAGTGTTTACTATTTTCACGTTTGCCACTATATATATAAGGCATACATGATTTAAAAGTATCATTTGAATATATGGTATAATTTAGGAGAGGAATGCAAATCTTAAAACTTAATGCCCTACTTTTTAGCAGTTCTTTGAATGCACCTAATGAACTGCACCAAAATCACTGCAGATGGTGATTGCAGCCATGAAATTAAAAGACGCTTACTCCTTGGAAGGAAAGCTATCTAAAAAGCCTCTTGATGAAAGTGAAGGAGGAGAGCGAAAAAGTTGGCTTAAAGCTCAACATTCAGAAAACGAAGATCATGGCATCCGGTCCCATCACTTCATGGGAAATAGATGGGGAAACAGTGGAAACAGTGTCAGACTTTATTTTTGGGGGCTCCAAAATCACTGCAGATGGTGATTGCAGCCATGAAATTAAAAGACGCTTACTCCTTGGAAGGAAAGTTATGACCAACCTAGACAGCATATTCAAAAGCAGAGACATTACTTTGCCAACAAAGGTCCGTCTAGTCAAGGCTATGGTTTTTCCAGTGGTCATGTATGGATGTGAGAGTTGGACTATAAAGAAAGCTGAGCGCAGAAGAACTGATGCTTTGAACTGTGGTGTTGGAGAAGACTCTTGGGAGTCCCATGGACTGCAAGGAGATTCACTCAGTCCACCCTAAAGGAGATCAGTCCTGGGTGTTCATTGGAAGGACTGATGTTGAAGCTGAAACTCCAATACTTTGGCCACCTGATGTGAAGAGCTGACTCACTGGAAAAGACCCTGATGCTGGGAAAGATTGAAGGCAGGAGGAGAAGGGGACGACAGAGGATGAGATGGTTGGATGGCATCACTGACTTGATGGACATGGGTTTGGGTGAACTCCGGGAGTTGGTGATGGACAGGGAGGCCTGGCGTGCTGCGTTTCTTGGGGTTGCAAAGAGCTGGACATGACTGAGCGACTGAACTGAACTGATCTAGGCAGCTTGCCACTCTAATGTTGTCTTGCATCTCACTGATATCCTTTTGTCTTTCCAGATTTTTTCTGTTTCATTTAGATTATTTCTATTGCTAAGTCTCCAAGTACCATCTGCCCTCAGTATCCACAAGTTACATACCTGCAGATGCAACCAAGCACTGACCCGGGGTTTCTACGGTTGTTTGAATCTGTGAATGTGAAACCCTTGAATACAGAGGGCCAACTGTATTCACAGCTAGATATCACTTCAAATAAGGGACTTGAGCACTGCAGATTTTGTATCTGTGGGGGCTCCGGGAAACAGTTCCCTGCAGGAACTGAGGGATGACTACGTTAATATTTTCTTCTGTAGCATCACATGTACTATTAAATCCCATGTAATGTATTCTTTTATCTCAGATACTATAATTTTCACCCATAGAAGTTCATTTTGAGTCCTTTTTTTTTTGTATCTCCCTTAGCACTCCCTATCATGCTTATGTTTTTATCAACTTTCTTGAAAATATATGTATTTTAATACTGTCTACTGTCTTTCGTCTTCATTATTTCTAGATTGGTTTTAATTGATTGTTTTTCCTCTTGCTGTGTGTTGTAGATTACTGCTTCTGTGTAACTGGCAATTTTGATTGCATGTCAGGAATTTTTAGCTGTTATCTTGTTGGATGTGTTTTTTTTAACTATTCTTGACATTTGTTCTGGAACACAGTCATTTGGAAGAAGTTTGAGCTTTCTTGGTTCCTTGCTTTTCAGCTTTCTTAGAATCAGAAAAATCTTTAGTCTAAGGATCATTTTCCCCCATAGGTTGACAAAAGGGCATAACACTGTAATAATCAGGGTCCCAGCTCCCAAAAACTTGACCTTGATTTCAAATGTCAAGAAATTATCACAAGTAATGCACTGTCTTCAAAAGTCTCCACCAAGAAGTGGCCCATATTACTTCTCATGCTAAGTCACTTCAATCATGTCCGATTCTTTGTAGCCCCGTGCTCTATAACCCTCCAGGCTTCTCTGACCATGGGATTTCCCAGCCAAGAACACTGGAGTGGGTACCCATTCCCTTCTCCAGGGGATCTTCCCAATCCAGGGATTGAACCTGAGTCTCCTGCATTGCAGATAGGTTCTTTACCATTTGAGTCTATAAATAATGTATATTCTATTTATAATAAAAAAAAAAGATACATTTACTCACCTAAGTTTAAAAAGATGGCAAAGCACTCTCCTAAATGTTCATAAAAAGAAGAAAACCAGAAATATTTGGCTACTCTGTTAATGATGACCAAACTCTCTACAAAGGAATATGTATACAATATCTCTACTGAAACTAGAAATTTCCCTTTGCTTTATCAGATTCAGCTTGAATCCACCATTCACGGAGTAAAAGACCAGGCATTAAGCATTTACTCATGTATATTCAGAATTGAATTTCCTCTACTCCCTTCAAATTCTAATTGCTAAATTGTTTTAATAGTTTTCTTCTTATAAGAAAGAAAATGGGTATAAAGGTGATGGCTTACTTTAAGAAGAGTTCCAGAAGCTTTGAGAACACATTTCTACTTTTAAAAAGCTGTTTTCAAATTCTAAGAAAAAAACAAACAAAAACCCAGGTTTCTTTGGGAGGCAACAGTTGTAAGAAAGTACATTAAAGTATTTCAGGATTCTCACTTCGGTTCAGTCGCTCAGTTGTGTCCAACTCTTTGCGACCCCTTGAATCGCAGCATGCCAGGCCTCCCTGTCCATCACCAACTCCCAGAGTCCACGCAAACACATGTCCATTGAGTTGGTGATGCCATCCAGCCATCTCATTCCCTGTCTCCCCTTCTCCTCCCGCCCTCAATCATTCCCAACATCAGGGTCTTTGCGTGAAGTGGTCAAAGTATTCGAGTTTCAGCTTCAACATCAGACCTTCCAATGAACACCCAGGACTGATTTCATTTAGGATGGACTGGTTGGATCTCCTTGCAGTCCAAGGGACTCTCAAGAGTCTTCTCCAACACCACAGTTCAAAAGCATCAATTCTTTTGCGCTCAGCTTTCTTTATAGTCTAACTCTCACATCCATACATGACTACAGGAAAAACCATAGCCTTGACTAGACAGACCTTCAGAATTCTATTGTAAATTAAATTTCTTCAATGAGAATACACACCTAAGAACAAAGAGACACACTGGGTCTAGGGAATGATTAAGTATTGAAGTAGAAAAAAATATGAAATAATAATAATAATGCCTCTAACTACTAGAGTCCAGGGTGTCTTTGCTTTTATTTCTCAAGAGAAAAATTATATGTACCTGAATCTAGGAAACTAGGGCTTGAGCTTTTAAACAATACAGAATACTTCTTAAAATTTCTGGTCTTTACATTCCTTTTCCTTTTTAGATTTTCTTTTGGAGTCAAGTTTATTTCTCACTTGATTTTTTAAAAAATTAATTTATTTACTTTAATTGGAGGCTAATTATTTTACAATATCGTAGTGGTTTTTGCCATACATTGACATGAATAAGCCATGGGTGTATATTTCTCAATTGATGATGGGTGTCTTTCTCCTGTTGATTGTCTTAAGTTAGCTATTTCAAGGACTTTGGGATAAATGCTTGCTTTTTCTTGACACTTTTTTTTAATGGGGTAGTTTTTTTTTTTTTTTTTTTTTTTTTTTTGCTTCTCCTTTTTACTTGTTCCTCTCTTCCCTCCAAGGCACCCTTTTCTTCATTTTAGAAAATCTCACGATCTTTCTGAGGCTAGGGTAGCTAGAGCCTGTAGCTGGCGGAGCTCTCTCTCTTACACAC
>SJYX01004576.1:148293-177811 GCA_006410675.1 Oreotragus oreotragus | reverse complement strand
CCATGGACTGCAGCCTACCAGGCTCCTCCGTCCATGGGATTTTCCAGGCAAGAGGACTGGAGTGGCTGTCTCTTATACACATCTAGATGTGTATAAGAGACAGAGAGATAGCAGCCACGAGATTTGTGGGTGGCTGTAGTTTACCTCTGATATGGGCCATTGAAGCATCTAACTATGTGGATGAATAACATCCAATTTGCAATATTAGGGTTTCTTCCTTCCCACTTGACTTAGAGATGCTTCACGTGGGTGCGGATGACTAAGAAACAAAGAATAGGTCACCTGAAGAGGGGTTTGACCTTATATCTCAGGACAGAACTTCATATCTCAGGCTGGTGATAGTAGGAGCTTGGTGAGCACAAGGATATAACCTTGTCCTGGAAAATGACAAGGTTTCGGACTGTCATGGGACTTAAAAGTAGGATGGAGAACTTAAATCAGTTTCAAGGGCAGAGAAGTCACCAGTTGATTTCTAGGTTACAAGAGATGTTCAGTTATTGTGACAGCAAGTCTGGAAGGCCAAACAAGACTTGATTTAGGCCTACAACACAACAGCAAGAAACAACACAGAATGGAACTGAGGCAGAGCAAGAATGTCCTAATAAAAGCAGTTTACCAAGTTTCCAGGAATGGAGGTAGGGGAGAGGATAAAACACTCTAAAGAAAGAAAAACTGATCCAAATAGGTTGGAAATCCAAGGAAGAGGGAATGTATGTATTTGTGTGGCTGATTCACTGCTGTACAGCAGAAACTTAATATTGCAAAACATCTATATATCAACTTAAAAAACTGTAAATATTTTAGATTAGCAAATAAATAAAAACAACAATAAATGCAAGCACTTTAGGCATGAGGGAAGACAACAGGAACTAACATTATGTCCCAAACACATGCCATGCATGATAATAATAGGCAACAGGTTGCTATTTTCTTTGTTGAATTGTCTTCACTTACATATGGCCAGCTTCAATATTTTTCTGTACAGTTCTCCAAAATTGGGCACAGGGTAGCCACCGCCACAATCAAGATGTACACCCATTCGATGGCACCAGCATTACCCTGTGCCTCACTGTGGTCCACCCCTGCCACCACCTGCAGCACATACAACCCTGACTTGATTTCTACTGTTATTTCTCAAACTTCATCTCTCCAGAATGTCATAGTAATGGGGTCACGCGGTATGCTATCCTTGGAATCTGGTGTCTTTCATTGAGTGTAATGCATATGAGTCTCATCTGCATTGCTGTGTACATCAAAAGTTCACTCCTTTTTACTGATGAATAATAGTCCACTGTATAGTTCTGGTCTCCAAAATCACTGCAGATGGTGACTGCAGCCACAAAATTAAAAGACGCTTACTCCTTGGAAGGAAAGTTATGACCAACCTAGACAGCATATTGAAAGGCAGAGACATTACTTTGGCAACAAAGGTCCATCTAGTCAAGGCCATGATTTTTCCAGTGGTCATGTATGGATGTGAGAGTTGGGCTGTGAAGAAAGCTTAGCGCCGAAGAATTGATGCTTTTGAACTGTGGTGTTGGAAAAGACTTGAGAGTCCCTTGGACTGCAAGATCCAACCAGTCCATCTAAAGGCGATCAGTCCTTGGTGTTTGTTGGTAGGACTACTGTTGAAGCTGAAACTCCAGTACTTTGGCCCCCTGATGTGAAGAGCTGACTCATTGGAAAAGACACTGATGCTGGGAAAGGTTGAGGGCAGGAGGAGAAGGGGATGACAGAGGATGAGATGGTTGGATGGCATCACCGACTCGATGGACATGGGTTTGGGTAGACTCTGGGCGTTGGTGATGAACAGGGAGTCCTGGTGTTCTGTGGTTCATGGGGTCTCAGAGTCACATGACTGAGTGACTGAACTGAATAGTCCATTGTATAGATACAACATAGTTTGTTCATCCACCAGTCACTAGAAGCACAGTTGGGTTGTTTCTGCTTTGGGACAATTATGAATAATGTTTATTTGCAAATAATGTTCATTTGTGTAGAGATTTTTGTATGAACATAAATTTTCATTTTTCTTGGGTAAATATGTAGGAGTGAGATAGACGGGAAAATATACGTTCATCTATATGAAATGCTGTCAGATTATTTTCCACATGGCTGTATCATTTGTATCATCATCGATCCAGCCAGTGTACAGAGGTCTGAGTATTTCTGTATCCTCACAGAACTTGGTACTATCAGTGTTAAAAAGGTGACAATGATGATATCACGGCTAAGGATTTCCAGCCATCATAAGAAGGTAGGAGAGTCAATGAAAGATTCTTCCCTAGCACCTTCGATGGGAGCAAGGTTCTGCTGATACTTGGACTTTGTACTTAAAGCCTCCAGGACTGGGACAATAAATTTCTGTTGTTTTAAGCCACTCTGCTGCTGCTGTTTAGTTGCTAAATCATGTGCAACTCTTTGCAAACCCACGGACTGTAGCTCGCCAGGCTCCTCTCTGTCCATGGGATTTCCCAGGCAAGAATACTGGAGTGGTCTGCCATTTCCTTCTCCAGAGGAGCTTCCCGACCCAGGGATCTTATGTGTCTTATGATTGGCAGGTGGATTCTTTACCACTGAATGACCTGGGAAGCACTCTTAAGCCACCCAGAATTTGTGTTAATTCACTCTGGCAGACCTAGGAAATGAAAACATCTACTAATGATGCAGTATCTTTGAACTTGCTCATTTACCAAAAAATATCTTTTTTAGTGAAGTACTCAAATAGTTTCTCTGCCTATTTTGTAAACTTGTGTTGTTGTTTTCTTATTATTGGATTTTGAATATTCTGTATATGTTTTAGATACAACTTTATTTTTCAGATATGCAATTTCAGAACATTTTCTCCGAGTCCAGAGCTTGGCTTTTCACTCTCTTCATTCACAGAGCATAAATTTTCATTTTAATACAGTTGTATTATCTTTTGTCCTTTAATACGCAACGATATTGGTGACCTAAGAACCGTTGCTAATTTGCATTCAGAGGTTAGGACTAGCATGGATTCAAACACACATTCGGGGGTATCATTCTACATATTCCTTCTCACTGATAAACATCCATATTCTTCAGGTTTTAGGAACAACTTGTCTTGTGCCTCTGGCAAAAAAAGGAGACTTTTTCCCAAAGTTTTACTGCTTTCATCACTATTACCATAACTCCAGTTGAGAAAAAAAAATTGGAAAAAACATGAAGGAAGTTCACCCATTTTCAGAGTGTTTCTTCAACTTTTGACCTTCTTCCCCAATCTGCCTTCCTCTGTTTAATTTTTAGAGTATATACATTTTTTTAAAGTTTTATTTTTGTTTTGTCCAGAATTTGGGTTATAATCAGCAGGAAAAGATGACTGGCGAGGGTTTACACTATATTGATCAGAACATCTGATTTTTTAATTTATTTCACATATTTGTTTTTATTTTTGCTTAGGGAAAAGCTAAACCCACTTTGGCAAAAATATGATGTGTTCATGAAGGTTGCTGTGAGAATGTAAAAGGTAATTCGGTGCTAGATTGAACAGAGGCTGACATGCCAACCTAAAAATTCCGTATTTCTATTTAGTAGGTCATAGAAAGCTATAGAGGAATTTTCATTCAAATGCCTCAATGTGGTTGGCCGTCCTTGAAAATAGTCTTGCTGCCTTTTCCTTTTTTTCTGTCAACCATTCTGAAATAGCAGTGAAATAATTTCAAGTTTGCTTCCATATTCTAGTCCTGGCACCAATCTTATTTCCCCAGAAGGCGTTTCTATTACTGCAAGTGGCATTCAGGCACGGACGACCACACATTCCCTCATTATACATTGCATAACACAAGAGGAAAGACCAATAAAATCATGGGCTCTACTTATAGTGAACCAACAGCATTTGGGGCAGGGCTGGCTTTCTGCTACATGCATAGGTATCATATATCGTGGATAAGACCGCTAAAGATGAATTTGATGAGACAAGACATACAGGCGACTATGTATACCAAGCAATGCATTAAGCGTCTCCATAAGAAGGCAACACCGTAACATTTCTTTTTTTCTTTCCTTTTGCTTAATTGACTCTGTAGAATGATCCATGTTATCTCTGGTAAATAACTGTCATATCAAACACTTAACTGCCACTCTCTTCTGGGTGCCTGCCTTTGACATAGCACTGGGTCTGTCTGTGTCTCTGCTTTCCTCTCTCTCACTTCCAGTCTCAGGCAGGATCTTTCCTTGTTTGTGGTCTGATATTAAGATGGCCATCAGCATCTCATAACTATCTGACAAGCTCAGCTATCCTGATGAAAAGAGAGCTTCACTTTCCCAACAATTCTAGTGAAAGGCTTGGATTGAATGCCACTGGATAATATAGACCAGGGAAGCAAAATAAGTATGTACTTTTTGTCTAGACATGATCGATCATGCACACCGCTCCACCACTATCAGAACTGGGTCAAAGCCCAGGTTAAATGAAGGACTAAGATGTGTGAGGGATGTTTCAGAAGAACAGCATCTATACAGAGCAGACAGAACGTCTCCCCACATGCATTGTTCCACAGGTGAGTGGAGAGATGAACCAAGGTGGTTGTTTAGCAGCAATGGTGATCCTGAGTCTCGGTAAAATAGTCTTTTCTCCATTATGCTTATTGTTAAATTAGACTGTTCCATGAGTCTATTACAACCAGCCACGTGACTATACTCATTTTTCGTTAGCCTAGAAATCAGACTTTCTTGAAATAGGTGAATCGGGAAATCTTTTTGCTATACAGAAAATATTGTTGCTGTGACAATCGTTGCAATAGAGGTTGGAAATGAGTCAGGAAGTAAATGAAAGAAAGAGTCACCCTAGGCTCTGTTGTCATATGAGAGGAGTGTGCATGCAGCTATAAATTTTTCTACTCTTTCTCCTGGAGTTGTTCTTTCTCTCTCTCTCTCTCTCTCTCTCACACACACACACACACACACACACACACACACTCTCTTTTTCTCTTTTAAATAGGCCAAATCATCATACAACTGATGAAACAAAAAATAAATATGCCAGCTTTGATGCAACAGAAATGAAAATACTTCCAAAATTTCCACTTAATGGTATGTGTCAGATTGTATTGACTCCCTTGTGAAAGAAAAATTGCCATATTACTCATTCTGACTTGAAATATCATATTTAGAGGTGTCTGTGATACGTGATGATCAGCAAAAGCGGACCCTTTTTGCTCTGCTGCACACTGGCAGGAATGGGTGTTACAGCTTTGCCAAGGGCCCGCTTGTGTTCATGCCAATATGGCCTAATTTTATTTTCCTCACTGTCTCTGGCTCTCTCTCTTTTTTTAATGTTTGAAAAATACAATAGAATTGTCTTCTCAGCATGGGGATATCTGCATGTGTTAAAATTACATTTTCTATTTTAAACTCGCTCTTTTTGATTTAAAAAGGCTTGATAGAACATGCAGTCTTTTCTCCCCCTTCCTACAGAACGGAGAATATACAGACCCGAGATCTTTAGAGGTAAAAGCCTTTCCTGTAGGGAAACAAACAAATAATTAAGCAAACAAGCAAAAACAACAAAAAAAATAAAACATGTAGAAGTCTGGCTGAATTTATTTGAGCTGAAATCTCTCAAGATTTCATATGGAGAGCTGTAGCACAAAGGAATTAGGACAAGAAATAGAATCTTCTTATCTGGAAATTATTAGGCAAAGCATCAACTTCCCTTTACATCAGTTTCCTGGAAGATATTAAAATGGTTTTCGGGATTTCCCTTGTGGTCCAGCGGTTAACACTCTGCACTTCCAATTCAAGGGACACAGGTTTGATCCCTGGTTGGGGAACTAAGATCCCCACATGCCATGTGGTATGACCAAAAAAACCCCCAAAACCTGGTTTCTCAATTATTGACACTTACATGCAATATATATTGCGTGAAAAATAATGACAGTAACATTTACTTTCGTATGAGACAATATGCTTAGAATATGAATACAGACACATACAACTCCCAGGCCAAACTCAAAGTGGATTCATTTAGTGGTATCTGGCAACCCCCTCCAGTATTCTTGCCTGGAAAATCCCATGGACAGAGGTGCCTGGTGGGCTACATATAGTCCATGAGTCGCAAAGAACTGGACATGACTGAGCAACTGAGCATGCATGCAACCCTCAAAAATCATAAACCACTTTACCTGCTGTAAGGTTCAGATGGGCTATTAGCTCCATTTTGCAGATGAGAAAACTGACACGGCTTTACTTCACTGCGACAGATGCTGTGGCTGCACCACTGGGAGCCTCCTGAATCCCCTCCCCCAAAGAAAGCCTCCTTGCCAGAGTTTACCCCACATTCCCACAGATCAGTCATCTTTCTCTGACTCATTGGGGAGAGACTATAATGATCTGCTCCTCCCCCCAGCGGATTTGGGGCGTCACTGAAAGGCTGCCTTGGCTCCAAAATCCCCCAAAGGATTAGAAGGGCCTTTGTTGTAATCACTGTCCTGTTTAACTCCTCCCTTTGCCCAATCTTGTTTCTATTCCCAGCATGGGTATTGATCAAGAGTACTGCTCAGTAAACAGTCATACAAATCTGTGTCTCATGGTGTGCTTCTGGAGACCCTAGTCTGGACTCAGCTGCATGCAAAGAAAATTCTATCCACGCTTTTCATTTGTGTGAGCTACTCAGTTCTATTCTGTGGCTGCTGCTAAGTCGCTTCAGTCGTGTCCAACTCTGTGAGACCCCATAGACGGCAGCCCACCAGGCTCCCCCGTCCCTGGGATTCTCCAGGCAAGAACGCTGGAGTAGGTTGCCATTTCTATGGAGGTGTTTTTTTCCTTTCCACTTAAAGTTGAAAAACTCCTGAGGAATTCACCTCACATTTGATATATATTCATTATTCACTTAAAAATATGCCCAGTTTGGAGGAGCTCCACTTTCAAGCCACTCTTGGCCTCTCTCTGCTGTGTCACTAGCTCCCATTATTGGAGAGCAAGAGCCCCTCAACCTGTTGCAGTTTGCAGGGGGAGAATGGGGCTCTGTCCTTTCACTTCTCATTGGGGCATTAGCCTGCCCTAGGAGAGCGGGTATTCTCTATCTGGGCCATAGAGTAAGATGAACGTGTGATGAAGCTTCAGTTTCCTCAAACTGTCTTTGATTGGAAGATTGTATAAGTCTGTCTATTTGAGAGTTTAGGGAGGACCACTTGCCTTACAGAATAAATGGCATATTCTAACATATAAACATCGTCAGGGTGAAGGTGACATTTGCTCCCTACCTATCTTACTTTGTGTTTATCCCTATGTTGAAGCTGAACTCTGGCAGGCAAGAAGAATGCAATTTATTGGGTCTCCTCACTGAATTCCAAAAAGATGATACATACAAAAACATTTAGATAAGCAAAGCCACTACATGACTAGGGAATACTAAAGCATTTGCTGTTTCTGAAGTATAAGATACAAGTGAGAGAGTGAAGAAATTAAGGCTAGACATATAGGCAGGGATCAAGTTACAAAGGACCTTCTGAGACATCAATGGTGTTGGGATTCTACTGTATATGCAATGGGGAACCACTGAAGACCAAAATTTTGCCATGTGCAGCCACATCTACCTCCTTTCTTACCTTGGAAGCATTCGGTAATTGAGAAATAGTGGAGCTAATCACATAATAATCTCTGTGCCTCATCTTCCTTATTTGTTAAATGAGGTCCTAATAAGAATACCTCACAAGTGAAGGTAGTTCTGGTGGTAAAGAACCTGCCTGCCAATGCAAGAGACGTAAGAGACGAGGGTTTGATCCCTGAGTCAAGAAGATCCCATGGAGGAGGGCATGGCAACCCATTCCAGTATTCTTGCCTGGAAAATCCCATGGACAGAGGAGCCCCACAGGATACAGTCCGTAAGGTCACAAAGAATCAGACGTGACTGAAATGACAGCATACACACAAGTGAGCAGGTGATTGTGAAGATCAAGTCAATGTGTGTGAAACATTCAGAGCACCACCCACTCTCAATAAGAAGTCTGAATGTTCACTGGAAGGACTGAAGCTGAAACTCCAACACGTGGGCCACCTGATGCGAAGAACTGACTCATGGGAAAAGACCCTGATGCTGGGAAAGGCTGAGGGCAGGAGGAGAAGGGGATGACAGAGGATGAGATGGCTGGATGGCATCACTGACTCAGTGCACTTGAGTTTGAGCAAGCTCTGGGAGTTGGTGATACACAGGGAAGACTGGTGTGCTGCAGTCCATGGGGTCGCAAAGTCGGACGCAACTGAGTGAATGAACTGAACTGACTGAATTGAAGTATTAACTACTGCTGTTATTATTATTTAAAATCATTGTGATGGTAATGCACAGATGCTTTCCTGGGATTAATGAATAATTTCCATTTCCAAAGTTCTCAACCATATTGTTTATATTTTATATTTTATTTGTTACAAATGATGGATACATTTTATAAAAAAAAAACTGAGGTGCTTTGACATAGACTCATTTTTTTAAAGAATATAATTACATTTGAGAATGATATTATTTTTAAAAATGCATAGTATTTAGAGAAATGTTTTGGTCCTAATACAGGAAGGTAGAATTATATAATAAGCCAGAACATACATAATTAATATAGGGCCTTTTATAGTGTACCCTAAGCATTATAGATTCTAACTATAAAAACCTGTAATTTTCCCATTTTACATTTCATTAATTCAGAGAATGACAGATTGAGGGGGTAGAACACATAATGGATCTGACATGAATCTAATTGATGTGTTATTATTTGGAGGAATCAGAAGAAATATTATACAAATTATTTTAAATGATTTCTGTTGGCAGTGCATTCTTAGCTAGCAAGCCCCATCTCTGCAACCAACTAGCTCTGTGACCTTGAGAAATTTACATGTTTTCTTTGGATTTATTAGGAAGTTTGAGACTTATTGGATCATCAATTCATCAAATCTCCTTCAGGAGTCCATTAAGAAAAAAAGAAAGAAAGAAACTGTAATAACAGGTGCTCATTACCAGTCCACTGACGATATCAGATATATTCTGTCTGCAGACCAGGGACAAAATCACACCAGGTGGCATTTGATCCAGTTGAAACATATACAGTAGCTCAGTCAGTGCTTAATGTTGAAAGATCTTAGTAATTCCAAAAGCCTCCAACACCTCCTACGTCTTTTGAATGCTGATTTCTCCTTAATTTTATCTTTACTGAGAGTATGTATGAATAATGAATCTCAGAGATTATTCCTTAATCTTGAACTGAACATCCTGCCTTTGGCAGTCTACATGGACACACACAGATACAGTACCTTGTAAATACCTACAACTACTTGGCAGCCATGGTGAAGCGGTAGAAACACAGTGTCTGGGACTTAACAGGATCTCCTCAAATGCATGTTTAAAGGGTGAATACCTCTAGACGTGGCATGATACAGAGACAAGGAAGATCACAGGATTTTAAGCTATTCCAGCCTCAGATCAAATAATCAGCTCTAACTAATCTAAGTAGACTGTTTGAGAAAATTGTTTCCCCTCTCTGGGGCTGTGGGCTCAAGATGGGAATGATAATATCCACTTTTGGATACGTTGTGAAAATAAGAGATAACATGTTCTTGTGGATGTAGGTATGCATGCAAAAACTTTATTTACGCAATATAATAGCCAAGATCCTAAATTCTAACTTTCAAAAACCAATTAGCAATTCTAGTTAGCTTAAGCAAAGAGGATAGCCTTAGAATTCAGGGGTTTGAAACTGGGTTTTAAATAAAAACAGATACTGGGGATAAACATAAAAGCTTTACTTTTGATCTGTTTGCCTTTTTCTGAACTTGCTTCACATTCCTTTCCCTTTTTCTAGAGACTCACAATTCTGGAGTTATCATGGTACTCTTCTAGTTAACAACAGAGACTTATTAACAGTCTTAACTTCATTTACAAAGTCATGGGAGCAAAAATCAAAATGCTCCCATTTCAGTAAGATGTCCACCCTGGCTCAATTTTCAGTGACCAGAAGACATGCTCCTGGGCTCCTGTTTTATAAAGTGACTGCTGAGGAGACTGTAGATCCGGCTGGGGATGGCTTTTCCAGACAGAGAGTCATTGCTTCTAGTCAATTTCTAAGTTTTTTTCCAAAAGATATACAAGACAGAAATAAGGTGTGTAAAACACCTCATGCAAAGCCAGGAAAACACCAAGCATTAGATCAGAGGTTATAATAATTATGAAGATGAAATATAAAGACAGCCTAGCACAGGGGGGAAAAAAGGAAGGTACAATCTGTTTGTAGGACTTAACCTTAAAAACGCACTCCAATATACATTGTTACTGCTATTGCTAAGTTGCTTCAGTCGTGTCCAACTCTGTGTGACCCCAGAGACGGCAGCCCACCTGGGATTCTCCAGGCAAGAACACTGGAGTGGGTTGCCATTTCCTTCTCCAATGCATGAAAGTGAAAAGTGAAAGTGAAGTCGCTCAGTCGTATCTGACTCTTAGTGACCTCATGGACTGCAGCCCACCAGGCTCCTCCATCCATGGGATTTTCCAGGCAAGAGTACTGGAGTGGGGTGCCATTGCAAATAGAATGTTTATCTTATATGACTTTTATCACGATGAAAATAATTTTTTAAAAATTAAAAAAAAAATTATAACCTGCATCTACACCTTCACTGAATCAGCTTTCACTGAGCTCCAAGTTACAATTTAAATGTTGGCCTTGTACTGTGAAGAACAAAATGACTCTGGCCCCAACCATTGGGAGGCTAATTAACACAAAGAAGAGGATGACCTTCTTGTTCCTCTCCCCTTAACTTCCTCAAACTTAACCCTTTACAAAAAGATTTCTCTCTCCAAGAAATGGTAATTCTGATACATTTTGCAACTCAAAAGAGATGTTCTTTCTTTGTAATTCACAAAGTAAATTAAACTCATCTTTGCAAGCAAGTAACCATCCTGATTTGAAGCAATTCCATGCTTATGGTTCTTTTCATAAACTTATTTCAAAATGCTTTCCAAAGGGGCACTAGTGTTTTGAGTTTGCATCCCACAACTAGGAAAACTGATTCAAAGAGGGACTCAAAAGTTGCCCTAACTGACAAAACAAAGAGACTGGCCTAGCTGATCCTGCATTCCCTTCTTGACCTAAAAAGGACTCTCATGCTATGTCCAAAATAACTGGAAATTTTCACGTAGTGACTGAACTGAACTAGCCATAAAGTAAAAATCAACCACACTTTATAATTTTAACAAGTTGTCATACATAAAATACAAATACCCAAGATGAAAGGGAAAAGTCCCTCATCTTAAAATCTCATAAATACTGATTTCTGGACTGGCTTCATTATCCTCCAAGCATATGGCCTTGTATAAGCCTCTTCACCTTCCCTTGTCTTCAGTTTTCTCCCATGAAGAAAGAAGAACTTTAAACATTCTACTAATCCTTTCAATTCTAAATCAGACATTGTAATTACACTGGCTATAGAATGATTTTGGGGGTATCAACTTCTAGTTTTTTTGGATAAATTATATATATATGTATTGTGGAGAATTCAGAAAGCACAGGTATATGAACATAATACATATTTTAAAAACCATCAAATTCTATTTGCCAGCATCTCCCACATCCAATATTACTATCTCAAAACATCAAATTCTATTTGCCAGCATCTCCCACATCCAATATTACTATCTCGAGTTTTATTCTTTAGTCTTTATTTCTCTGCATGCATATATAATTTGCTTTGCAAAAAGGGATTTCATAGTGCATATAAAGCTTTGCACACATTGTGTATTTATAACGTAAGCATTTTGGGAATGTATGTCATATTTACTGCCATCCAGCAGCTTCTCAACATCATAACTATAGTTGAGCCAATCCCCACATCACAAGTCCTACCACTCCAAGCCAAGGTAGAAGTCAACTCAATTTTCCAGCCTGGGTCATGTCCTAGGTGTTCCAGGCTGCGGCAACAACCTGTACCGACAGCATCAGACTTCTCACATGGCGAAGAATCTTCCTGCAATGTGAGAGACCAGGGTTCGATCCCTGGGTCAGGAAGATCCCCTGGAGAAGGGCATGGCTACCCACTCCAGTATTCTTGCCTGGAGAATTCCATGGACCCACGAGCCTGGTGGGCTACAGCCCATGGGGTCACAGACATGACTGAATGACTAACACTTTTGCAGCTTCAGGCTTCCATTGAGAATAAGATGGCATAAGGAAAGAGACTCCACAGGCAATTCATTTCTGGGCATAGTCTGACCTAGAGGCATGGTGCTTTCAGGAGCTGCCACTGGTGGTGACTCAAAGGTAGCAAAATTGCAGAAAGCCCTCTTGAGAGCTGAGGAGATTCGGTTCTTTCTGTTTCAGCACAGGTAGAATTCAGTCAGAGGCTAAGTGATAGATAAGAAGTGATTTATTACAATAGGACCCTTGTGAGGCTTACACGTGGGTGGGCAAGAAGATGCCAGGTGAGGACCTTAGTTAGCTACAGTTTTATAATCAAAGGAAAAGTAGGGAGGAGGAGGAGGAGCCCACTTTCCTTCTGTTTCTTGAGTAGATATCAAGCTTCCATCATCAGTTCCTCCTGCATGTCAGGTGGGGGAGTTTTCCTGTCCCAGTCAGGGCACAGAAGAAATAAGCGTAAAGGTGGTAATACATGCTTAAAACAGTAACTCATCTCAGGTTTTAGTATAACACCATCTTTTCCTTATATTTTTGCTTTATTGCATGCAGAGGAGTATGTCCTACCCTGGACAAGGAAATGGCAATCCATTCCAGTATTCTTGCCTGGGAAATGCCATGGACAGAGAAGCCTGGTGGGCTACAGTCCATGGGGTCGCAAAGCGTCACACACAACTGAGCGTCTGAGCATATTCTTATGAATAGCAATGTGTTCTGAGTAAGTAATGTTTCTTGCTGTAAAACCTTTTAGTTGTTTCGGGTTGGGAATATCTAAGAAACATAAATTCTCAACATTAACAACTCAGGATTGGCTGAAAAATAAGAGTCTGGATTGTCACTCTTCAACTCTGCTGCTACTGCTCCTGCTAAGTCACTTCAGTCGTGTCTGACTCTGTGCGACCCCAGAGACGGCAGCCCACCAGGCTCCCCCGTCCCTGGGATTCTCCAGGCAAGAACACTGGAGTGGGTTGCCATTTCCTTCTCCAATGCATGAAGTGAAAAGTGAAAGCGAAGTCGCTCTGTCGTGTCCGACTCTTAGCGACCCCATGGACTGCAGCCTACCAGGCTCCTCCATCCATGGGATTTTCCAGGCAAGAGTACCGGAGTGGGGTGCCACTGCCTTCAACTCTTGGGACCCCTGAATTATACAACCTTAGATGAAAATGTACAAACTGCAGCTGACATCACAAACGCTTGGCTGCTCTCATCTTCGGTTATTTGCTCCTCTTTTCTCTTCATGCCAACTGGGCTTCCCCGGCCATGTCCTTTTCATTCCGTTTAGTTAATCTTTTCCAACCGCAGGAAGCCCCGAGATGCGTGAGACTGCCCTCTGCACTGGATCTTTCAGCCAGTTGATCTCGGCTGACTGTGACCCTCCCCATCACAGCAAGCTGTCCTCTGGCTGCCTTGTATTGACCAACAAAAACCTCTGTTTTCATGTTGCATTTTAACAGGAAATCTTTTGCCAAGTCATGACACTTCTGGCTGGGTGTAGGATTGTTCCGATAACTTCAAACACTGCCTTTCAAACGCACAGCAAACTGGTACTCAACCCACACCACGTCTGAAAATCAAAATGACATTTCCCTACCTTTAAAATTATGCTTTTATTTATTTTTTGAATATGGGGAAAATGAGTTCAAGTCCAATACAGTCTCTAATAGAAGTGAGACTTCTAGACTCAGGCTTTTTCTATAATCAAAGGTTCTCACCTCCCGGGGGTTCTACTTTAAACATCTGATTAATTATCTCAGGAATTATAATGACCTCAGATTTTAGTCTCAGCAATCATTTGTGGCACCATTGAATTATTTTGTAGTTGTGACATGTAGAACTGGCACTAGAAGAACAGGACTGAATAAAATAACAGAAGGAAATCTCCATCTCAAAAGCAAGCTGCTGAAAAAAACCTCAAAGGTTCTGATAACTCCCATCTTTTTACAAAACTTTACAGATATGACTTTCTCATCTAGAACTGAGAGAAGCAGTAAACTCTGTGTGTCCACTAAAAATAAAATTTAAAAGTGCACTCTCTAGTTTATACTGTTACTTGAATTTCTTGGAGAAGCCAGAAGAGGGCAGAAGATGCTGTATTAGAACTACATTTGCATTTAAACAAAGATCCCAAAATCTATTCAAAAGAATGTGAAGACATTCTAGGGTAACCAGCTTGAAGAGGGCCCATCTTACTGAGAATAAGGCACTTTACACAAAAGAGTGGACAAAAGGGTGGCTGTGTTTTATTTTCACTTCAGCCAGACCTCCTGAATTCTTTCCTTCTGAGCATCCTAGTTTAAATGAAAAGAATAAGAATTCAACATGAAAAACAAGTCAGTCACTATACCTACTACTTTACACTGGTAATTTGCTCAAGTCTACACAGTTGAGAGTCCACTATTGTTCCATTTTATAGATGCAGAAACTGAGGCTTGGAGAGATTAAGGTCATGGGCACAAAGTCATTAGAACTACATTTGCATTTAAACAAAGATCCCAAAATCTATTCAAAAGAATGTGAAGACATTCTAGGGTAACCAGCTTGAAGAGGGCCCATCTTACTGAGAATAAGGCACTTTACACAAAAGAGTGGACAAAAGGGTGGCTGTGTTTTATTTTCACTTCAGCCAGACCTCCTGAATTCTTTCCTTCTGAGCATCCTAGTTTAAATGAAAAGAATAAGAATTCAACATGAAAAACAAGTCAGTCACTATACCTACTACTTTACACTGGTAATTTGCTCAAGTCTACACAGTTGAGAGTCCACTATTGTTCCATTTTATAGATGCAGAAACTGAGGCTTGGAGAGATTAAGGTCATGGGCACAAAGTCAGGTAACTGTAAAACGCGTTGAAATCCTAACCCCTTACTATGGTACCAGGAGGGGGGGTCTTGGTGGTGATTATTCTTTGAGAGTAGAACTCTCACAAATGCGATTAGTGATCTTATAACAGAGAGGGTGTTTCTTTGCCCCTTCTACCATGTGAGAAGGTGCTGGCTTGGAACCAGGGAGAAGGCTNTCAAAACATCAAATTCTATTTGCCAGCATCTCCCACATCCAATATTACTATCTCGAGTTTTATTCTTTAGTCTTTATTTCTCTGCATGCATATATAATTTGCTTTGCAAAAAGGGATTTCATAGTGCATATAAAGCTTTGCACACATTGTGTATTTATAACGTAAGCATTTTGGGAATGTATGTCATATTTACTGCCATCCAGCAGCTTCTCAACATCATAACTATAGTTGAGCCAATCCCCACATCACAAGTCCTACCACTCCAAGCCAAGGTAGAAGTCAACTCAATTTTCCAGCCTGGGTCATGTCCTAGGTGTTCCAGGCTGCGGCAACAACCTGTACCGACAGCATCAGACTTCTCACATGGCGAAGAATCTTCCTGCAATGTGAGAGACCAGGGTTCGATCCCTGGGTCAGGAAGATCCCCTGGAGAAGGGCATGGCTACCCACTCCAGTATTCTTGCCTGGAGAATTCCATGGACCCACGAGCCTGGTGGGCTACAGCCCATGGGGTCACAGACATGACTGAATGACTAACACTTTTGCAGCTTCAGGCTTCCATTGAGAATAAGATGGCATAAGGAAAGAGACTCCACAGGCAATTCATTTCTGGGCATAGTCTGACCTAGAGGCATGGTGCTTTCAGGAGCTGCCACTGGTGGTGACTCAAAGGTAGCAAAATTGCAGAAAGCCCTCTTGAGAGCTGAGGAGATTCGGTTCTTTCTGTTTCAGCACAGGTAGAATTCAGTCAGAGGCTAAGTGATAGATAAGAAGTGATTTATTAGAATAGGACCCTTGTGAGGCTTACACGTGGGTGGGCAAGAAGATGCCAGGTGAGGACCTTAGTTAGCTACAGTTTTATAATCAAAGGAAAAGTAGGGAGGAGGAGGAGGAGCCCACTTTCCTTCTGTTTCTTGAGTAGATATCAAGCTTCCATCATCAGTTCCTCCTGCATGTCAGGTGGGGGAGTTTTCCTGTCCCAGTCAGGGCACAGAAGAAATAAGCGTAAAGGTGGTAATACATGCTTAAAACGGTAACTCATCTCAGGTTTTAGTATAACACCATCTTTTCCTTATATTTTTGCTTTATTGCATGCAGAGGAGTATGTCCTACCCTGGACAAGGAAATGGCAATCCATTCCAGTATTCTTGCCTGGGAAATGCCATGGACAGAGAAGCCTGGTGGGCTACAGTCCATGGGGTCGCAAAGCGTCACACACAACTGAGCGTCTGAGCATATTCTTATGAATAGCAATGTGTTCTGAGTAAGTAATGTTTCTTGCTGTAAAACCTTTTAGTTGTTTCGGGTTGGGAATATCTAAGAAACATAAATTCTCAACATTAACAACTCAGGATTGGCTGAAAAATAAGAGTCTGGATTGTCACTCTTCAACTCTGCTGCTACTGCTCCTGCTAAGTCACTTCAGTCGTGTCTGACTCTGTGCGACCCCATAGACGGCAGCCCACCAGGCTCCCCCGTCCCTGGGATTCTCCAGGCAAGAACACTGGAGTGGGTTGCCATTTCCTTCTCCAATGCATGAAGTGAAAAGTGAAAGCGAAGTCGCTCTGTCGTGTCCGACTCTTAGCGACCCCATGGACTGCAGCCTACCAGGCTCCTCCATCCATGGGATTTTCCAGGCAAGAGTACCGGAGTGGGGTGCCACTGCCTTCAACTCTTGGGACCCCTGAATTATACAACCTTAGATGAAAATGTACAAAGTGCAGCTGACATCACAAACGCTTGGCTGCTCTCATCTTCGGTTATTTGCTCCTCTTTTCTCTTCATGCCAACTGGGCTTCCCCGGCCATGTCCTTTTCATTCCGTTTAGTTAATCTTTTCCAACCGCAGGAAGCCCCGAGATGCGTGAGACTGCCCTCTGCACTGGATCTTTCAGCCAGTTGATCTCGGCTGACTGTGACCCTCCCCATCACAGCAAGCTGTCCTCTGGCTGCCTTGTATTGACCAACAAAAACCTCTGTTTTCATGTTGCATTTTAACAGGAAATCTTTTGCCAAGTCATGACACTTCTGGCTGGGTGTAGGATTGGTCCGATAACTTCAAACACTGCCTTTCAAACGCACAGCAAACTGGTACTCAACCCACACCACGTCTGAAAATCAAAATGACATTTCCCTACCTTTAAAATTATGCTTTTATTTGTTTTTTGAATATGGGGAAAATGAGTTCAAGTCCAATACAGTCTCTAATAGAAGTGAGACTTCTAGACTCAGGCTTTTTCTATAATCAAAGGTTCTCACCTCCCGGGGGTTCTACTTTAAACATCTGATTAATTATCTCAGGAATTATAATGACCTCAGATTTTAGTCTCAGCAATCATTTGTGGCACCATTGAATTATTTTGTAGTTGTGACATGTAGAACTGGCACTAGAAGAACAGGATTGAATAAAATAACAGAAGGAAATCTCCATCTCAAAAGCAAGCTGTTGAAAAAAACCTCAAAGGTTCTGATAACTCCCATCTTTTTACAAAACTTTACAGATATGACTTTCTCATCTAGAACTGAGAGAAGCAGTAAACTCTGTGTGTCCACTAAAAATAAAATTTAAAAATGCACTCTCTAGTTTATACTGTTACTTGAATTTCTTGGAGAAGCCAGAAGAGGGCAGAAGATGCTGTATGTAGAACTACATTTGCATTTAAACAAAGATCCCAAAATCTATTCAAAAGAATGTGAAGACATTCTAGGGTAACCAGCTTGAAGAGGGCCCATCTTACTGAGAATAAGGCACTTTACACAAAAGAGTGGACAAAAGGGTGGCTGTGTTTTATTTTCACTTCAGCCAGACCTCCTGAATTCTTTCCTTCTGAGCATCCTAGTTTAAATGAAAAGAATAAGAATTCAACATGAAAAACAAGTCAGTCACTATACCTACTACTTTACACTGGTAATTTGCTCAAGTCTACACAGTTGAGAGTCCACTATTGTTCCATTTTATAGATGCAGAAACTGAGGCTTGGAGAGATTAAGGTCATGGGCACAAAGTCAGGTAACTGTAAAACGCGTTGAAATCCTAACCCCTTACTATGGTACCAGGAGGGGGGGTCTTGGTGGTGATTATTCTTTGAGAGTAGAACTCTCACAAATGCGATTAGTGATCTTATAACAGAGAGGGTGTTTCTTTGCCCCTTCTACCATGTGAGAAGGTGCTGGCTTGGAACCAGGGAGAAGGCTGTCTACAAACCAAGCTGGCACCCTCATCTCAGATGTCTATGCTCCAAAACTGTCAGAAATATGTTTCTGGTTTTGATAAGCTACTCAGTCTGTGGAATTTTGTCCTGACAACCCAAACAGACTAAGACATCTTTCTACCCAATGATGACCACATGATCATCCCGATGCTACCAGGAAAAATGATCTACAACAAACTCTGGAAAATTCTGAAAGAGATGGGAATACCAGAGCACCTGACCTGCCTCCTGAGAAATCTGTATGCAGGTCAAGAAGCAACAGTTAGAACCAGACATGGAACAACAGACTGATTCCAAATAGGGAAAGGAATACGTCAAGGCTGTATATTGTCACCCTGCTTATTTAACTTATATGCAGAGTACATCATGAGAATTGCTGGGCTGGATGAGCCACAAGCCAGAATCAAGATTTCCAGGAGAAATATCAATAATCTCAGATATGAAGATGACACCAGCCTTATGGAAGAAAGTGAAGAAGAACTAAAGAGCCTCTTGATGAAGTGAAAGAGGAGAGTGAAAAAGTTGGCTTAAAGCTCAACATTCAGAAAACTAAGATCATCTGGTCTCATCACTTCATAGCAAATAGATGGGGAAATAGTGTAAACAGTGACAGACTTTATTTTAGGGGGTTCCCAAATCACTGCAGATGGTGACTGCAGCCATGAAATTAAAAGACGCTTGCATGTTGGAAGAAAAGCTATGAGCAACCCAGATAGCATATTAAAAAGCAAAGACATTACTTTGCCAACACAAGTCTGTCTAGTTGAAGCTATGGTTTTTCCAATAGTCATGGGTGGATGTGACAGTTGGACTATAAAGAAAGCTGAGAGCCAAAGAATTGATGTTTTTGAACTGTGGTGTTGGAGAAGACTCTTGAGAGTCCCTTGGACTGCAAGGAGATCCAACCAGTCCATCCTAAAGGAGATCAGTCCTGAATATTCATTGGAAGGACTGATGTTGAAGCTGAAACTTCAGTACTTTGGCCACCTGATCTGCAGAACTGACTCACTGGAAAAGACCCTGATGCTGGGAAAGACTGAAGGCGGGAGGAGAAGGGGATGAAAGAGGATGAGATGGTTGGATGGCATCACCGATGCGATAGACTCGAGTTTGGGTAAACTCCGCTAGTTGGTGATGGACAGGGAGGCCTGGCGTGGTGCAGTCCATGGGGTTGCAAAGAGTCAGACACAACTGAGCGACTGAACTGAACTGATTGAACTTTCAGGGCTTCAATCTTAGACCTACAAATGAATTAATTCCCTCTTTTCTAGGTCTGATGTGATTCTTTGGGGGGAAAAAATATTAAAAAGCAAATAAAAACCCAGCTCAAGTAACCCTGGACACAGAGCCTTTTGTGATCACGTGGGACATTTGCTGACTCCCTGGAGAGCTTCATATTCATCTCAGCAATGCTGCGTCACCACCCTGGAGCTGGCATCACACCATTCTCCTGTTCTCCCCCTACTTCTTTGTCTTGGAAATGACTCTCAGCGCTGAGCCAACTTGCCTGGGCTTGATGTATTAATTCTCAGTTTTTGATGTCATTCATCTCTGGTATATTTGTATTTGATGAAAGACCAAACTCTATACAGCCAAGGGCAAATAAACTTACCTGATGGTAGAATTTTAGTTGGGGATGGCATGGGGGCCAATATTCTAATCAATGTTGATTTTATTTAAAAAAATAAAGGAGGGTATAGTTGCCTTATAATGTTGTGTTAGTTTCTGCAGTAAAATGAAGCAAGTCAGCCATATGTTTACATATATCCCCTCTCTCTTGGACCTCCCTCCCCACTTCCCCTTTTCACCTCTCTAGGTCATCACAGATCACCAAGCTGTGCTATACAGCAGCTTCCCACTAGCTATCCCTTTTACACATGGGAGTGTGTATTTGTCAATCCCAATCTCCCCATATACCCCCATGCCCTGTGTCCATTCCTGCTCTGCATATAGGTTCATCTGTACCATTTTTCTAGATTCCATATATATGCATTAATATACGAAGCTCGCTTTTCTCTTTCTGATCATTGTAAGTCTGGTCCTGATTAAACTACATGTTCAGATCAGAGCCTTATTTTCACTGTCCCAGGACAGAGATGATGATCTTTGCTAGAGGATGTAGGATTGGGACCAAAAGGTGAGAAACCATCTATTTGCTATCAGTTACTTGTAAGAAGATAAAATTTGACCTGGATATCACAGGTTGAAAATGCAAAGTCAAGGTTGTTCATTAAACTCTGCCAGATTGGACTCTGCATTTGGGTTCTGTATCCAAAATCGCTCCAATCATCGTCAGTCAAGACCCCTTAGATTGCAGCATTATAGTTACTTTATCTAATGCTCTGTGTGATAAACACTGTAGACAGACCTGTTGAGTGATCCGTAAAGCAGTGTGGTTACTCTGAGAGGTCAAACCAGCAATGGTGAGGATGGGACAGAGAGAAGAAAAAGAAGAACAAAGAGGTAGTAGTGACAGAAGAGGAAGGGGAGAGGATCAGAGACGGAAAGGAGGGGATAAAGGGGATAAACAAACAAAACCCTGCTGGGGGCTCCTCGGCACTTCGCTGCTGGTCGGTAGTGCCCAACTCTTTATGACCCGCCAGGCTCCTCTGCCCATGGAATTTTCCAGGCAAGAATACTGGAGTGGGGTTGCCATTTCCTTCCCCAGGAGATCATTCTGATTCAGGGATCGAACCCAAATCTTTGTGTCTCTTGCACTGGCAGGTGGATTCTTTATCCTTGAGCCACCAGGGAAGCCCTATATATGGTGAAAGTCAAAGGCACTTAAGTGGGCTCTTGATTCTCTTTCATTTTTAACTGTGCCTTTTACATATTTCCACTATAACTTTCCATTCAATTATTTCACCATAAATCATCTATGCCATTGCATGTTGTTACTGTTCATTTTAACTGAGGAGGAGGAGAGAAAGAAGAAACTCGTTGAACAGAGAAGGAGAGAGGAGAGGGAGAATGAGGCAATGGGAGACAAAGTGGAGGAATAAGAGGCGGAGGAGGAGGGAAGGCAGAAAGCAGAAACAGTCCTCGGACATCATGAAATACAGCAACCTAGACTGGAAGCTGAGCTCATGGGTTTGAGTGTCCTCTTCTTTAAAATGGGGATTGGAATGTATCTACCTCTCAGAGTGGCTGAAAAAATTACATGAGAAAATGTATGCAATACAATTATAAAAAAAAAAAAACCTGGAAATAACTACTGGCACACAGTGAGCACTTAATGAATGGTAGTGACATTACCACTATTCTTATTAGCTCCTATAAACCTTAATAATAGTCAAAACTCTATGGAAATCTATTTCCTTTTGCACCACAATAGAAAAACCAAGTAATTTTGCTCAACTGTAAATGCACCAAATTAAATGCCCAGGCATATGAATTAGCATAAGCAATATCTCTCCACAAAATTGGCACTCAATATCTCTCAGCACATAATCTTTACCATCAAAGGAATGAGCTATCTAAAATAAGCACATTAGTCAGCTACCAGACACAAGCAATGTTAATATCTACAACGAGCTACAAATTATCCAACAACCACAACACATGTTTTTAGAGGAAAATATCAGAGTACAGAAAATCAGACTTCAGTAGTACAAGGCTCACAATGCAATCAGCTTCCAGGGAGGAAATCAGGAAAAGAATGAACTTAGCTCTGGGAAAGGAGCTGGAAATGGGGAGACATGTGTTCTTCCTACCTGTGTGTGCGTGCATGCTAAGTCACTCACTCCAGTTGTCTTTGACTCTATGAGACCTCATGGACTGTAGCCTGCCAGGCTCCTCTGTTCATGGGATTAATCAGCAAGAATGCTGGAGTGGGATGCCAAGCCCTTCTCCAGGGGATCTTCCTGACCTGGGGATCAAATCCGTGTCTCTTAAGTCTCCTGCATTGGCAGGTGGGTTCTTTACCACTAGCACCACTGGGAAGCCCCTTCCTACCTGTAATTGTATGTAAAGTGATAAAGTTTACTTAATAAGTGTAACATATTTTAAGTCTGATATTTTCTCAGGTCTCATACCCACTTAATAAAAATCTAAAATATCAGCCAACATTTTTCAGGATCAAACAATCGACCATTCTCATCTAGGTCATTATTACCCACTCTCTCCATAACCAGGGTAAAATATTCGTTAGAAAATCTTATAACCTTAGAAAGTTGAAGCTGAGAAATAATAAAGAGAACATAGCTTCTAATATTCTCATTTTGAACATGGGAAAACCTGAAGTTAACTTCAACAAAACACTACTTTTAGTAACCAGCCAAATCAGAATTTGAAATTACAACAGGCATTGGGTCCCACAGTAATTGTAGCTCCATTTTTTCACTCTTCTGCTCTGTTCACATGGCCCATGGCCCATTTTTTCTATTATTTCCTCTTGCCTAAATCTTGCAGCTTCCCTGGTGGCTCAGACGGTAAAGCGTCTGCCTGCAATGCGGGAGACCCGGGGTCGGGAAGATCCCCTGGAGAAGGAAATGGCAATCCACTCCAGCACTCTTGCCTGGAAAATCCTATAGACAGAGGAGCCTGATAGGCTACAGTCCATGGGGTCGCAAAGAGTCGGACACGACTGAGCGACTTCATTTTCAAATCTTGTAGCCCAGTGATATCTTAACTTCCTGCAAGCCATTGAACCCTTTCTCCAGTTTCCACCCAAGAGTCCATAAACATTGCCTTAAATGCACATCTAATCTTGACTTTGGCTGGTGGCAGAGTGACCACCCCAAATCACTCAGTATATAATCGGAATCATTTCACATGACTTGCAAGGCTTGTACATTACATATCTGCTAACTTTACATATGGGCATTACATATCTGCTACATAACTACACATCCTCACCAGCACTCTCCCTTTCCTCTCACCCTCTGGGTTTTCTAAACTACCTGTGGTTCCCCCAGGGTCAGACCACATGATCCTGAGACCCTTCACCTGGGACCTTTCTCCATCTGCCTGGGTACCTCCTCCCCCATTAAGCCCAAGTCTTCATCTGCAAGGTCATAAGTCCCTTCTTTTTCACCCAGGAATAGACAGGTTCTTCCTTTGTGCTCCCATGTGTTTCTTTCATGATAATAATCACAACTGGATGCAAAAGCCTCTTTGATTTTTTTCCCTCTCAATTTTCAGCTCCTTGAAGGTGGACACTGTGTCTCACTCATCATGATATTCCCAAGGCCTAGAACAAAGCCTGGGACCCAGTGACAGATCAATAGCCCTCTTTAGTCAAATACCTGAACTCCCAAGCCTGATGCATTTTTGGTATTCTACCATATTTCCATAGCACTTAATTATCTACTATTTGCTTCACATGGATTAGTCATGGCTCATCAATTATATGAAAAGCAACTTGAGGGCAGAGATACTGTGTTACTCATCATTCTTATCTCCTTTGGGACCAAATCTATAGGGAAGCTTGTTGTGGCTAAAGGAGTTATTTATTTATTTATTTTCATGTTTAAAATCTAAGGAACACTTTATATAAAATCATACATAGAACAGAATAAAATATATATTTTTTTAAAATCCACAGAAAGACAGGAAGAGAGCTACTTAGCAAGCTGCTCTGGTTTAAACGGGGGTCTGTGGAAGCCCATCTAGAAACCCTGAGGCCGTATCTCTGCTGCTGCTGCTGCTAAGTCACTTCAGTCGTGTCGGACACTGTGTAACCCCATAGATTGCAGCCAACCAGGCTCCCCCGTCCCTGGGATTCTCCAGGCAAGAACACTGGAGTGGGTTGCCATTTCCTTCTCCAATGCAGGAAAGTGAAAGTGAAGTCGCTCAGTCGTGTCCAACCCTCAGCGACCCCATGGACTACAGCCTACCAGGCTCCTCCATCCATGGGATTTGCCAGGCAAGAGTACTGCCGTGGGGTGCCATTGATTTCTCCAGGCCGTATCTCTAAAGGTGTCTGTTTCAAAATGTGAGTCATGGTCCATTACTGGTGAGTGACATCAATTTATTGAGCCACAATTTGCTTTACAAAATGCAAACAGAAAAGATTAGCTTTCATTATATGTAGTAAAGACAAGAAGTGTTATGGCAAATGCCTATTCTATTATTTACTTACAAAAGGATCTTAATTTCTTATGTTTGTCAGTCAAAGAATTAATTCAGGAGATCTGCAGTACAACACCGTGTCTATGGTTAACAGTACTCTGTTATAGACTTAAACCTTTGTGAAGAGGGTAGAATCTCAGGTTAGGTATTCTTACTACAAAAAGAAAAAAAGTTTAAAAAATCTGAAATCCACCGCTTAATCGCAGGTGAAAACACCTGGAGGAGTAATTTGTTCCCAACTTTGGTTCACATGGGGAAGGCCTCCATATTTGATGAAAATACAGAGGCCCAGCCACCACTGCTGCAGACTATACATCATGTGGTAGACGTGGGGCCAGGCATTGCTTTTAAAAAACTTATTGTAATTTAGTGCTTTACAATGTTGTCCTACTTTCTACTGTACAGCAAAGTGAATTAGCTAAACGTAAGCCTTCCTCAGTGATCAATGCAAAGAAATAGAGGATAACAATAAAATGGGAAAGATGAGAGATTTCTTCAAGAAAATTAGAGAAACCAAGGGAACATTTCAGGTAAAGATGGGCACAAATAAAGGAGAGAAATGGTCTGGACCTAACAGAAGCAGAAGATATTAAGAAGAGGTGGCAAGAATACACAGAAGAACTGTACGAAAAAGATCTCCACAACCCAGATAACCACGATGGTGTGATCACTCCCCTAGAGCCAGACATCCTGGAATACAAAGCCAAGTGGGACTTAGGAAACATCACTATGAACAAAGCTATTGGAGGTGATGGATTTCCAGTTGAGCTCTTTCAAATCCTGAAAGATGATGCTCTGAAAGTGCTGCACTCAGTATGCCAGCAAATTTGGAAAACTCAGCAATGGCCACAGGACTAGAAAAGGTCAGTTTTCATTCCAATCCCAAAGGCAATGCCAAAGAATGCTCAGCCTACTGCACAACTGCACTCATCTCACACGCTAGTAAAGTCATGCTCAAAATTCTCCAAGCCAGGCTTCAGCATCATGTGAACCATGAACTTCCAGATGTTCAAGCTGGTTTTAAAAAGGCCGAGGAACCAGAGATCAAATTTCCAACATCACTTGAATCATCGAAACAGCAAGAGAGTTCCAGAAAAATATTTACTTCTGCTTTACTGACTATGCCAAAGACTTTGACTGCATGTACTACATCAAACTCTGGAAAATTCTTAAAGAGATGGGACTACCAGACCACCTGACCTATCTCCTGAAAAATCTGTATACAGGTCAAGAAGCAACAGTTAGAACTGGACATGGAACAGCAGACTGGTTCCAAACAGGGAAAGGAGTATGTCAAGGCTATATATTATCACCATGCTTATTTAACTTATATGCAGAGTACATCATAAGAAATGCTGAGCTGGATGCAGCACAAGTTGGAATCAAGACTGCTGGGAGAAATATCAAGAACCTCAGATATGAAGATGACACCAGCCTTGTGGCAGAAAGTGAAGAAGAACGAAAGAGCCTCTTGATGCAAGTGGAAAAGTTGGCTTAAAACTCAACATTCAGAAAACTAAGATCATGGCATGGGGTCCCATCCCTTCATGGCAAATAGATGGGGAAACAGCAGAAATAGTGACAGACTTTATTTTGGGGGGCTCCAAAATCACTGCAGATGTTGATTGCAGCCATGAAATTAAAAGACGCTTGCTCCTTTGAAGAAGTTATGACCAACCCAGACAGCATATTAAAAATCAGAGACATTACTTCGCTAAAACAGGTCTGTCTAGTCAAAGCTATGGTTTTTCCAATAGTCATGGGTGGATGGGAGAGTTGGACTATAAAGAAAGCTGAGAGCCAAAGAATTGATGCTTTTAAACCGTGGTATTGGAGAAGACTCCTGAAAGTCCCTTGGACTGCAAGGAGATCCAACCAGTCCATCCTAAAGGAAATCGGTCCTGAATATTCATTGGAAGGACTTATGCTAAAGCTGAAACTCCAGTACTTTGGCCACCTGATGTGAAGAACTGACTCATTGGAAAAAACCTTGATGCTGGGAAAGACTGAAGGCAGTAGGAGAAGGGGATGACAGAGGGTGAGATGCTTGGATGGCATCATAGACTCAATGGACACGAGTTTGAGTAAACTCTGGGAGTTGGTGATGTTCAGGGAGGCCTGGCATGCTGAAGTCCATGGGGTTTCAAAGATTCAACACAACTGAGCGACTGAACTGAACACATAGAATCCCTCTTTTTTGGATTTCCTTCCCATTTAGGTCACCACAGAGCACTGACTAGAGAGTTTTTGAAGGTCCCTATTTATTGTTATTTAGTTGCTAAGTCGGGTCAGACTCTTTGTAGCCCCACGGACTGTAACCTGCCAGGCTTCTTTGTCCATGGGATTTTCCGGGCAAGAATATTGCAATGGGTTTCAAATTCCTCCTCCAGAAGCTCTTCCTGACCCAGGGATCAAACCCAGCTCTCCTGTTTGGCAGACTGATCCTGTAACATTGTGTCACTTGGGAAGCTCTAGATATTTTATACATAGAATCAACAGTATACATCAGTTCAGTCGCTCAGTCGTCTCCTACTCTTTGCCACCCCATGAATTCGCAGCACACCAGGCCTCCCTGTCCATCACCATCTCCCGGAGTTCACTCAGACTCACGTCCATGGAGTTGGTGATGCCATCCAGCCATCTCATCCTCTGTTGTCCCCTTCTCCTCCTGCCCCCAATCCTTCCCAGCATCAGAATCTTTTCCAATGAGTCAACTCTTTGCATGAGGTGGCCAAAGTATTGGAGTTTCAGCCTCAGCATCAGTCCTTCCGATGAACACCCAGGACTGGTGATGCCATCCAGCCATCTCATCCTCTGTTGTCCCCTTCTCCTCCTGCCCCCAATCCTTCCCAGCATCAGAATCTTTTCCAATGAGTCAACTCTTTGCGTGAGGTGGCCAAAGTATTGGAGTTTCAGCCTCAGCATCAGTCCTTCCGATGAACACCCAGGACTGATCTCCTTTAGGATGGACTGGTTCCATCTCCTTGCAGTTCAAGGGACTCTCAAGAGTATTCTCCAACACCACAGTTCAAAAGCATCAATTCTTCTGCACTCAGCTTTCTTGATAGCCCAACTCTCACATCCATACAGGACCACTGGAAAAACCATGGCCTTGACTAGATGGACCTTTGTTGGCAAAGTAATGTCTCTGCTTTTCAATATGCTGTCTGGGTTGGTTATAACTTTCCTTCCAAGATGTAAGCATCTTTTAATTTCATGGCTGAAGTCACCATCTGCAGTGATTTTGGAACCCAAGAAAATGAAGTCTGACACTGTTTCCCCTGAAAATAGATGTCTGACATCTATTTCCCATGAAGTGATGGGACCAGATGCCATGATCTTAGTTTTCTGAATGTTGAGTTTAAGCCAACTTTTTCACTCTCCTCTTTCACTTTCATCAAGAGGCTCTTTAGTTCCTCTTCACTTTCTGCCATAAGTGTGATATCATCTGCATATCTGAGGTTATTGACATTTCTCCCGGCAATCTTGATTCCAGCTTGTGCTTCTTCCAGCCCAGCGTTTCTCATGATGTACTTTGCATATGAGTTAAATAAACAAGGTGACAATATACAGCCTTGACATACTCCTTTTCCTATATCCAGTTCTAACTGTTGCTTCCTGACCTGTATATATGTGAATCCTAATTTCCCTATCCATCTCACTGCCTCCCTTTCGCCTTTGGTATCTAAACATTTGTTCTCTACATCTGTGCCTCTATTTCTGCTTTGTAATATAGTCTATACCACTTTTTTCAGATTCCTCATATTTGTTAGGTCTATATAATCAAAGCCATGTTTTATCCAGTAGTCATATGTGGATGTGAGAGTTGGTTCATAAAAGAGGCCAAGTGCCAAAGAATTGATGCTTTCCAAATGTGGTGCTGGAGAAGACTCTTGAGAGTCTCTTGGACAACAAAGAGATCAAACCAGTCAATCCTAAATGAAAGTGAAAGTCGCTCAGTCATGTCTTTGCAACCCCACGGACTATACAGTTCATAGAATTCTCAAGGCCAGAATACTAGAGTGGGTAGGCTTTCTCTTCTCCAGGGGATTGTCCCAACCCAGGGATCAAACTCAGGTCTCCCATATTGCAGGCAGATTCTTTATCAGCTGAGCCACAAGGGAGGCCCAAGAATATTGGGATGGGTAGCCTATCCCTTTTCCAGTGGATCTTTCTGACCCAGAAATCAAACTGGAGTCTCCTGCATTGTAGGTGGATTCTATTTATTGCACACATCGCCTCAATTTTCTCACCTCTCAGGGTGCTTGAGAGAGGTTCACAGAATACCAAGATCAGACATAAATGAATAAACATAAAATGCAAGCTATAATGTCATGAACAGTTTATCACTATTGTAGGAGTTCAGGAGTATTTTTTCATTAGCGGAGAGCTGATAAAGACGTGTGCTTCTTACATTCCAAGCTAAGCACTGTCGTCACTTTTCCTTCTAAATTAACTACTCGATTAAGGTTTGAAAAACAAGAATCCTTGGGACTTCCCTGGTGGTCCAGTGGTTAAGACTTCGTCTTCCAATGCAGGGGATGTGGGTTCGATCTCTGGTCAGGGAGTTAAGATTGCACATGACTTATGGCCAAAAAAACTAAAACATAAAAAACAAAAGTAGTATTGTAACAACTTCAATAAAGACTTTAAAAATGGTCCACATTAAAAGAATTTTTAAAAAGAAAACAAAACAAAAACAGCAACTCTGTTGCTCTCTGAATAGCCTTGGTGCTCAGCACAGTGCCTGCCATTAAGAAAATGTCTGTAGATTGAATGAACCCACAAGGTAGAATCAAAATTCCTCTGACTGTGGTATATGTAGATGAACTCTGTCTCCATAGACCTTTCTTGGTTTCTCAGCCCACTGTTCACTCCTTTAGGCTTGTACTCCAGTTCAGTTCAGTTCAGTTCAGTCGCTCAGTCGTGTCCGACTCTTTGCGACCCCATGAATCGCAGCACACCAGGCCTCCCTATCCATCATCATCTCCCGGAGTTCACTCAGACTCACGTCCATCGAGTCCATGATGCCATCCAGCCATCTCATCCTCGGTCGTCCCCTTCTCCTCCTGCCCCTAATCCCTCCCA
>SJYX01004576.1:111354-128661 GCA_006410675.1 Oreotragus oreotragus | reverse complement strand
GCCTGGTAGGCTACAGTCCATGGGGGCACAAAGAGTCGGACACGACTGAGTGACTTCACTATATTCATTTGTCTGTATGTTCTAAGGACAGTTAAAATGTGCTGTCAGGGAGTCAAGAAAATTGACTCGTGAAGGAAAGCGTAATCCTAAGACAAACAGCATGTTTCCCCTCTCTGAAGTTGAAGAGAGGAGAATATTAAGAGACAGATGAGTTAAGTACGGGGCATCTTAAAGGAAGGAAAACCTTGGATTTCATTCACTGACACAATGTCCATTAAACCATTGTGGACCTTCCACATACAACTGAAGCATTTAGAAACGCATGAATGGGACATGACAAAGTCAAAAAGACTGCTTTGGAAGCAACCTGCATTTCCACCATTAGGGGGACAAGTGACCACTAGCTGCAGCTAGTTAGGACTTGCCCTGCATTGCCCACATTCAGGGGCATCTTCTGGACTAGAGAGCTACAATAAAACAGTTGAGGAAATACAAACTGGAATCAAGGCTGAGAATTAGCGATGAAGAAGCTGAGTCCCAGTCAAGTATTTCATGCCAAGAAACTAAGTAGGAGGGGACCACAAGAACGATTCGAATCAACAAATATGTCTCCAAGAAGGAACCAGAAGTTGAGCCTTATTTTGCACAAAAGCAAAGTAAGGTAGTCATTTGCAACACACTTCAAAGAGCACAGCAGTCACAGAGGCGATTCGCAATTACAACTGAGAAAGGAGACAACCAACCTGCCCCAACGTAAGGCCAGCTTTTCCTCTCCCTCTTTATTTTGATGTCAGAGAAGTAAACGGAGTAATGAAGGTGAGGTCATGGATGGCAGAAAGAACAAATGGGATGTATATAGCCGTTCCCCACTAAGTCCTGGACAAGAACCATAAGTCTAATATACACCTGGAGGAATATGGGAGCTTTAGGTAACATATGAAGAGAAAAGTTTTAAATAGACCAGACTGTCAGTTGTGATAGTTGAAATGAGTCTGTTTTAATATCTGGAAGTGTTTGCCACATTGTAATATTGGTGTGAGATGTTATGAGAAGTTCACTGGTCAACAGGAAAGGAGATCTGACTGCAGTTAGTGGGAGTTTCACATGTTTTCCTTTACAAAAATCCAACAAGTTATGAGAGGATACAAAAGATAGTTTCAGGGGTCAAAAATCAGTGCTTTTCACTAAAATGCAGAAAGACAGAAGTTATAATGCCTCTGTCTTTAGAAGACTGCTAAAAAAAAAGTGATTGGAATTACTGAATGTATACTATATATGTTTGGTACAGTTGAGATATAATACATGGTTTCAACTCTTGAGGTAGAAATAATAGGTTTGCATAAAATGAGAGAGGAACAATGTTTCTACTTATTCCTTTAGTATAGTTCTCTGCTATACTGGCACATGCGTGCATGCTAAAGTCAATTCAGTTGGTCCGACTCTATGTGACTCTATGGACTGTGGCCCAGCCCACAGGCTCCTCTGTCCAGGGCGATTCTCCAGGTAAGAATACTAGAGTGGGTTGCCATGCCCTCTTCCAAGGAATCTTCCAGATCCAGGGATTGAACCCACATCCCTTATGTCTCCTGAATTGGCAAGGGTGCTCTTTACGGAAGGCCCTTGACACATAGTTCTGTCATATTAGCTGTGAGGCAAATGAATATTGAAATGTTGATGTTCAGGACAATTATTTTGGATGCATCTTAAAGGAGATTCAATAGTAGCTCTGTAAAAAACATCACTCTCACTTTTACCTCTATGACAAGATGCTGTCTTGAATTAGAAAAAAAAAAGGACTGGGAGAGTTACAGCCAGCTTGTCAAGCATTCCCAGAGACCCTCAGGGAAATGTGACATTCCTATAAACACCATCCATCATGCATTTCTCATGGAAGACAGCTGGGAAGTGCTGAGCATGTAACCACCTCCCTGCTCCACCACGTAACAGACCACGGCTCGCTCGCTCTTTCTGCAACACAAGGCATTTGGAAACAAAGCAACAGAGAGAAGGGATTGATGCAGGCTCCCTACAGAAGGCATTTTCCCTAGCGGCTTTTCAAACAAGATTGGGAGTAATTTCTAAGAGTCAGCCACGCAATAACGCTGCATAACAAATCACCATAAAACCTGAGTGGCTCACGATGAGCACTTAATTCTCTCCCTCAAAAAGACTGTGCATTGCCTCATTGCTCAAGATGCCTTTGCTTCAGGCTGCAGGTGAGTTTGTGCTGAATGATACTCTATTATCTACCACAGACAGTACTTACTTTGGTAAGTAAAAGAAAGCCTGCTCTCTGGTATGAAACTTGAGGGAAAACACCTTAGAATAACTTGACAAAGAAGAATTAAATGAATCAGGAACTGAATAAGTAAACTGAGGGTTTTTTTATGTTGTTTGTTTGTAGAGTTGAGATAAATTATTATTATTTAAAATGATTAGTAGCTTCTACTGTACCAAGAGAACAAGACAGCAGCAGTCTATGAAATATTAAGCATTTCGTGTCTCATTCAATTATTGATTTCCCAATAAATACTATTCATATATTTAGATCAATGCATACTGACTAAAGGCCATATAGTTTAGAGAATGGTTATTTATGCCGGATGTGAATGTTATGATTATTATATAAATATTAGATAACATCATTACATTCTTAATGGTGGTCATCAAGATGAAAACAAAAAAAAACCCTGAGCACTGGAGTAAAAAGTAAACCACAATTTAAATCCGGGTTGGACACCTTCTTTAAATGTAACCTGGAGAAAGATACTTAACTACACTGACTCTTACTCTCATCTACAGGGACTGGTTAAGAATTTGCGTGAGGGAAGGAAAAGAAATAATAGTCTTTTCTTCCTCATCCACAATTTAGATGAAAAGATTGACTATATTTGGAGAAAATAACACTAAGTAAAATTAGCCAGTCTCAGAAAGACAAATACTGTATGATTGCACTTATGAAAGTCACTCAGTTGTGTCTCTTTGTGACCCCATAGACTGTAGCCCATGGAATTCTCTAGGCCAGAATACTTGAGTGGGTAGCCTTTCCCTTCTCAAGGGGATTGCATATAGGAGGAATCTAAAAGGGTCAGTCTCGTAGAAGTCAAGACTAGAATGGTGGATGTCAAGGACCAGGGAGAGGAGGATATAGGGAGATGATTCTCAGTGAATATAAAGTTTGTTATGCAAGATAAGTTCTAGAGCTCCGCTGTACAACACTGTAGTCAACAACCCAGTATGCACACTTAGAATTTTGCTAGAAGGATAGATCTTATGTTAGGTGTAGTTATCACCAAAAAAAAAAGAGGGAGCACATGAAAACGTTAGAGGTGATGGGTATATTTATTAGCCTGACTATACTGAGAAATATCACGGGCATATGTCCAAGCTCATCACATTGTACATATTTAACATATGTAGTCTTTTGCATATACATTATACTCTAATAAACCTGTTTTAAGAAATGAAAGAATATAAAATTTTGAAGGTGAAGACAAAAATGTTGCTTTAATACTGATAAAGCTGAGTGGAGAATGTCACTTTAATAAGAAGCAATAATTCACCCATTCACCTCCAATGAGATAGACTTACCTCCTTGTGATGTCAAACCATTTAAAATTTCTCCTAATAGAAACTACTGTACCTCTAGTGATTCTCCTGATATCACCAGTGGGCAATGGTTTGTCCCTGGCTGCCAATGAAAAGCTCAGAAATGTTTCAGAACAGCACATTATCTCCAAGGTACCGCTGTAGACTAGGCCGAAAATTAATACTTGAGATTCCACTTCTCATTTCAGAATATGCACAGGTAAGCTATCTAATTGTGCCAGATGTTAGATAATGATTTTAAGTGACAGTATGAACTCCAGTAACACAATGCCTGCAAAACAAAAATTCCCCCAATTTAATATAACCTCCCTCCCTTATCAGCCTTCTGTGCTAAGTCATTCAGTCGTGTTCGACTCTTTGCGACCCCGTGGACTGTCGCCCACCAGGCTCCTCTGTCCATGGGAATTCTCCAGGCAAGAATACTGGAGTGGCTTGCCATTTCCTTCTCCAGAGACTCTCCCCAACCCAGGGATCAAACCCAGGTCTCCCACAATTCAGGTGGATTCTTTACCATCTGAACCACCAGGGAAACCCTATCATATTTCTAGTGGAGATTAAAACAAAACAAAACAAAATCACAAGTATATGGTAAGATCCAAATAAATCAAATCTCACCGGGGTGGGTCTTATGGTGGTGGGTTAGGTGATAAGCCGTGTATGACTCAGGCAACCCCATGGCCTACAAACTGCCAGGCTCCTCTGCCCTTCCCAGTTTCCGTTTTGCACAGTCAGGTAGGATGCCGACTCAAATTTCTAGATAGAAGGATGTCCCCCACTTTTCTTTTTTAATTGTGGTAGATGCAAGTCTTTTAAAACTGTCAAACTTTTGATTCCTTTTGTATACCTTACTTTTTTAATTTTATTAAAAAAATTTTTTTTTTTTACTTTCCAATACTGTATTGGTTTTGCCATACATTGACATGAACCCGCCACGGGTGTACATGAGTTCCCAATCCTGAACCCCCCTCCCACCACTCTCCCCATTTCATCTCTCTGGGTCATCCCAGTGCACCAGCCCCAAGCATCCTGTATCCTGTATCAAACCTAGACTGGCGATTCATTTCTTACATGATAGTATACATGTTTCAATGCCATTCTTCCAAATCATCCCACCCTCTCCCTCTCCCAAAGAGTCCAAAAGTCTGTTCTATACATCTGTGTCTCTTTTGCTGTCTCGTATACAGGGTTATCATTACCTTACTTTTAAAAAACTTTTTCTTTTGAAAGAATTGTGGATTTACAAGAAGGCTGCAAAAATGGCACAAAGAAATGCTATAGTAAGGTTGTCAGAAAACACACTGGCCATCCAATTAAATTTGAATTTCATGTAATAATTATTTTAATATAAATATGTTCCAAATATTGACAATAAAAGATATTCAGATATGTTAGAATTTTAAAAACAGCTATTTTAAACATAAATCTATCCCATGTGCTAGTTGGATAAATCTCTAACAAAAATACCCCTTAGTTATCTGAAATTCAAATCTAACCAGGTGTTCTGTTTTCAAAATCTGGCAATGTTACCTGTATACCCTTCACTCAGATTCTCCAAATGTTAACATTTTATCATACTTCTTTTCTGATTCCCTCTTTCTCAAGGGAAAAAAAGTTTAAGTTGAAAATATAATATGATGTCTCCATACTTGTATAAATAGAATATNTGCGCTAGTTGGATAAATCTCTAACAAAAATATCCCTTAGTTATCTGAAATTCAAATCTAACCAGGTGTTCTGTTTTCAAAATCTGGCAATGTTACCTGTATACCCTTCACTCAGATTCTCCAAATGTTAACATTTTATCATACTTCTTTTCTGATTCCCTCTTTCTCAAGGGAAAAAAAGTTTAAGTTGAAAATATAATATGATGTCTCCATACTTGTATAAATAGAATATCCTCTTACATAACCATGGTATAATTTTTCCAATCAGGATATTTATGGTGATTCAAAGTGTTATCTAATCTAGGACCTTATTCAGACTTCACCAATTAAATATCCTTTTGCCCGGATGGCATCCAGCATCAGGCACTTCCTTTCCCTGTCCCGTGTCTTTCGTCCTCTTTAGCCTAATAGAGTTTCTCTTTGTCCTTCATGTTGTTTTGAGTTTAATGTGTTTTTTTTCTTTCAACGTTTTTTCCTTGTCTTTTATAACCTTGGTAGTTTTGAAGATTACAAGCCAGTGATTTTGCAGACTCTCCCTCAATTTGGGTTTGTCTGACATTTCCCCATGATTAGATTCAGATTATACATTTTTGGCAGAAATCCTGCAAAAGCGAGGTCATATGTGTCTAGATGCCTCATATCAGGGTGCCTCACTTCGAAGTACAAAATGATAAAAGCAAACACTAGTTTATCACAACACAGTCTATCCTTATCATATTTAAAAACAGCCTGGTACCTGTCCCCAGGTACAGCTCTTCAAACAAAACGATATATTATAGGTATAATTCAGACCCATCTTTTGCTCGAGACCAAGCAAAGATTCCTTTCAATCTGAGGCATGTTGGGCAGATGAACTAGACTTTGATTTCTCTCTAGGATAATAATCAAGCTGTGTCATCCATCCCCAATCTGTGAGTTTAAACTTAATTTGCAGAGACTTCTATTCAAGAGATCCATGGTGGTTCTACATGTGGTCTAGGTCAAGTCAAGGTCTAGGTCATAGTCAAGATGATGGTCTTCCCAGCTTCATATACGGTTGTGAGAGCTGGACTGTACAGAAGGCAGATGCTAAAGAATTGATCGTTTTTGAACTGTGGTGCTGGAGAAGACTCCAGAGAGTCCCCTGTACAGCAAGGAGATCAAAACAGTCCATCTGAAGGGAAGTTAACCCTGAATACTTGTTCAATGACTGATGCTGAAGCTGAAACTCCAGTATTTTGGTCATCCGATGCAAACAGCTGACTCTTTGGAAAAGTTTCCGATATTGGGAAAGACTGAGGGCATAAGGAGAAGAGGGTGTCAGAGGATGAGATGGCTAGATGGCATCACCAATGCAATGAATATGAACTTGGCAAACTTCGGGAGATGATGAGGGACAGAGAGGCCTGGTGTGCTGCAGTCTATGGGGTCTCAGAGTTGCACGTGCCTGGGTGACTGAATGATGGCAATAACACATGTGATCTATAAGGAAAAAACCACGAACAAAACTGCATTCTACTTTTATCCATTGTCGCCTTACGTATTTTAAAGATTTACATGGTGGCATTCACAACTTGATCTCAGAGTTGCCTGTCTTTTTTATCTGCTGCTGCTGCTGCTGCCAAGTCGCTTCAGTCGTGTCTGACTCTGTGCGACCCCATAGACATAACCCCACCATATTCCCCCGTCCCTCGGATTCTCCAGGCAAGAAGACTGGAGTGGGTTGCCACTTCCTTCTCCAGTGCATGAAAGTGAAATGTGAAAGGCAAGTCGCTCAGTCATGTCTGACTCTTTGCGACCCCATGGACTGCAGCCTTCCAAGCTCCTTCGTCCATGGAATTTTCCAGGCAAGAGTACTGGAGAGGGGTGCCATTGCCTTCTCTGGTCTTTTTTTTTTTTTTTTTATCTAGGACACCCAAAACCCTTAAATATCCCTTTCACCTGCTAGCCTTAAATTTCTGATACATGAATGCTGTATAGGAGGATCATGGCTTATCATTTTTAAGCAGGTGATTTCAGTCTGATGCTAAAGTAACTGCTGCAGCTATTTCCTGCCACAGCATCACCTGAGATTATAAAATCTCCATCACAGGAAAGGCTTCCACTTCATTCTTAATTTAGATTTTGCCAAAGGATCACCCTCAACAGATTCTGTTAATGCTTCTGATATTAAACTCCTAGTGGTATCACCAGAATCAATATTTTTGCCATGTTTTCTTTTCTGACACCTTCACCCTTCCCTGACTTCTAAAATTTATAGACTTGAATAACTTATGTTACTTCAATGGCTGCTAAAATATTTTCAACAATTGTGTTCAGGGTAGTAGAATATAGATATGCTTCTAATACTCTCTTCTGTAAATCCGCTGTCACTCTGGGGAAACTTCTGTTGAGCTTCTCACATATTCTCCTGTCCCTTTCCTTCTTTCCTGGTTGGATTTGGAGAAATTGCTGGATAAGAGGACTTCTGTTCTCTTGAGTTTTATATTGCCTTCTGGCCCCTGTTTTAAAGTTATTTTTATTTGGGGGAGCTTATTTCACTGTATTTTGTACTATTTCATCCTCTCTTTTGAAGAGATGGGATAATGATCATCTGCTGCTGCTGCTGCTAAGTCACTTCAGTAGTGTCTGACTCTGTGTGACCCCATAGACGGCAGCCCACCAGGCTCCCCCATCCCTGGGATTCTCCAGGCAAGAATACTGGAGTGGGTTGCCATTTCCTTCTCCAATGCATGAAAGAGAAAAGTGAAAGTGAAGTCGCTCAGTCTTTCCGACTGTTAGCGATCCCATGGACTGCAGCCCACCAGGCTACTCCGTCCATTGGATTATCCAGGCAAGAGTACCGGGGTGGGGTGCCATTGCCTTCCCCGAACGATCATCTGGGGTCTCCTAAAAGGATTCATGTTTAAGCAAATATCATCTACACTCACCTTTCTGTGGTGGAGAAACTCAGACAGGAACTTTCTTTTCCTTGTTGAAGATCCCAAACCTCAGCTTGCTTTATTCTTGTATGGCCTGGCTCCCCTGACGTATGTTTTATTTTTGAAGTTAATTTTTTTTGGAATATAGTTGCTTTACAGTGTTGTGTTGGAGAAGGAAATGGCAACCCACTCCAGTACTCTTGCCTGCAGAATCGCATGGAGAGAGGAGCCTGGTAGGCTACAGCCCATGGGGTCACAGAGAGTCGGACACGACTGAACGACTTCACTTTCACTTTACAGTGTTGTGTTAGTTTCAGCTGCATAGCAAAGTGAATCAGTTGTATGTATACACATCTATGCTCTCCTTTTTGGATTTCTTTCACATTTAGGTCACCGCAGAGGACTATATTTTATTCTTCTTCCTTTCCATGGAGTCCTAACTCCATAAATTACTTCAACCTATTCCCTCGGGGCACAGAGAGTATCTTTATCTTTTTCTTTGGTAACTATGTCAATGTGGTGGCCATCTCCCAAAGCTGAAGATCATCCACAAGGAATGTTTCCAACTGTTTTTTCACCTCTATCTACAACTTGAAGAGGGACCTCTGAATGGTTTCTCTAGGACTCTTGGGAGGCTTGGGGGGATGACACTTCAATCTCTCATTGAGATAACTTTTTTTTGTGCTAGACTAATTTAAATCCTAGATATCCTTCCCATCTAATAACAATTAAAATGTCTGCCCTTTTCCAAGTCCCTCTGTTAAAAGCAGTTCAACCTGGGTACAACACTTTTTCCTTTTGAATGTATCCAGCCTGACTTCCAGTATCTAATTTCCTGCATATATCTAATCTACTTGTCAATCTTTCTCAGTGAAGTTTCTCTCTTCCAGCTTAATCATGTCATGTGTCTTTATTTTTCTTTTATTACCTCATTGCTCTGATTCTTGTACTTAGAGTAAAAAAAAATTTTTTTTTCTAAATAATACAGTTCCTCCTGAGCAAAACTGGTTCTTTGAGAGAGTGTTCCAACTACAGGCTTTTCTGACCTTCTTTATTGACTTGTTAACCACTGGGGTTGAAATAAAAATATAGGAAGGTGCTTTTCTAGGTTATAAAAAAATATATATAGGCTGTGTATAATAAGGGCACTCATTCCTTTTTATAAAAATTTTCCCCTTCCAGTAAATAAAAGCATAGTCATGAACTTCAATATTTTCAATAGTATTCAAAGAATATGTAATTAAACTATCTGGAGCCAACTTGGACCATTTGGTAAGGAATTAATCCTTTAGCCGTGACAAAGCCCATGAGGCAAAGAGCCTTGCCCCAGTCTAGTTCTTCCTGTTGGCTCTAAACACTGCTCAAAATAACACAGAAAGGAACAGAGCTTGGACGCTGGGTCTAGTTTTGTCTACTAGGCTTGGCAGGCACCACACACTCGGTTTTGTGGAAGCCAGCTGTCTTTGGAGTGTCACGTCCCACATTGCAGACACAGCTGAATCACCAAATAAAAGCAGTCAAATACTGTTCGAGATCGCCATAGCAAGACTCCAACCCAGGAGGCTAGGTGCTAAAATTCTACCAGTTTGAAATAACTTTTGACTAGTAATAAGAGCCTTGCTCTTCATCCCAACATCGAGTTTCATTTGCTCAGGTAAAATGTGTTTCTGCTCAAGTCAACCAGCATTACCTGCAACAGCTGAGCCTCCAACGCCCAAGGAAGGCCCCAGAAGCCTGGTTTCATGTTAAATATTCTCTCTGCATTTGAAAAACTAGACACAAAGAGCAGCTCTTACCTGTCAAAGTGGGCGGTCGTGGGTCTTCACGCCTAAATCCCAAGTCTGAAGTGGCCATTTTCAGTTATATCAGCAGCCTTAAATCTGTGCCAACTTGCTCCCGAAATGCCAGCATTTCAAAACTGCAGGCTAAAGTCCAAGATTTTGGTAGGTTCAGGGACCCAAGAAACAGCGCTCTCTTTTTCTCCTCCTGGGTTAGAATCAGCTGAGAGCTAAGCACTCCAGTTAGAGTGATACAAAAATGCTAACACTGCTAGCTTAATTCTGGACAAAGCTGAATGGAGATGCGCTTAGCTCTGTGGTCACAAGAGGCTTTTGAAAGTTCACCCCTGGATTGTTGAGCCCAACCTACCAAATTCTGAGCAGAGAAGGAAGCCTCAGGCCTACTCAAGTTTGTTTTCAAGAGGAACACCTCCGAAGGCCCGCAGATCCATATGAAAAAGCCAGAGGAGGTTAAATCAAGCTTGTTCTGTTTGCGCTCTTAAATATGCCAATTAGATAGGTCACCTGTCTTCCTTTGGGGAAGAACTGGGGAGCTGGAGGGAGTAAGAAAAGCCATAAATATTCTAATAATTTTCTCTCCCAGAGCATTTCCATGTGTGGAAATGTAGATCTTGGAAAATATGCATTTTTGCCTTCAACAGACATTTCACGATGATTGTAAACAGTGAAATAGAGGGAAATCTTAGCAGGGAGTGATTTTTCCTCACTTCATGTTTCCATGGGGAAGGCCTTCGCCACTGATTCTTTTCCCACTGATTCTTTTCTTATTTTCTCCACCTGAGAATCGTTCTTCTGATATAAGATTCAGCTGTGCTTGAAGACTCTTTCCTCTCTCTCTCTCCTCTGAATATTCACAGTCCTATTCCATTCCTCCATGGAAGGGCCAGCAGTTTGGAGTAAGATCATAAAGCTGATCATAAAGCTGATCTTTTCACCTCCATCTGCCAATACCCTTTGTTTGCCTCTCAACTGCTTCTGAACGTAAGTGAAAAGAGCAGGTATAGTTTATCAAGTTTCCTTAGCCCCAATAAGAATGTAGAGAAAATATGCAATAGTGCCTAGCATGAGACAAGCAGTTAATAAATCTTAAGTTTTCTTCCCTTTGAAGCTAAAACATCTATCATACAGATTCAAAGGCCATTTTTTCCCAGACACCCCACCCCTTAGCTTGCATATGATTTAAAGACTATTCAACTGGATAAAATTCAAGCTCTTCTCCACTCCTTCTATTATATTTTACTTCATTGGGCTAAAATAACACATCAATTATCTTCTGGCAAAATCCTTGAATTTTTTTTTCATATCTCTCTATTCATCTACATACTCTGGGCCCAAGTGATGATCGGCTTTTTGTCAACTCTCACCTCTCTAAACAGGCCTTGCTGAAAAAGAAGGTTAGGAATAATCAGGCAGTATGGTGCAGTTAATATCTGTGAGCCCAAAGACAGCTAATGGGACCACAGAAGCTCTGAGGGGAGTGGTTCTTTGTTGTAAAATGGGTCAGATTTGTTTTCCATTATGAGTCTGCATTGTGCAAGTCGGCGCTATTGTATTTCTCTATTCTGTTCAGAAAGCTCCTCTCATTCCTGCTGTGATGAAACAGGAATGTCTGTTTTCCCTGAAAACAGCCCGGTTTCTCAGCCTAGAGACAGACACAATGCACATCCCAACTGTGGTTGTCCCAGTTTGCAGCTTCCATCCTTCTCTGGACAATTCCCAGGGCCATTCTTGAATAACCACCTTCACATATAAGAAGAGTTATTGTATGGCAAATCTACTTCTGAAGAGGGCTGAACAAGAGGAAATAGCTTGAAATTATACCAACTCTATGCAGGTTGAACATTAGTAAGAACTCTCAAATAATAAAGCTCCTGTTGAACATGGGTAAAGGTTATAACAGTATAAGATTATCCAGGTCATCCTTAGGAATACACTGACAGAAAGTCACTATGTAGAAAGCTGTAGGCCTGACTGGGTAACTAGCTGGCCTAGAAGCCACTGTTTCCCAGTTCCCTCATCATGACAGACTTCACTAATTGATCTTCGAACACCCACTGAGCCCAAATATGGCCATAGAATTACTCTCAATATTGTGTTTCATAGGCTATTATCGATAGATCGAAGGAGGCACACGAGATAAAAATGTTGCCATTACTATTTTAGGCATGCAAAGAAGTCTTTGAAGTCTCATATCAATAGTGGCTTTCACGATTTCATTTTCAAACATGCTTTCCTTTGACATAGCAAAGTGCGTTCGTGAAAATCCACTGTCCTTTTAGTATATTATATTCTAAGGAAACTGAACTAATAATGAAGTTTCTGAAGATGCTGAGCCCAAAGATCTCTAGCCTAATCCTGCCACATATTATATGCCAGATGGAGTGAAAAACAAAACAAAACAGCATGGATACTTAAAGAAAGATCCCCTCAGGAGACGGAAAAATCACTATATAATGCATGAAAATATTCTTTTGTGCTATTCTTTGAAGTGTTTAGTAAAAAAGTGCTGCAACCATTTTAAAAGGAGGTGTTAGATAAAAATACAAACCAATAAACATGAGGTAACCTCGAGCAGACATATACCAATCATGAATTTTCATGGTTGAGAAGTCACCATGAATTTAAGAAAATTTAATAGAGAAAATGTAAAATCCACCAACGTGATTTTCATATATTTTTAATTTTATATTAGAGTATATCAATTAACAGTATTGTGAGAGTTTCAGGTGAACAGTAAAGGGACTCGACCATACATACATATGTATCCAGTCTCCCTCAAATTCCCCTCCATCCAGGCTACACATAACAGTGAGCAGAGTTCCCTGGGCTATTCAATAGGACCTCATTGGTTATCCATGTTAAATACAGCAGTGTGTACATGTCCGTCCTGAGAGATGCTCCAGTCTGGATAAGAGACTGCCCCAGCACGGATATTGGAGTTGTTATATTTTGTGACTCTCCATTTCATTCTGTCTGAAAGTAATCACAGCATAAACAGGATTCATGACATAATATAACCCAGCAATAGTCACAGTATAGCTCATTTCCTCATTACTGTAAGGTTCCTGGGAATACAAGCTGCAGGAATGCAGAAGTCCTAATTAATCAAAACACATAAATATTTTTGTATATGGAATACATGGGACAAGAAGGTACACACAAAGGCCACACTTCATGTTGTAACTGCCCTGTAGCTTTAAAGCTGAAAGTGAAGTCATTCAATCATGTTTGACTCTTTGCAACCCCATGAACACGTTCCTCTGTCTGTGGGATTTTCCAGGCAAGAATACTGGAGTGGGTTGCCATTTCCTTCTCCAGGGGATCTTCCCAAACCAGGGATTGAAACGAGTCTCCCAGCACTCCAGGCAGACTCTTTACTGTCTGAGCCACCAGAGAAGCTCATTGCCTTAAAGCGGAAGCAGTTATGAAAAAGAATACTGAAAGAAGAAAAATATTTATTCTGCTCTTATGGTATTCAATTCAGTTCAGTCACTCAGTCATGTCTGACTCTTTGCGACCCCATGAATCGCAGCTCACCAATTGTCCATCACCAACTCCCGGAGTTACTCAGACTCACGTCCATTGAGTCGGTGATGCCATCCAGCCATCTCATCCTCAGTCGTCCCCTTCTCCTCCTGCCCCCAATCCCTCCCAGCACCAGAGCCTTTTCCAGTGAGTCAACTCTTCTCATGAGGTGGCCAAAGTATTGGAGTTTCAGCTTTAGCATCAGTCCTTCCAATGATCACCCAGGACTGATCTCCTTCAGAATGGACTGGTTGGATCTCCTTGCAGTCAAAGAGACTCTCAAGAGTCTTCTCCAACACCACAGATCAAAAGCATCAATTCTTCAGTGCTCAGCCTTCTTCACAGTCCAATTCGCACATCCATACATGACCACTGGAAAAATCATAGCCTTGACTAGACGGACCTTTGTTGGCAAAGTAATGTCTCTGCCTTTTAATATGCTATCTAAGTTGGTCATAAATTTTCTTCCAAGGAGTAAGCGTCTTCTAATTTCATGGCTGCAGTCATCATCTGCAGTGATTTTGGAGTCCAAAAAAATAAAGTCTGACACCGTTTCCCTATCTATTTCCCATGGAGTGATGAGACCAGATGCCATGATCTTCGTTTTCTGAATGTTGAGCTTTAAGCCAACTTTTTCACTCTCCTCTTTCACTTTCATCAAGAGGCTTTTGAGCTCCTCTTTACTTTCTGCCATAAGGGTGGTGTCATCTGCATATCTGAGTAAACTGACTTAAATTTCATTAGTAGTTCATTTCCCTGAGAAACCTAGGAGGGATCATGCCAATGGGTTGCTGCCCGACACTCCAGGCTTTACCTAGTGAAAACCCCTGGGGCCTAAGGTCTCCTTAAAGGCATCCTGGTATCCACTGGGCTGACCTTTGAAACAGCAGTTAGGAGTATATCTGCCAGTATCTTTGTATGTCATAAGTAGTCCAGCACAGTGAATGGGAGACAGATCGCCTGAGTTCAAATCCCAGCTCTGTCTCTTACTAGATGCATACCCTTGGACAAGTTTCTTCACTACTTGGTACCACTGTTTCTTTCATCTGTAAGTCAGAAATAATGATAAGTCTCTACCTAATAGGGTTGTCCAGAGGATTAAATGATTTACTGAATGAAAGTACTTAAACATTCTCTCATATATAGTTGTGTGTGTGTGTGGCATTATATGTTGTTGTTGTTTACTCGCCAAGTCGCATCTAACTCTTCTGAGACCTCATGGACTGTAGCCCACCAGGCTCCTCTGTCCACGGGATTTTTTGGGCAAAAATACTGGAGTGGATTGCCATTTCCTTCTCCAGGGTATTTTCCCAACCCAGGGATTGAACCTGTGTTTCCTGCATTGGAAGGTGGGTTCTTTACCACTGATCCAACAAGGAAGCCTGATATTGCATAAATGCCAGACATACTAATGTTATGTCTACCATGCTTGCTCGTCTGATGCCCATAAAATCCATTCATGGTTAATGCATTCCATTTCTTACAATACAGTGTATGTACAACTCCTTAGCAGTGGAGTTACTCAGCAGATTAGGATGTGTAAAGGGTTAAGTTCCCTGACATTTATTTCCTCTGAACAGGAGTACTCATACTGAGAGGCAGACAACATTTTTTTTCCCACTCCAAAGGGGAGGCTGAATTTCAGTGTATTGGAAAAAAGAAAAAAATTAAAAGAAAAAAAAAAAAAAGAAAAAGGGAAAATAATCCTGGCAAATGGACTTGAAATGAAAATTCTGTCTTATGTAACAATACTATTCATAAGGACAAAGATGTGGCCTTGTTTTCCATTGCCTGGCCCCTGTTCTCTTTCCGCCTCTTCATTCAATTATGAAGAACACATATCCAAGTAGCCCTACATATAAAAGGAATGTTTTTCTGATTAAATATTGAACATTAAGATGGTCAGGCCTATGTACAAACAAGGGAGGCCTGAGTCAGTGGGAAATTTCAGCAACAAGGAAGGGTCCCAAGGAGGCTATCCATCCCAGAGAAGTGACAAAGACATTTATAAAACTGTCTGTAGATTATAAATCAGATTGAGAGCCCAATGAAATTACTGTATATTGGATATATAAATATATATAATCACGTATACACAATAATGATTCATGGCACTGAGGGACACAGAAAAGCAAAGTTTCAGGCATAAATAATTCTGAGTTTCTCAGACATGCTTTTGCCAGGGAACAGGGAGCAAGGATGGAGCTCACTGCTCATTGATCAAACAAGCATAAACTAAATGAGTGGAACCTGAGAATTTCAGGTGTTAGGCTATGCAAAATTATGGTGTGGCGCTAAGCAGCACCCTGCTTAGCAAACTTGACCGATAAATCTCTCTAATAGCCCCTCGGAGGCAGATTTTGGCATTATCCCATTTTATGGATAAGGACTCTATAAAATGTAGGCTTGTGAGTCTGCCCAAGGCTAGAGGAAAATTTGTTTTGGTTCTCCTTGTGGGGCTTAAGCAGCGGAGCTGTAGTAGAAAGTAGGGTGGACTTGGAGCCCATTTAGGTTCTGGACCTGGTCAAATATCTTACTTCAGCCTTAATATCCGGTTTTTAACTTAAAATTGGATTTAATATTTTAGTTATGCCTTTCGAGAGCACATCACTATGGAGAAAAGAGTGCATGTATGAATGGTAAGTCACTTCAGTCATGTCTGACTCTTGGCTACCCATAGACTGTAGCCTGCCAGGCTCCTCAGTCCCTGGGGATTCTCCAAGCAAGAATACTGGAGTGGGTTGCCATGCCCTCCTCCAGGGGATCTTCTGGACTCAGGGATCAACCCTGCATCTCTGTATGTCTCCTGAATTGGCAGGTAGGTTCTTTACCACTAATGCTACCTGGGAAGTCATATAATTGAGGGGCTGAGTCACTGGGAAAGACCCTGATGCTGGGAAAGATTGAGGGCAGGGGAGAAGGGAGCAGCAGAGGATGAGATGGCATCACTGACTCAATGGATATCAGTTTGAACAAACTCTGGGACATAGTGAAGGACAGGGAAGGCTAGCATGCTGCAGTCCATGGGGTCGCAAAGAGCTGGACACAACTGAGCGACTGAACAACAAATGTCTAAAGTTGTAGCTAGCTTTTCCCATGGTCATTTCAGTTCTTCTCTGCTTCCTACATTATACGTGTAGGAAGCTACTGTGCCTGGGCTATCAAAACAATCTAGAGATCTACTAAGACCTTCAGAGGCCCACAGAAATGATACATTCAATAAGCAAATACTTATGTTCTCTGCCGTGTGGTATAGAAAGGTTATAGCAGCAAAGTGAACATCGATTCACTGACTGGCTCATTCGTTCATTTAAGCAACGATTATTTACTGAATGCTCACTATAAGCTAGGCACTTTCTGGCCACTGAGGATGCAATAGTGAAAAAAGCAGACGCAGAGTTACTACTCATGCAGCTATGTTCTAGTGGAGTAGACAGATCAGTTCAGTTCAGTCGCTCAGTCATGTCCGACTCTTTGCGACCCCATGAATCGCAGCACGCCAGGCCTCCCTATCCATCACCATCTCCCGGAGTTCACTCAGACTCACGTCCATTGAGTCCGTGATGCCATCCAGCCATCTCATCCTCGGTCGGCCCCTTCTCCTCCTGCCCCCAATCCCTCCCAGCATCAGAGTCTTTTCCAATGAGTCAACTCTTCGCATGAGGTGGCCAAAGTACTGGAGTTTCAGCTTTAGCATCATTCCTTCCAAAGAAATCCCAGGGTTGATCTCCTTCAGAATGGACTGGTTGGATCTCCTTGCAGTCCAAGGGACTCTCAAGAGTCTTCTCCAACACCACAGTTCAAAAGCAT
>SJYX01004576.1:96994-109052 GCA_006410675.1 Oreotragus oreotragus | reverse complement strand
TTCTGGAACTCTCTTGCTTTTTCCATGATCCAGCGGATGTTGGCAATTTGATCTCTGGTTCCTCTGCCTGTTCTAAAACCAGCTTGAACATCAGGGAGTTCACGGTTCACATATTGCTGAAGCCTGGCTTGGAGAATTTTGAGCATTACTTTACTAGCGTGTGAGATGAGTGCAATTGTGCGGTAGTTTGAGCATTCTTTGGCATTGCCTTTCTTTGGAATTGGAATGAAAACTGACCTTTTAAAGATGTAAAATATATAATGTGTTACACTGTGAAAGGACTAATGAGAAACGACAAAGTAGAAAAGGAAGATATGCAGTCATGAGAGGACAGCTAAAATTTTAGAAAGTTAGCCAAGGACAACCTCAAGAAAAAGAGAACATCTAAAGCAAAGACCTAAGTGAAAGTGAAGTCGCTCAGTCATGTCCGACTCTTTGCGACCCTGTGGACGGCAGCCCACCAGGCTCCTGCGTCCATGGGATTCTCCAGGCAAAAGTACTGGAGTGGGTTGCCATTTCCTTCTCCAGGGGATCTTCCCGACCCAGGGATCAAACCCAGGTCTCCCACATGGCAGGCAGAAGCTTTAACCTCTGAGCCACCAGGGAAGCCGTAAGGGTGAACAGCTATTTTGTCCTGTTCCCTTTGGCTTCCCAGGGGGCACTAGTGGCAAAGAACCCGCCTCCCAGTGCAGGAAACATAAGTGATACGGGTTGGATCCCTGGCGGGAAGATCCCCTGGAGGAGGGCATGGCAACCCACTGCCGTATTCTTGCCTGTAGAGTCCCATGGACGGAGGAGCCTGGCGGGCTACAGTCCACAGGGTTGCACAGAGTCAGACAGGACTGAAGCTGCTTAGCATGCACACACGGTTTTCGTTATACAAACAACCCTGTGAAGTCAGTGTGTTTTCCCGATTTACAGATGAGGAAGCTGAGTCTGGTTAAATCTAGGATTTCCAGAATTATCAAGTAACAATACAGAACTCCCAGTTAAATTTTAATTTCAGACAGGTAAATTCCATGCAACATTTTGGATTCTTAAACTAAAACAGTGTTGTTTCGCTGAAATTTCTGGCCTGGTAAATGACTGTGAATTGCCTAAAGAGATTCTCAGTAGTACTAATACTAATATGAAATACTTATGTACATTTACTATATATATTTACCACATTTTCTACATTAACATATTTAATATTCACATACTTCTTTGAGGTAAATACTATTTTTGTCTCCAACTTAATAATGGGAAAAAAAAAAAAAAAAACCACAGAGTAGTTAACCTGTGATTATGAATCCAGGAACTGAGTCTGGGGTTGAAAAAAGATTTTATCACTCTCCTAAGATCTAATATTAGAGAATCATTTTGGAAAAGATTTTTATTCTCTTTCTACATTGTTTCTTAACTTATGTACCAGCCAAAGGGAATTTTGTATTTTATGTTTATTTTGTGCATTTGAGCAGTTGCCAATTATTGAGCTATTATATTCCAGATTTCTTATATCTTTATCTTTCATTTCAGTTCAGTTCAGTCGCTCAGTCGTGTCCGACTCTTTGCGACCCCATGAATCGCAGCACGCCAGGCCTCCATGTCCATCACCAACTCCCGGAGTTCACTCAGACTCACGTCCATCGAGTCCGTGATGCCATCCAGCCAGCTCATCCTCTGTCGTCCCCTTCTCCTCCTGCCTCCAATCCCTCCCAGCATCAGAGTCTTTTCCAATGAGTCAACTCTTCGCATGAGGTAGCCAAAGTACTGGAGTTTCAGCTTTAGCATCATTCCTTCCAAAGAACACCCAGGACTGATCTCCTTAGTTTTTTAAAACAATTTTGTAAAAAGTATTATTTTTCTCAGCTCAGGAGGTAGCTGAGCTCAGCTGGTAGCTTTGTTTGAGGCTTTTAGTGTAGTTGCACTTGGTGACAACTGATGCGATTATCTGAGGGCCTCTTCATTCACTTCTGGCACCTGGACTGAATGGCAAGAACTGTTGGATTATGGTCAAACATCTCTCTCCAACTGGCTTCTAACTATGACTAGCTTCAGCTTCCTTACAACCTGGCAGTCTAGGAGAAATCAGTTGCTTTAAAGAGAGTCTGACTTCTCTCAAAGCCAGCATTCCAAGCACAGAATCTATTATTTACAAGAATAGAGGAAGATGATTAAAATACTTTCCCTGGATAAGAAGGAATTTGAACTTGAATTTATCTTACCCAAAAGCTGATCATCTTCTTATTCTTCCATGCTAAAGCCTCAAGCTAGTGACAGAGGAATTTATTCTACACACAAATTCCCACCTGAGTATATCTTATTTAAATATATATGTAAATATATATCAAGTTTTCATATGAGTATGCAAGATTTTTAACATGTCTTTAATTACAGCACAACATGCTATAACACATTACATTTTTTAACAAAATTCAAAATACAGCTAACTTATTAGGAGGAAACGGACTTTGCCTATAAATCAACCTCAATCACAAAGCATTCCTGCCAGATTTCTTCATTTGTCTTTCCATTACAGTGTTTATCTCTAAATAAAAACTCAAGAGAAGAATTCAAATGTAGCAACTTTAGCAACGAGAGTATTAGCTGACAAAGAAGGAAAAATATTTTAGATTTTCACATTACAATCTCAGCTAACTTTCCTTTGAATAAAGATCCCTAGGTAGAAGGAATATTCTCCTTGATTCTTCAAAACAGCAGAATTTTAGTAAAAAATAAAAAGGCAACCTTTGTAGTTACCTTCTTGCCTGGATTCTAATTCTCCTTCATTTAAAATTTAGGCATTTGCAACGTATGGCTAGAGATACAAGATAATTTGCATTCAAAATCCATCTTAAAAATAGAATTTAAACATTTTTTAAACTTGCAGAATCTGTCCTTGTGGCCATGGAACCCTGAGTTGCGTATCCAGGAGGTAGAGACCAAAAGCACAGACGTGTAGATGAGAAGTTGTAAGAGGGCTCAGACTGCAGCAGCACAGATGCGGTTCGAACAGACACGAAGAGGCACATGGGCTCAAACTGGAGTCTTTGAACGCCCTACCTAATAGGGAACATTATTTCACCCTGTGGAAAACTTATAATCCCTGAAGTCTTTGAGCGGGGAAATGTCCTCATTTTTTCCTTTTTTTTTTTTTTTTATGATTTAGAATAACTGGATCACCTGCTTAAGGATGGATTGCACAGGTAAGTCACGAGATCTCTTCTGGTGTTAGTTTTCCTTACTGTAAGGTAAGAGAAATCACCCTAACTTCCTCTTGGTGTGATCTGTATAAGTATGAGCCATGACCTCTTTTTCAAACAATTATGTGCTTCTTTCGGTATGTTTGGCTGTGCTGGGTCTCGTTGCTGCTTGTGGGCTTTCTCTAGCTGTGAGCAGCGGGGGCTCTCTAGGTGTGGTGTGCGGGCCTCTCATCGCTGTGGCTTCCCTTCTTGCAGAGCACAGGCTGTAGAGCACAGAGGCTCCTGCTCTCGTGGCTCACGGACGTAGCTGCCTCAGAGCCTGCGGTATCTTCCCGGAACAGGGATCGAACCCATGGCAGGCCGATTCATATCCACTGGACCACAGGAGAGTGCCCATGACCTCTTTTTAAATGCCCTACCTTCTCTGTGTCATCTCCAAAAGCAAACTTTCACATAATTAAGCCTTCAATTGGCTCCTCTCCCAAAGAATCACAGGCACGAGTCAATGGCACAACATGATTAAGCATAGGTTTTACTGATGTTTTACTTCATGTTTTTCCTTAATGCAAGATAAAATATATATATTTTTTAATTTTGAATCAAATTTGAATCAAAATTGAATATTTGAAAGATTCAGTAGGTTCTTTCCATCTTTCTCAATCAAGAAAGAGTAAGCAACATTCAAAATAGACTTAAACAATAGCAAGGAACATTCTTTTTTTTCAGTAGGGACATTTTGAAATTCATATTCCATGTGTAAGACTCTCACTGAAGTACTAAATTAAACAGGAGTTATAATTTCCCAGGTGCTTCATTTCTGGGAACACCTCCTTTTCTGCAAGATATCCTAGTACTCCCTTGGCACTAAATAGAGCTTGATTCATGTTTTAACTCTTCAAAATGCCAAGTCAAGTATTCTAGCAAGTAAGAGTAAAGTGAGTACTCCCAGGTAGACAATCTCACATTTTGGGTTGCTGTCTATGAAATCAAATAACTTCAGATTACTAGGGGATTTGATGTGCAAATATATGCAGATACCATTTTTAAAAAACAGTCTAATTACAAAATAGGAAAATGTATACAAAGAGACTGTTCTTGAAAAGGAAGATGCCAAATAAACACGAAATGATTTCAGCATCATCTGCCATTAGAGGAAGGCATGTTAAAATCACAGTGAGATATTGATGCACACCTATAAGCATGGTTAACATTTTTAAAAAGTAGTGACAACACAAAATGTTGGCAAAGCTATGGGTGAAAAGGAAGTGTAAGTGTTAGTTGCTCAGTCATGTCAGACTCTTACGAGTACATGGACTGTAGCCTGCCAGGCTCCTCTGTTCANTTTTAAAAAGTAGTGACAACACAAAATGTTGGCAAAGCTATGGGTGAAAAGGAAGTGTAAGTGTTAGTTGCTCAGTCATGTCAGACTCTTACGAGTACATGGACTGTAGCCTGCCAGGCTCCTCTGTTCATGGAATTCTCCTGGGTAGCCAGGCCCTTCTCCAAGGGATCTTCCCAACACAAGGATCGAGCCTGGATCTCCTGCATTATAAATGGATTCTTTACTGTCTGAGCCACAGGGAAGCCCTGAGGCTAAAAATAAACATTGTATATTATTGATGGGAATGTGACGTGGTGCAGCCACTTTGGAAAACAGCTTTACAGTTTTAAAACTAAACATGTAATTACCTTATGATCAAGCAATCATATTTCTGAACATTTATCCCAGACACACCATAAATTATATTCACACAAAAACTTACGTATGTGTGTTTGCAGCAGTTTATCCATAATTGTCAAAAACTAGAAAGACATGCCCTTCAACAGGTGGTTAAACAAACATTGGTATATCCATACCATGGAATACTATTCAGCGATAAGACAGAACAAATTCTTAATATGCCCAGACACCTAGGCACATTGTATCTTCCTTGAACTCCCCTCCCATCCAGGCTGCCGTATAACACTGAGCTGTACAATAGGTCCTTGTTGATTATCCATTTTAAATACAACAGGGTGAACCTGTGACTACCAGGAGAAAAGGGTCAGGGAAGGGGCAGTTAGGGAGTATGGGACTGACATGTACACTGACATTTCTAAAGACCTGGATTCTAGTCTAGCTGTGCCCCGTGTCCTCATGAGAATAGTTTCCTTCTCCTTCTAATCCTTAACATGGATGTTTCATGACCAATACTTAAGGAGTTCATCCAAACTCAAGAGCATATTACCTTTTTAAGTAAGTAAAGTCATTCAGTCGTGTCCGACTCTTTGTGACCCCGTGGACTGCAGCTCAACCAGCTCCTCAGTCCATGGGGTTCTCCAGGCAAGAATCCTGGAGTGGGTTGCCATTTCCTTCTCCAGGGGATCTTCCCAACCCAGGGATCGAACCTGGGTCTCCCGCATTGGAGGCGGATGGTTTAACCTCTTTTTTTCTTTTTTCCTGTTTCAGAAGTCAGTGTTAGCGTCCCCACCTCTTTTACGATGCACCAGGAAAGAAAGCATGAGTGAAACACAGCACGCTGGACTAGATGTCCAGGGAGGCTGGCACCAACCCTGTCCCTCAGTGCGACATTGCACAAGATAGTTAAAACTGTGATATTCCATTTCCTCAGCTGACAACGGTGAGTAAAAAATAAGACCCCATTCTCATATATTCTATGAAAGAACATATTTCTTCTTTTTTAATTCCATTTTTATTTCTAAAATTTTTCTACGCTTTTGTTCTAGGGACACACTTCTTAATTAATTCTGTTCTATGTAGACAATCATTTTTCACCAAAATGTCTTTGTCAGACTCAGAGAAGTAAACATATATAAATCTCTATCAAGTTCTCATTTCATTTCCAATTTGTGTTTGCACATGGGTATAAACAAAATATAGGATATGACATTTTTTATTCATATAATTTTCTGAAAAAATTCTTACCATCACTGTTATGTATTTTTTCAACTGATCTCTGAATTAGATTTGTTTTATTTTTTTTAAAAGAGAGCCCTGAGAATCAATGCTATTTCTGTTGTTTGAAATCCCACCAGGGGTCCCTCCATTTGGCTCATCTGCCATTTTGAAAATGTTGCCCCATCAACCTGGAGCATTTATTAATACTTCCGTCCATCCCATCCCACCTCAAAAGACAAATACTTTCTATTTACAGAAGCTGCTTTATGTTCTTTGTATTGTGACAACCTACTTAAGAGAACTCATGTCCTGCGTAGGAGTATTTTGCTCTTGGCTTTAAAAGGCTTGTACTCAGCCTGTCAGAGAAAGGAAACCCAATCTCATTTTCACTGAATACACACTACAGGAACATTACTCTGATCTGAAGCAGAGCTTGAAAATGGAGAAACAATTGTTGTTGCTAATCAGACACAAATTTCACATAGAGACAATTGCTTTTTTTTTTTTTTCTGCACAAATAATATACTCACTCATTAAATTCAGTCACACTCTCAACACAATCTGATCAGAAGCCATTCTTAGCCCAAGATGCCTCAGAAATGCTGGCTTATGTTATACAGGAACACACTTCCTATCTATTTCTCTCTGAAGCAAGAGAGAGATGACAGAAACAAAGCAGCTACTATTCACAAAGCATGCAGTAATAGCTGAAACGTAATGAACACTTATTATGTACCAGGTATTGTGATAGGTGTTTGCTTTATTTCTTTTTTCCTCCTAGAACAAGCCTAAGAAGTATACACTGTGGGGCTAGTGTCGCTGATAAAGTTAAATAACTGATCCAAGCTCACACTGTTCAAAATAGCAGTAGAGGGTTCAAATTCAGTCCTTTTAGCTGGCAAAGGCTATATACTCTCTACATATGAGATGGTTTGCAATAAAGTTACAAATTGCCTGCTCATCATCCATTGAATCATGCATTTACTTTATAGATATTTACTGAATACTTAATATGCACCAAATATTATTCTAGGAATTGGGATATAACATTGAAAAAAAAAGTCTGCTCTTATGATGTCTACTTTATAGAGAGGAAGAGTGAATAATCCACATCCATGTAACTTCAAAAATAAAATATATAGCATCTTAGAAAGTGATACAGGCTATAAGGGATGAAAGGAGCAGAAGAAACAGGAGGGGTATATGTAGTGGGTGAAAGCTGGACACAATTTTAAACTGAATGATCAGGATGTGACAAATTGTAAAGGTAACATTTAAACACATATTGGAAGAAGACAAGGGAGTTTGATAGGTAGAAATCGGAGGAAGAGTGCTTGGAAGAAGGGGGAGCAACTCATGCCAAGACAATGAGGCAGGAGGGTGACTTGTATGTTTGGAGCAGGTAGGTCTGGAGGAGAATGGGGGACCGGGTGAACTGATGGAGCTGAGCCTGCAGAAGCAACATAGGCTGACAGAAGGCACTGGGCTTTCACTACACATAAGATGGGAGCTACTGAAAAGTCTGGGGCTATGAAAAGACACTATCTGACTTTGAAAAAGAATCACTCTGGCTACTATATTGAGAATTGAATATATTGGGAGCAAAATGAACATAGAGAGATGTGTGAGAATGCTCATCCAGGGTGATAACAAGTGGTAAAAGGCTGGGTATAGTGTGAAGGTGGGACAAATAGGGTTTTCACTGAGATCTGATGTGTGAGAGTGAAATCCAGGATCGTCCAAGATTTGTGGTTTCAAAAAATTGAAGGCTAGAACTTTCATAACACATTGACAAAGCCTGCAGATGGAACGGGACTCCCTCATGGCTCAAAGGGCATAGAGGAGTTTGGAGGAGAACGGATACATGTTTTGTATGGCTGAGTCCATTTGCTGTCCACCTAAAACTAACACATTGTTAATTGGCTATGCGTGCTCGGTTGCTTCTTTGTGACCTCATGGACTGTAGCCCACGAGGCTCCTCTGTCCATAGATTCTCCAGGCAAGAATACTGGAGATTGCCGTATAGGTTCCCATGCCCTCCTCCAGGGGATCTTCTTGACTCTGAGAGTAACCTGGGTCTGCTGTGTCTCAGGCATTACAGGCAGATCCTTTACTGCTGAGCCTCTGTGGAAGCCTATTATTCAGCTACACCCCAATACAAGGTAAAAAAAAAAAAAAAGAATTTGGATTAGAAGTTCACTTCTGAACACAGTAAGATGTCGGTTATACATCCAATTGGCGGTGTTGCACAAGCACTTGTACCGATCAGCCTGGAATTGAGGATTTTGGTCTGGTCTTGAGGTGTAAATCTGGTAGATGGTGGTACAAGCGGGGAGACCAGATCATCAAGAGGGTGAGTGCAGATGGAAAAAAAAAAAATACGACAAATGTAAGAGGTCCACGAAAAGACGAAGGATCAACAAGAGAAGGCCGAGAAGGACTGCTGAGTGAGAGAAGATGAAAGTGGAGAAAACAATGTCCTAAAAGCCAAACAGTGAGAGTGTGTCCAAAAGTAGGGAGTGACGGCGGTGGGCAAGTGTGACTTAAGGCTAAGGTGATATACCCTGCTGGCTCCGATGACAAAGAACTCACCTGCAATGCAGGAGTTCAGTTCAGTTCAGTCACTCAGTCACGTCCAACTCTTTGCGACCCCATGAATCACAGCACGCCTCCCTGTCCATCACCAGCTCCCAGAGTTCACTCAGACTCATGTCCATCAAGTCCATGATGCCATTCAGCCATCTCATCCTCTGTCGTCCCCTTCTCCTCCTGCCCCCAATTCCTCCCAGCATCAGAGTCTTTTCCAATGAGTCAACTCTTCTCATGAGGTGGCCAAAGTACTGGAGTTTCAGCTTTAGCATCATTCCTTCCAAAGAAATCCCAGGGTTGATCTCCTTCAGAATGGACTGGTTGGATCTCCTTGCAGTCCAAGGGACTCTCAGGAGTCTTCTCCAACACCACAGATCAAAAGCATCAATTCTTCGGCACTCAGCCTTCTTCACAGTCCAACTTTCACATCCATACATGACCACAGGAAAAACCATAGCCTTGACTAGACGGACCTTAGTCGGCAAAGTAATGTCTCTGTTTTTGAATATGCTATCTAGGTTGGTCATAACTTTTCTTCCAAGGAGTAAGAGTCTTTTAATTTCATGGCTGCAGTCACCATCTGCAGTGATTTTGGAGCCTCCCCCAAATAAAGTCTGACACTGTTTCTACTGTTTCCCCATCTATTTCCCATGAAGTGATGGGACCAGATGCCATGATCTTCATTTTCTGAATGTGAGCTTTAAGCCAACATTTTCACTTTCCTCTTTCACTTTCATCAAGAGGCTTTTTAGTTCCTCTTCACTTCCTGCCATAAGGGTGGTGTCATCTGCATATCTGAGGTTATTGACATTTCTCCCAGCAATCTTGATTCCAGCTTGTGTTTCTTCCAGTCCAACATTTCCCATGATGTACTCTGCATATAAGTTAAATAAGCAAATAAGCAGGGTGACAATATATAGCCTTGACGTACTTCTTTTTCTATTTGAAACCGGTCTTTTGTTCCATGTCCAGTTCTAACTGTTGCTTCCTGATCTGCATACAGATTTCTCAAGAGGCAGGTCAGGTGGTCTGATATTCCCATGTCTTTCAGAATTTAGAGACCTGGGTTCAATTCCTGGGTTGGGAAGATCCAACAGAGAAGGAAATGGCAACCCATCCCAGTATTCTTGCCTGGAGAAACCCCATGGACAGAGGAGCCTGGCAGACTACAGTCCCATGGGGTTGCGAAGAGTCGGACATAACTGAGGAACGACTAAGCACTATTTATATAAATGTAAAGCTCTAAGAATTAAGATGAGTCATGTTGAAAATGAAGAAGGCAATGGCACCCCACTCCAGTACTCTTGCCTGGAAAATCCCATGGATGGAGGAGCCTGGTGGGCTGTAGTCCATGAGGTCACTAAGAGTCAGATACAACTGAGCGACTTCACTTTCACTTTTCACTTTCATGCATTGGAGAAGGAAATGGCAACCCACTCCAGTGTTCTTGCCTGGAGAATCCCAGGGACAGGGGAGCCTGGTGGGCTGCTGTCTATGGGGTTGTACAGAGTCAGACACGACTGAAGCGACTTAGCACCAGCAGCATGTTGAAAAAACAACAAACGGGATCTAAAATCATTTCTTTACCAAGAGAAGTAGTTCAAAGATTGGTTAATAAGAATACTGGTGAGGGATAGTGAGTAGATGATATAATGTGATGACATGAGATATCAGTCTGTGGCTTTTAGGGAAAGATCTGGAAACATAAGTGGGGCAGGAAGATAAATGCCCCACCACCCTGACTAGTGGTTTGAGAGTGACAGGAGAGAAGATAGCCACATTTTAGTGAATGTTAAGGGATGAACGTTCTCAAAGTGCATCCAGGTTTCCTTCAGAGCAAGAAGATACAGGAACATCCACAGAACATTCTGAGGACACAAGGAGTTCTGCCGATGACAGACTATGAATTCAAGAAGGCACATTGGAAAGGTTTTGGAAATTGGAAGTCATCAAGTAATGGAGAATGTGCAAAGTTTATGAAGATTTAAAATACGAGAGACAATAAAATAAATAAATAAATAAATAAAATATGAGAGACAAAGAAAGACTGGGACTTCTTTCTAGTTATTCTGAGAGCCCAGAATTCCTCTTTCCTCCTGATATATAAACTGGCATTGAGGGGATGATATATTCGTAATGTTTAAAAGGGAGTTCGTGTAAAAAAATAAATAAACACAAAAAATAAATAAATAAATTTTAAAAATAAATAAATAAATAAATAAAATGGGTTAAGCTCATAATTCCAAAGAGAACCTTTTTATACACTGTTCACAGTTCTAATAAACCTAAGGTTTGGGGAGTATGCAAGTTTTTCTCCCCACCCCCCACCCCCACCTACAATCCAGATTTCTGAGAGGATGGTGGTGGGGGGAGGTCTAAGGACTGGAAATTCTCCCTCTGAAAATAGGAGGGAATCCACAGATATCTCTGTGAGCAAGGAAAGGGTGTGTGTGTGTGTGTGTGTGTGTGTGTGTGGTGTGTGTGTTTCACTTGTGTGTGCATTCACAGAGAATGGATAACCACAGAATATGTTTTCTAAAGACTATTACTGTATTTCCCAGGTAATGAGGAATTGTGTGAAAGGAGAGACTTTCTCCTAACAAGACTAAAAGCCAGCAGTTGTTAGCCTTCTAGCCCCAAACAGCTGGTAATAATGAACCTTCCTCCTACCCCTACGCCTGCCTCTGATGCTCCACAGAGCCTCCCGGGACACACGGAATACAGAAACCAATGGCTTATCTTTCGGTAAACCACTTTTTATTCTTCCTCTCACTCAGAAAGGGTGCGAGAGAACGGCCTTCAAGCATGTTCACTACTCAAGTCCTCTGTGCGAGAATCTGTCATTTACCGAATCATTACCCCACGCTAAATATCAAAAGAATATTTTTAATTCCACACTTTAACATACTGGAGACTTTAATCACAGACATTTGATCCCTTTATCTGACCCTTATTAATATTAATACATATACTACAGTTAACCCATTAATTTTCTTCACAAGAACACCAAAGGACTGCCTCTACTTTCTCCATTTGTGTCCAAGTGCTGCTCTTTCACCCTTTTGCATAATCTCTGTGGACACGCAGTCCCTTTTCATCCCTTGACTATCACTAGAACATTCTGTAACTTGATTTTGTCATCAACAACCTCAATAATTGTCTGAATTCTCTTAGACAATAACCACCCCACCCCGCCCTTCCCGGAAGCCTATGGTAATGCATGAGGTAGTACAAAGTGCTTCTGGAATTTTGGCCTCTTAAAAGACAGTAGCCAATGGTGGGTACTTCCAATTCAGAGAATCAGGACAGTGGAGAAAATGCTTGTCTTGAGTTTCCAAGATGTGAATGTGAAACCCACTTCTTTGGGTTCAAAAGGAGAGAGGTA
>SJYX01004576.1:39751-91591 GCA_006410675.1 Oreotragus oreotragus | reverse complement strand
TCCATTCTGAAGGAGATCAGCCCTGGGATTTCTTTGGAAGGAATGATGCTAAAGCTGAGACTCCAGTACTTTGGCCACTCCATGTGAAGAGTTGACTCATTGGAAAAGACTCTGATCCTGGGAGGGATTGGGGGCAGGAGGAGAAGGGGACAACAGAGGATGAGATGGCTGGATGGCATAACTGACTTGATGGATACAAGTCTGAGTGAACTCCGTGAGATGGTGATGGACAGGGAGGCTTGGCGTGCTGTGATTCATGGAGTCGAAAAGAGTTGGACATGATTGAGCGACTGAACTGAACTGAAGAATTTTACACAGTTTTTTGTGATCCACACAGTCAAAGGCTTTGGCATAGTCAGTAAAGTAGAAGTAGATGGTTTTTTTTTTTTTTTTTGGAACTCTGTTGCTTTTTCTGACAAAATATTTTCCACTGGATAAGGGAATGGCAAAACATTTCAGCATCATTGTCTTGAGAACCCCATGAACAGTATGAACAGGCAAAAAGATAGGACACTGAAAGATGAACTCCCCAGGTCAGTATGTGCCCAATATGCTACTGGAGATCAGTGGAGAAATAGCTCCAGAAACCCAGTTATGGATGTGACTGGTGATAGAAGCAAGGTCCGATGCTGTAAAGAGCAATATTGCATAGGAACCTGGAATATTAAGCCCATGAATCAAGCAAATTGGAAGTAGTCAGACAGGAGATGGCAAGAGTGAACATCGACGAACTAAAATGGACTGGAATGGGTGAATTTAACTCAGCTAACCATTATATCTACTACTGTGGGCAAGAATTCCTTCAAAGAAATGAAGTAGCTATCATAGTCAACAAGAGAGTCCAAAATGCAGTACTTGGATGCAATCTCAAAAATGACAGAATGATCTCTGTTTGTTTCCCAGGCAAATCATTCAATATCACAGTAATCCAAGTCTATGCCCTGACCAGTAACGCTGAAGAAGCTGAAGTTGAACAGTTCTATGATGACCTATAAGCCCTTCTAGAACTAACATCCACAAAAGATGTCCTTCTTATTATAGGGGACTGGAATGCAACAGGAGTAAAGTACACTTTCATCATATTATACCAGGGAATACACATTCTCAGCAGGACATCTTTGGTAATGTTAACCTTGTCCAAGAAGTAGAGCCCGTTTTCTCCACTGGAAGGTTACTATTTTTACCTTCCTTTACTCTTCATTGGTAAGGAGTCACTGAGTCCAACCTACACTCAGAGGAGATTAAGCTTCACCTCCTGGAGGGGAGAATGTCCATGTTTATTATTTGGAATTCTCTTTCAAACAAGTTTTCTCTCTTCATGCCATTCCCAATACACAATTTTACAAATTATGGTAAGTGTCCTATAGGAAAATAATGCAGTGTTGTGAGAGAGATAATAGGAGAGATTAATTTTGAAATCTCTTTAAGCAAGATATCAACCTTCTGGTCTCCTAGACTGATGCCCCTTAAGGCATGGAACAAGCAAAGTGAAAATTACAAAGGAAAAATATACAATTATTCTTCCTTTCCTCTCTTACCACTCATAGCAAGAATTACTTATAGATACTCAAGACTGGTGGTGCTCAGAAACAGCATCAAAAAAAGAAAAGGCAAAGTGAAAAACCTGCAAAACTCTATCTGAGAATCTGGGACATGAACAGAATTCTTGTACTGTAATGATGGTTACTATTGATACACAGAGCATCTTGAAAGAATACTTGAAGAAATAGCTAACTTCTGCAAAAGAAAAGAAAAAGGTCACAAATTGCTTTGCTACCTGAGAGATATAATTTGAGAGATTATATCCCTTTCCTTCCTCTATTTCATATTTATTAAACCCAGTTATACTTATTAAAGACAAGATATATAATATGCAATATCACAGAATCTCAGTCTAATATATTTCAAGAATATCAAGGCAGCGTTATGGGTACAACAGGCTGGAGATGGCATTAGAAGAGTTAAATAATATGAGTCAGGATGTGTGCACTTTCTTGCTTAAGTCCATGTAACTTCAGTTCATGGGATAAATGAGAAACTGGCAGATATAAATGTATAGCTTTAGAATCTTTGCATAATAGGATATGAAACCTCAAACCCCTTGTGAATTTGCAAACACTATCCTGAGATGAAATACAAATGTAAGAAAACTGATATTTTAAATAAAATAATAAAAAACAAGTGCATTATGAGATCAAAGAGAAAGTAGATTAGTTAATTGAAACACTACTTCCAGCAGAAATGTAGATGAAATGAGTAGATAAAAGTGCTTTCTAAGTTCCTTGCCCTTGTTTTGTATGTTTTTACTTTCTTTTCACAGCTCACTGTCCTATGCCCTATTTTAGAGCCTTTTTTCTACTCATCTTGGGAACCTCAGGACACTGAGGAAATTTGATGTTCAGATATTTTATTTTTAGGATATCACATTATATAATATCTTAGGCTGGTGTCATTCATTTCAAAAACTGCTGTTTTTGAACAAGAACTGAGAAAAATGTACCCAGTAGATATGAACCTTTTACATTCAATTTGTCTTAAAACCACCTAATAAAGACTCAGCAATCCCTCCTGAAAGCATTTTTTTCTTTTATCCATTAATAAATACATATGTGACTCCAGGTTCATTTTCAAAGTCTAATGCTTATACCTCTATTTCTGGTAGTTTTTTTCAATTAATTAACATTCTTGAGAGCACAGTTAGGCACAACATTGAAAAAGATAACTTGTATTTATTTGGTTTCCCTGCTGTGTAAAGGATGTTAAGACTCCAGTATACTTCATCTTTTGAAAAACATCCTCTTGTTCTTCCATCAAGGATACCCATGAAATCAACACATAGAGAAAGAAAAGGAGAAAAAGTACAAAGATAAAGAATAACGAAGGATGTTGTATATATGCTGAGGCTCAAATATCAATAGGACTCTGCCACATAAATGTCTCACAGTTGTGTCTGCTCACCACTCAAAGTACTCTTTTCATGTTAAAGGAAGAAAAATAAATTGTAGGATGTCACTGACAAGACCAATGTCAATTTTGAAATTGTGCATGGAAAGCAATAGAGAGCTTCTGACTAGCAATTATCATAAAGTCAAAAACATCTTACAGTTTTGTGCCAAATTAGTAGAATTATTTTGCTATGGTATTTATTTGGAAAACTTTTCATCAGTTCTACTAAGCCTTTGATGGGTGCATCTTGGTAATATAGCCAGTCTGTGGTTTAGCAGAATTCTGCAGGAGTAAAGTGGAACAGCAATCCTAGAATGCTGCTGAAATACCCTGGATAAGCCAGCCTAGTTATTAGCTTTATTGCTAACAAAGAAGAAAATCGTGTGTATAATTATATGGATTGCAGAGCCAGCAATGAGAGTTGGCACCAGGGAATTATCTCCTTGCCACCATTTCTTCATCAGGATCAGAAGTTGCCTATATGCCTTCAAAGGAACATGAGGTTGGGAACAAAATAAATGTGTTTTCTTTTTGTAGCAGATGATGTTTTGCCCCTAAGCAAACCTCTCTCTAACCCCTGTCAGTTAAACAATGTTCAGAAGTCAGTGAACCCAATGAGTCAGTGACTTTAGGCTTCTTATGGTAACTATAATGCCAATACACTATCACTGGTAAAGGACTTCCTTGGTGCCCCAGTGGTTAAGAATCCACCTGCCAATGCAGGGGACATGGGTTTGATCCCTGGTCCAGGAAAATCCCACATGCCACTGGGAAACTAAGCCCATGCACCACAACCACTGAGCCTACATGCCCCAATTACTGAAGCTCATGCACCTGGGGCCTGTGCAATGAGAAGACTGTGCACAGCAATGATGAGTAGCCCCACTCACTGCAACTAGAAAAAGCCCATACACAGCAATGAAGACTCAGTGACGTCAAAAGTTTTTTAATAGATAAATAATAAACATAATATTACTGGTAAAAATGACTACATTAATGAGAATAGAAAATCATGAGAACTGAAGTTCAGAGAAGTTTGAGTGTTTCAAAGTTATAAAGCTAGTAGTAAGTGTGTGTGTGTGTGTGTGTCTGTGTATGTATGAATGTGCTGGGGATTTGAAACTAGAACATGGGTCATCTTGCCAGGCTAATCTACTTATATCTCTTGTTCATTGTCATCACTATAGTAGGTGATACACCAAAATTTTGAGGTCCAGTCACAGATGCCCTGCACTTAGGCAGTGCAAACAGATATGAACAGAGAATCAGATAAGCCTACCTTAGGCCTACTTGCATATTCCTATATTTTTATTCTGAAAGGCTTCTTTAAATATCAGCTAGATGTCCATCAGCAGATGAATGGATAAGAAAGCTGTGGTACATATATACTAATTTGTGAGGGATAAAGTGGTCTCCCCATCCTATTCCTCTGCCATCTTCTACTATGTCTCTGTATCTTTTTCTTTGTTTAGGTTTCATATAACTACTACATAAAAGCAACCTTAAATTTTACTTCCAACTACTTTTCTCTGATAAGTGTGAACTAGTCACATTGCAGATTTACTGATCCCTTAAGTAAAGTGAACCCCAACTCTCTCAGACCGTCCTAACCCCTAAAGTCCTCTCATTTCAGTTCAATTGCTCAGTCATGTCTGACTTTTTGTGACCCCATGGACTGCAGCATGACAGGCCTCCCAGTCTATCACCAACTCCTGGAGTTTACCCAAACTCATGTCCATTGAGTTGGTGATTCCATCCAACCATCTCATCCTCTGTCATCCCATCCTCCTCCTGCCCTCAATCTTTCCCATCTTTTCTAATGATTCAGATCTTTGCATCAGGTGGCCAAAGTATCGGAGTTTCAGCTTCAACATCAGTACTTCCAATGAACACTTAAGACTGATCTCCTTTAGAATGGACTGGTTGCATCTCCTTGCAGTCCAGGGGACTCTCAAGAGTCTACTCCAACACCACAGTTTGAAACCATCAATTCCTCGGCCATCAGCTTTCTTTATAATCCAACTTTCATGTCCATACATGACTACTGGAAAAACCATAGCCTTGACTAGATGGACCTTTGTTGACAAAGTAATGTTCTACTTTTTAATATGCTGTCTAGGTTGGTCATAACTTTACTTCCAAGGAGTAAGTGTCTTTTAATTTCATGGCTCTAAAGCCATTTAAAATTGATCAGCTTCAATTCATCTATCAACTTCCACATAACTTCAGTTCATATTGACCTATCTTAATTTTCCAAAATCTAAATTGGTTGTATCATGAGTGTTGACACTAGATTATATTCAGTTCAGCACTATGTGTCATTTCATACTGCNTCATGGCTCTAAAGCCATTTAAAATTGATCAGCTTCAATTCATCTATCAACTTCCACATAACTTCAGTTCATATTGACCTATCTTAATTTTCCAAAATCTAAATTGGTTGTATCATGAGTGTTGACACTAGATTATATTCAGTTGAGCACTATGTGTCATTTCAAACTGCTGTCTTAATTTGCTGATAGAAGGAAAGGAAGTAATGGAGGTAAAAATTTCTTATGAAGAAAGATAAACATATGATGATGATGACAATGTTTTCATTAACCTATGACACTTCTCTGGTGGGTCAGTTGTAAAGAATCTTCCTACAATGTAGGATAACCAGTTTGGATACCTGTGTTGGGAAGATCCCCTGGAGGAGGGTATGGCAACCCACTCTAGTATTCTTGCCTGGAGAATTCCATGGACAGAGGAGCCTGGTGGGGGCAGTGCACAGGGTCACACAGAGTTGGACACAATGAGTGACTTAGCAGCAGCAGAGTGATACTGAACAACAACTGAGAGACCCAGTACATAGTAGATATTGAATAAACATATGTGTCTTGTGAATAACTAATTAATTCATAAATAAATCAAGAGATTACAGTAATATAATTGCCTGTAGTGCACAGGGTCACACAGAGTTGGACACAATGAGTGACTTAGCAGCAGCAGAGTGATACTGAACAACAACTGAGAGACCCAGTACATAGTAGATATTGAATAAACATATGTGTCTTGTGAATAACTAATTAATTCATAAAAAAATGGAGAGATTACAGTAATATAATTGCCTAAATTCCCAAATTTTATTTACTTTATCCTGTGGCACAGGTTAAAATACATTGTATGTTCTCTTTCTCTCTGATTACTGCGAAAAGAGGTGAGTGATTTGCCACTGATGGTTAAATATGGACTTTTATCTTTAAAAAAATTGATATCATATTGATTTTGTGATTCTTAAAGTATTTAAAACCTATTATTATAATTTATGAAACAACCCCAAATCACCCTGCTGTACACCTAAAACTAACACAATATTTCAAATCAACTGTTCGTATTATGTTACTTGTAATCAGACATAAGAACAAGTAAATATTGACTTAATTTCTCTTAAAAAAAAGTTCAGTGACACTGTTAGTAAGCTATGATCACAATCAGGTCTCATTTTGAAAACTATGTTTCTATGGAAACAGTGAGTATCATTATTTATTACAGTCTGATTCTAGTAAAGAAAATTAACCACACATCTGCTGAAAATTGTTTTTGAGAAGAAATTTGGATTGTCATTAGTAGTTATCAGTAGACAAAATCACTAGAGAAGATTCTGGTTTGGAATTATGATTTGGTATATGTGTGCTGAAGCGAGCACTGAAATTATGATTTGGGATTGCACAGATAAATTCAGTTGAACCTGACAAATCTTAAGAAAGTGCCCAATGTATTCCAGAGTCTTAGGCAATTTTCTTTCCTGTAAAAACAATGTTCTTTGCTATTCTTTACTCAAGAGGATATAATTGATTTCAGTATTTATTTCTCTAGAAAGGTTAAGAGAGAAATTCTCCAGGAGGAAAATCTTCCAGTTCCTTGATAGATGTTTTCTTTTTCATGCTATCTCCTTACTGTCTACACAAAGCTGCAAATACTGTGGTGGTGGCTTAGTTGCTAAGTCATGTCTAACTCTTGCGACCACATGGACTGGGAACCTACCAGGCTCCTCGGTCCATGGGATTCTCCAGGCAAGAATACTGGAGTGGATTGCCATTTCCTTCTCCAGGGGATCTTTTTGATCCAGGAATCAAACCCAGGTCTCCTTTTGTAGGCAGATTCTTTACCGACTGAGCTACAAGGGAAGCCCTGAGCTATGAGGGAAGCAAATACTGAGGTGGACTTAAATCCCCACTTAAATCCCCCAACAGACTGACCATTTACCAGCAGATTTATTAGAGTTGCGGAGACATTTTAGCCTGGAAAATTCTGGGCTTGCTATAAGTACCGTATATTTTTGGAAGTTTTCGTGAATTGATTCTGCGACTGAACCTCAGCCATAATTTCAGTGTCCAGTCTCCTCTTCACACTTAAAGATAAAATACTGCTTTCATGAGGAGTGATGTAGCCAACTGAAAGTATATTTCTAGGCCTCTGTTTGAGATAGGGGTAGGCATGTGACTAATGCTTTGGCTCAGTCAGTGCTTTTTACATGATAAAAAGTGATGCAGTGGGGCTTCCAGCAAAGCCCCCAAATTTAGGTTGCTTCAACCAGCAAATTCCTTTATGTCTGTGCTCATTTCATCTTCCTCTACTTGCAGTGAGAATATGATGGGACAGGGTGGAACTTCATCTAGTGCAAATATGAGGAAACTGCACAGAAAGGCACATATGTTATAGGTGGGGAGACAAAGAGGAAGGAGGATTTGGGGACACTCTTGACATTACAGAACCTCTGTACCGCCCCTAATCTACCACATCCTGTCTTCATTTTACTTGGGGGAAAAATGAACATCCATGTTTTAATCAACTGTGATTTTAGGTCTCTCTTAGTAGCACATAAACATATTTTTCACTGACTTTCATTACATAAAATAAAGTGTAGATTATAAACTCCCTTATGTTACTCCATACAGTTTTGCTTTCTGAAGTTTCTTCAGACTGTATTGTCACATGGCACATAGCTTGGCATAGTCTTTATTTGCTCAGTACTGTTTTCACTGAATATCAGAAGAGCAATATCTCTATTCTTTTTCATGATATTTACCAGAAATAAAATACATGTCATTAGAGAAGAGTTATACCTAGAGAATCCCCATGTGCAGAGGAGCCTGGAAGCCTGCAGTTCATGGGGTCACAAAGAGTCGGACACAACTGAGCAACTAAACACAGCACACAGCACAAAGAAGGGAAAGGGAGACAGGGGGAGAGGAGAGGAATATTGAGAAAACAGGCCATGAAACAGTTGTTACTAAAAATTCAACATGGGAAAGAAAGTTATTGGTTTCAGGAGGCCATGATTTTGTTTGGAGTTGTACCAGATTTCTTATTTTGTACTTTCTTATTTTCCAACTTTATAAACTGAGTTGAAATAGGTTATCTGAGACAAATTTAGATCAAGAAACAAAATTTTATAATTTATTATCCTAGATAATATACTGTTTAGGTTTCACATCTAGATGTTTAGCTAAGGTGATAACAGTTTATTCCAGATAATGTCTGTAATGTATCAATCGGTTGGCGATAGCCCACATTTCCACTTCCAAAGATGGACAATTTAAAGCTTTTCAAAGGGCTTTTTTATTGTTGTTGTTTGCTTTTGAGTGAGATAAGGTACTTCTTTCCAGCAGGCAAATAAAATTTCCAGTAGCTAGAAAGATACTTCTTAGAGAAATTCCTCAAAATATTAAAAGGTCCTCCACAAGAAAATGTATACATATTACCTCCTTCTCTTCTCTTTCCAATATTTTCACTTTTATCAGAANAGGATGTGTGCACTTTCTTGCTTAAGTCCATGTAACTTCAGTTCATGGGATAAATGAGAAACTGGCAGATATAAATGTATAGCTTTAGAATCTTTGCATAATAGGATATGAAACCTCAAACCCCTTGTGAATTTGCAAACACTATCCTGAGATGAAATACAAATGTAAGAAAACTGATATTTTAAATAAAATAATAAAAAACAAGTGCATTATGAGATCAAAGAGAAAGTAGATTAGTTAATTGAAACACTACTTCCAGCAGAAATGTAGATGAAATGAGTAGATAAAAGTGCTTTCTAAGTTCCTTGCCCTTGTTTTGTATGTTTTTACTTTCTTTTCACAGCTCACTGTCCTATGCCCTATTTTAGAGCCTTTTTTCTACTCATCTTGGGAACCTCAGGACACTGAGGAAATTTGATGTTCAGATATTTTATTTTTAGGATATCACATTATATAATATCTTAGGCTGGTGTCATTCATTTCAAAAACTGCTGTTTTTGAACAAGAACTGAGAAAAATGTACCCAGTAGATATGAACCTTTTACATTCAATTTGTCTTAAAACCACCTAATAAAGACTCAGCAATCCCTCCTGAAAGCATTTTTTTCTTTTATCCATTAATAAATACATATGTGACTCCAGGTTCATTTTCAAAGTCTAATGCTTATACCTCTATTTCTGGTAGTTTTTTTCAATTAATTAACATTCTTGAGAGCACAGTTAGGCACAACATTGAAAAAGATAACTTGTATTTATTTGGTTTCCCTGCTGTGTAAAGGATGTTAAGACTCCAGTATACTTCATCTTTTGAAAAACATCCTCTTGTTCTTCCATCAAGGATACCCATGAAATCAACACATAGAGAAAGAAAAGGAGAAAAAGTACAAAGATAAAGAATAACGAAGGATGTTGTATATATGCTGAGGCTCAAATATCAATAGGACTCTGCCACATAAATGTCTCACAGTTGTGTCTGCTCACCACTCAAAGTACTCTTTTCATGTTAAAGGAAGAAAAATAAATTGTAGGATGTCACTGACAAGACCAATGTCAATTTTGAAATTGTGCATGGAAAGCAATAGAGAGCTTCTGACTAGCAATTATCATAAAGTCAAAAACATCTTACAGTTTTGTGCCAAATTAGTAGAATTATTTTGCTATGGTATTTATTTGGAAAACTTTTCATCAGTTCTACTAAGCCTTTGATGGGTGCATCTTGGTAATATAGCCAGTCTGTGGTTTAGCAGAATTCTGCAGGAGTAAAGTGGAACAGCAATCCTAGAATGCTGCTGAAATACCCTGGATAAGCCAGCCTAGTTATTAGCTTTATTGCTAACAAAGAAGAAAATCGTGTGTATAATTATATGGATTGCAGAGCCAGCAATGAGAGTTGGCACCAGGGAATTATCTCCTTGCCACCATTTCTTCATCAGGATCAGAAGTTGCCTATATGCCTTCAAAGGAACATGAGGTTGGGAACAAAATAAATGTGTTTTCTTTTTGTAGCAGATGGTGTTTTGCCCCTAAGCAAACCTCTCTCTAACCCCTGTCAGTTAAACAATGTTCAGAAGTCAGTGAACCCAATGAGTCAGTGACTTTAGGCTTCTTATGGTAACTATAATGCCAATACACTATCACTGGTAAAGGACTTCCTTGGTGCCCCAGTGGTTAAGAATCCACCTGCCAATGCAGGGGACATGGGTTTGATCCCTGGTCCAGGAAAATCCCACATGCCACTGGGAAACTAAGCCCATGCACCACAACCACTGAGCCTACATGCCCCAATTACTGAAGCTCATGCACCTGGGGCCTGTGCAATGAGAAGACTGTGCACAGCAATGATGAGTAGCCCCACTCACTGCAACTAGAAAAAGCCCATACACAGCAATGAAGACTCAGTGACGTCAAAAGTTTTTTAATAGATAAATAATAAACATAATATTACTGGTAAAAATGACTACATTAATGAGAATAGAAAATCATGAGAACTGAAGTTCAGAGAAGTTTGAGTGTTTCAAAGTTATAAAGCTAGTAGTAAGTGTGTGTGTGTGTGTGTGTCTGTGTATGTATGAATGTGCTGGGGATTTGAAACTAGAACATGGGTCATCTTGCCAGGCTAATCTACTTATATCTCTTGTTCATTGTCATCACTATAGTAGGTGATACACCAAAATTTTGAGGTCCAGTCACAGATGCCCTGCACTTAGGCAGTGCAAACAGATATGAACAGAGAATCAGATAAGCCTACCTTAGGCCTACTTGCATATTCCTATATTTTTATTCTGAAAGGCTTCTTTAAATATCAGCTAGATGTCCATCAGCAGATGAATGGATAAGAAAGCTGTGGTACATATATACACAATGAAGTATTACTCAGCCATTAAAAAGAATACATTTGAATCAGTTCTAATGAGATGGGTGAAACTGGAGCCGATTATACAGAGTGAAGCTAGAAAGAAAAACACCAATACAGTATACTGACACATATATATGGAATTTAGAAAGATGGTAATGATGACCCTGTATGCAAGACAGCAAAAGAGACACAGATGTATAGAACGGACTTTTGGAATCTGAGGGAGAGGGAGGGATGATTTGGGAGAATGGCATTGAAACATGTATACTATCATATAAGAAATGAAGCACCAGTCTATGTTTGATACAGGATACAGGATGCTTGGGGCTGGTGCACGGGGATGATCCAGAGAGATGATATGGGGTGGGAGGTGGGAGGGGGGTTCAGGATTGGGAGCTCGTATACACCCGTGGCAGATTCATGTCAATGTATGGCAAAACCAATATGGTATTGCAAAGTAAAATAAAATAAAAATAAAATTTAAAAAAATATATCAGCTTGTCAGTATCAGTATCAGTTCAGTTGCTCAGTCGTGTCCGACTCTTTGCAACCCCACAAACCACAGTGCACCAGGCCTCCCTCACATGAGGTGGCCAAAGTATTGGAGTTTCAGCTTCAATATCAGTCCTTCCAATGAACACTCAGGACTGATCTCCTTTAGGATGGACTAGTTGGATCTCCTTGCAGTCCAAGGGACTCTCAAGAGTCTTCTCCAACACCACAGTTCAAAAGCATCAGCTTGTCAGCCATCCTTGAATCTCTCATATCTTTTGTTCAATTAAGTGAAATAATATGCTAATTCACCAGTAGAGTTCCTGACACAAAGTAGATGTTCTCCCTTATCCAGATGCAGTCCTATCCCTCTCTCCATTTGTAGTAGAAAAGCCCTCACTTTGGAATCCAAAGGACCCTTGTGGACAATGATTTTGAATAATTCAGATTTCTCCCTACTAACATGAAGATTGTAACACCTGTCCTACCTTTCCCAAAAAGTTGTTGCAAAAATCAAAGCAGATAATGCTTATAAAATTGTTGTGTTTTTGATTCACTAGCTGATTTTCCTTCAGAATTCCACAGCATTTTTATTAAGCATCATTGTTTTAATCCACTGAGGAAAACTTTGTCATTATTCTTGATTTTCCTTGGCAAATAATGATGTGTATAGATTAGAAAAATTTGTTTCAATATGTCCAATGCCCAGAGATTCATAAGGAAAAAAATGGTCCCTGTAAACTTTGTCAATATGGGGATATTGGTGAGATAAAATATTACCCTGCAGAATGAAGATAAATAACAGTTCCACATGGCCTTATGGTTGGAAGCCTCTCAGCTCACAGATGCAGCTGCAGCAAATAATAGCCAGGGAGTAATGATCATTGTGATTTCAGTCCATTATTACAGAAACCCTGATATACATAAAATATAGGTCAAAGCATTCTGGTTAATGCCATATTTATCTTCAGAATATGAAGCATGAGAATGTAGTTCCAGCATTAAAGAAATAGAGGTGATAAATTAGCAGTCTCCAAAGTGCTATTTAAATGACTACATTCAATTTCTATCTCCTCACTGAGATATAAATTCCACAAGGGAGAATAAACCCTGTTTATTTATTTATTTATTTATTATCATCTCTCAGGGCTTGGTATATTGCCTACCTTATGCAGGCCCTCAATCAGATGCACATAAAATGTTTGATTCATTAGTTTCTTGACTGAAACCTATATTGTTGCACTTATTTATTTACAACTGTTTTCCTTACTAAACTAGGTCTCCAAGTGGGACAGGATAATATTGTATTGATATTTTTCACCCCCTATCTAGAAAGGTGTCTGTTCAATGAATAAGTAGACATAAGACTGATGCTATGAATATAGGAAGTTGCTGCTGGATATTGTTTTTTGCTCTGGATCTTGAGCACATGTAAGAAAATACAAGATCTATAATGGAAAGAGTTGTCTTCCAGGATTAAACCTGCGAGAAGAACTGATCAATGAAAGAAGGCAGAAACTATTCTGGATAGAAAAGTTACAGGAAAGACAAGAAAATTAATGGGATATTCTAGACATAGACTAATTGGCATAGAAGACCAAAACTAACTCTGAAACAAGGAAAGAGCAAAAAGTAGAGGAGGAAATTCATGGAGTCAAAGAAGTTAACAGAGAATGGTAAATACAGCATGTTGTTTTTAAAATGTTAGAACACAAAGAAAAATTTAGAGCTAAGTTATGGATTTCAATTGTAAGAATTAAAAAGAAAACAGCATGGAGACAATTATTAGAGGCTAGTGACGTGTTTAGATGTAATTATGTGAAGAATATGGCAGTTTTGATTGTGAAAACCTGTGGCTAGAAATATAGGGACCTGTATTTTTTAAGCTAAATAAGTAAATTCAGATTGTTGGCAATAATCCAACAGCTGCTGTGCAAGGAATAGTGTTTATATCTTGGAAATTAACAAATTATATTTGGCCTTTAGCCAAAAGTGAATTAACCAATGCTTTTCCAGAGAGATTACATAAAATTTGCCATCATATTTTCCACAAATTGTACTGAACAACTTGAAATTCTGAGGGAAACATTGGAAGCAGTAGACTTTTACAAGCATGTTCCTTTGTATATCTCATTCTTTCATATAAAGATGGATTTTGATAGTTTATCTGTTTCCAAAATATGCCTCCTACAGTTTATGAAAATGAGTTTTAAAGGTGAAAAAATAGTTGAACAGTATATTGTGCTCCCCACAATGATTGATTCCTTGACTTAAATTTTCATTCATCCTGAATTTTAAAAAGAATCTGTTAAGGTATTGTATATACCTTGTATCATCTGACAGAGAGCAGCAGTATCATGAATGGTGGTCATGAGATGGCAGTTGTTTAAACACTTTATATCTAACTGGATACTTTGAAAAGTTAAATATCAGAGCAATTTGGAAGTATAAAAATGGAAAAATAAATATGATTTTATTTTAGCATTATATTTTAGGGTAAATAATAAAAATGTAAATACTGATTTGTTTAATACGGAAAATAAATTCATTTTAAGAACCTAATACATGCAAAGGCTATGGTTTTTTGAGAAGAGACCAACTTATACTGACGTTTCTTAGGACTGCTATCTTTCAAGTCATTTCCTCTTGAAACGATATTATTAAAATTTGTCCTGAGTAATGCTGAGATATATCTCTCTTTTATCTGTCTACAATTAAAAACTGAATTTAATGATTCAAAAATAAGTCTATGGAATATTGTATCCTAAGGATTCAGTAAATATGTCAAAAATCTCTATAAAAATACATTTATGTATAAGTAAATATTTTGCATCTAAATTTTAAAATTTCTTTTGTGGGAAATAAATGTGCTAAATTGAGAGTTAAGATAATGAAGAAGTTTTCCCAGTTTTATCACTAACTACCTCTGGATTTTGAAAGTCATTTAGCCGTTTGTGTCTCAGTACATAAAATAAGGAGAAAGTAGTAAATATTCTTCAAGATTATTAAATGAAATTCTATGATAATATTAACTGCTGAAAAAACTGTTATAAATTGAATTGATAAAGTGAAGAATAATATCATCAACCATTATGGATTGAGTGCTGATGTCTAAAACCAATAATCCTTTGCAAAGTAATTAAATATACCCAGTGGGTTATAGAGATCATTCTTACACTACAGTTAATATGTGAGCAACAATGATTCTACTTCAGTTTTGTGAAAGATACATTGTAGGTTTATACAAAGATTAAGCTCATGAAAACTGATAAACTGTCAAACACATTTAAATAAGCACTGATGATAGGTTTTAATTCTATTTCTAATTAATCTCCTTACTATCTAGCTTTTTTGATAGAAGTCTGAAATATCTACATTATATATATATATATATATAGTTTATGATACAGTCACTTGATCCCAAGAAGAGGTTTAGTTCTCAAGTTTGTCAAACTGAAATCTATCCCTAAATGTTCACGTTTTGCCACTTTATCTCTGGATACCTATTTCAGTAACTCTTTGCTGAAATAGTTCAAGCATTGATTTACAGGGAAAATATGTGTGAAAGGTTCCGTTTTCTCAGAAAAGCCCTGCATGACAATCCAAGCACACGGTGAGCTTGCTGAAATATCGATTAATTTGCCAGGCAGGAACCATTGTAATGCCCCTGGGCATTTTGTCCTCAAGAGAGAGGTTGTGTGTGTACACTTGGTTAGCCTGTGGGGAGCTGGGAGGGGGCTGGTCACAGTTCAGGCCACAAGGGAGCCGTTGTCTGTACGGTGACTTTGGACAGGCTTACAGAGTCATGTCACTGGTCATGATGGAGGAATGGGCAGGACAGGCCTACCCCTGGTGCAAATCTTTCACAACTTCACTACTAAAAATAACTCAAGTGCATGTCCCCGGAACAGCAGTGTTAACTGTCATTGCATACCAATCAAGTTGTATAACTCATGGTAAAATTTCACCATTTGTGGTCAGCAGTACTTTAGAGTCCTTCTCCAAATATAACAAGAGACTGGCAGATTTGTAGCAGGAGGAAGACAGCTCTGTAGGAACACACCATTTATTGAGGGGTGCAGGAACAGAATTTTGTGAAACGCTGAAGCAAGAAATTAACCTGGCTCAGAACAGTCAGGTGTTAGAACACAGGTAGGAGACCCTTTCACAGCTGTGTCAGATAAAGGGCACCTACAAATTGTCTCAGTAGCCATAGATATGTATGTTCCTTGTTCCTTGTCTAATTTCTTGTTAACTCCCAATCCTGAAACCTACCCGACACAGGGACGGCATGGTAATGCCAGGCCTTCCACAGCATCTCAAATCAGACACGTAAAGTCACCTCTCTCTCTTTTTCTTAAATAATTTTATTATTTTTGGCTGTGCTGGGTCTTCCTTGTTGTGCAGTCTCTTCGTTAGCTGTGGCGAGCACGGGCAGGGGGCGGGTATTCTGTAGTTGAAATGCACGGGCCTCTCATTGTGGGGGCTTCTCTAGAGCGCAAGGGCGTCAGTAGCTGCAGCAAATGGGCTCAGCAGTTGTGGCTCCTGGGCTCTAAAGCACCGGCTTAAGGGTTTAGTTTCTCTGAGGTGTGTGCGATCCTCCCGGACCAGGGATCAAACCCAAGTCCCCTGCTTTGGCAGGCAGATTCTTTATCACTGAGCCACCAGGGAAGCAGCCCTGAAGTCATCTCCTCCAGCCGAAACAGGCATCGTTAGTTTACATTTTGGCACCAACCAAAATCTAGAAAAAAATTCTAGATTCCTTGCCCATAAAGATAGTTATAGTCTCTGATCTTCCAAAAGTTTCCTCTTTTAAGATAGGTTGATTACTTACCATGAATAATGTTACATTCAGAGAAACTCTGGAGTTCGGTTTTAAGGCATAAGAATCAAAACTGTGAATAACGTCAAATCCCCCTGCACCTCCCACTCTCTTAAAAAAAAAAAAATCCATCGCCAGTCTTTAGTTGCTAGTAACTGTGTATGTTTAATGATTTAGTAATGTTTAGATCTTGCGACTGTACAATTTTATCATTTAAATTCTGTTTTTATTTAGTCTCTGACTAATTTTCCTAAGACCAATCTTTATTTTCATCAGACACACATAGATGTGTGTGTAGAGACATAGAGACATTACTCTTGCTCTCAGTGTCTAGAATTTAAGTTAAATGGCCGTTCAGTGATACTCACCTCATTATAAATGAATACAGTCTGTCCCCAGACCTCTGATAGAGATTTCAGGTGTAAGAAAGGGGCCAACATGCCAGCTGACCTGGGAGCAGACCCTGGGGAAATTTCATTTTATGCAGAGGCAAACTGTAAGAAAGGAAACAGACTCTGCCCTTAATGTACACTTGTTAACTGAGACGACTCTACATTAAGAAACATTCTGGAGGTTCATAGGACAGATATTTCAATGGAGGAATTTCTACAATGCTTTCACTATTTTAGGATGTCTAGAAAAAATTGCAAAATGACTTCTTAGACATTCCACATACTCTTTTTCTTGGTATTAGAAAATGACTATCATTAGAAACTACAGTAAGCTATCACCTGTCATTTGTTCAGTTTTTCTCCTTTTGATAGAGTGTCTAAAACAACACTTCTGAATTTCTTCCACATATTAAATCATGTATACTTACTTAGTTGAGATTTAACACAAGGGAAGAACTTTCTCCTTAAGGAACAATTCAATGAACTTCCCAACAGCAAGTGAGAAACCAGGACTCTTTCCCTCGCTACTTGATACACTTGCTGTTATCACTCTTATTTTCTGTGGGAATGTCCAAAGAATACACTTCCTTGGATAGAAGTCACAGCTGTGTAAATAGCAAAAAGTGACTTTTTATAGCTTCTTTCAACCACATTTGGCCAGGAGGCCAAGGCTGCACAGATAAAGCTGCAGATTTTCGTTTTCCAGGTACGGCAGGGGAAGAGCATGGTCCTGGGCAGCGCCTCTCATCAAAGCCCCTGTCACGAGTCCAACACCGTGCTGTTCTCTTGGCCTCCCAGCCAGCTGTGTGGGCCTGTGTCTTAAGTATTCAGATGCATTTGCCCGGGTAATAGTTACAGGTTGGAAAATGTGCAGTGATATTTCAACCCATATCCTTTTAGAAATATTTTTTTAATCTCCAAGTTTGAACTTTTATGTAGGAGCTGTGATGTTTCAAAGTCAGAAATAAGGGGAAATGCGTTCTGTGCCTTCGTGATCTAGATCAGGGTTGGTCAACTTTTTCTTGCCTTTTTTTAACTTAATTTTTTATTTTGTTAATTAATATATTGGGGTGTGATTGGTGGTTTACAATATTGTGTTAGTGTCAGCTTTGCAGGAAAGTGACTCAGTTATATGTGTACATATAGCCATTGTTTTTCAGATTGCTTTCCAATACAGTTTATTACAATGTTGATTAGAGTTCCCAGTGCTACACAGTAGATCTTTGTTGATTATTTGATATGTAAGTGGTGCAAATGTATCAATCCCAAACTCCTAATGTATCCCTCCCCACCCCCTCCCCTTTCCCCTTTGGTAACCAGAAGTTTGTTTTCTGTCTTATAAATCTTAACAGGCCCGATTGTATATATTTGAGGCTTTGAGGGCTGTGAGGCAAAAGTGGAAGATACTGGTAGTACTCTCAACCGTTTAAAATGTATCCATTGGAAATGTAAAACCATTTTTGACTCCTGGCCACACGGAGACAAGCAGGGGGCTGCTGCTGGCCAGCGGACCCTCTGTTTGCCCACCTTTGTCCAGCCGTCACAGCGTTGCCTGCCCCCTTTACTGTCTTACAGGCCCATGCCTGGGGGCTACGGAGTGATGGGGGACGATGGGGCTGTGGACTACAGCGTCCACGAGGCCTGGAACGAAGCCACCAACGTGTACCTGGTGGTGATCCTCGTCAGCTTCGGGCTCTTCATGTATGCCAAGAGGTAAGGGCTGGAGGTTCTCAGGGTGATGAGAAGATCCTGAGCATTGCCAAGTTTTGCAGGTTGGGTGGTTGGATCTAAATTCAACGCACAAAAACGGTTTCACCAGCATTTTGGTTCCTACCATGAAAGCTCTCTCTCCTCGGCCCTGCCCTCAAGTACCAGACACCAGGACTTGGCTCGGAAAACCCAGCTGCTCCGAGAGCCGGGCTGTGAGTGCAACTCTCGGCTCCCAGGCCAGCTGCTCCGTACTCCCATTCTATCACTTCTGATATAGCTCAGAGTTATCACTCAGCCAATTCACTGTCACCCTCGGACGAGCACATGTTTTTGGCCCACGTCCCTGAAATGCACAAACACCAGTTCCTACATGTTCAGCACTTCTGTCCTCGCACGTTTCAAGCTTTCCCTTCTGTTCCTTACACATGACTGTGTCCCAGAACTTAGTGCATGATGTTGTATGGTCCGATCTCTTGTCTGTCCATCCCGCAAACACTCAGTCCCCCGAGAACAGGGGCTCTTATTTAACTTTGTGTCCCTGAAGTGGTGCATTAGTGTAAATCCTCCACAAATACTTCCTGCTGTCATTCCAGACACTGTCGCACAGTTTAACTGTCCTTTTCCACACTCCCTGGCTCCTTTAAGAACAGTGAGCAAAAAGGGAGGGAGGTGTTGCTTTGAAGAGGAAGAACATCAGTAGTTAGATTGAGTTGCTTCTGCTCATAGCCACATGCTTTGTGACGTCCTGTACCAAGGTCAGAGGCATTAGACAGTCCGGGATAATTAGTCATCCAAGAATAATTGCTGCCTGGCCTGGGAAATAGTTCAGATTCACCCTGCCCGTGGGACACGCAGGCTCGCCCTTCACAGCCCTGTGAACCCTGAGCCGCTGGCCTGGACTCCAGGCTGGGGGGAGGGGCAAGAAGAGTCCCCACGGATCACCCCAGGGTCACTGGCGGGTAACAGCGGTCCCCTAAAGAGGGCTGCCACCTCCTCCCCACCCCACTGTTTTAAAAGCATAGACAGGCTCTTGTTCATTTTAACTAGATGACCCCACTAAGGCCACACTATCTATTTAAGAAATAATTTTATTCATTGTTTCCCAGAATTAAGGTCTGCTCACATTCTGTTTATTCAGTACCCCCAGTAATTAGCTTTATTTGCATGACATGACAGGGAGGGAAAAAATCGTACTTTTTTTGTCTAGGACATTTTTCTAAAGAATAGGGCATTTTTTGTGGAGATGAGGAGAGACACATCGTATGAAGTGGGTGTATTCAGTCACTACTCTTCCTTTCTTGTAACTGTGACTATACAAGTACAACTTCTTACTTCTAGTGAAAGAAAGAATACTTGAGCCAAGGTGGCATCTCAGGGGAAAAAACTGAAGAGGGACTCATGGCCGCTTATGTGCTTTTAATGAAGCTTCTGGTTACTACGATCACAAGAGTGTTACAGTCCTGTAACTGAGAATACAAATCGCTTTTCTGCATCGTTTTTGTGTTTTAGGAATAAAAGGAAAATTATGAGGATATTCAGTTTGCCACCTCCAGCAGAAACTCTGTCAGAGCCCAACTTTTATGACACAATAAGCAAAGTCCGTTTAAGACAGCAACTAGAAATGTACTCCATTTGTAAGTATACTCTGCCTAGTCACATAATTACATGCCTGATTACACACGTTGTTTAGTCGCTCAGTCCTGTGTGACTCTTTGCAGCCCCACGGACTGTGGCCCACCAGGCTCCTCTGTCCATGAGGCTTGCTGGGCAAGAATACTGGAGTGGGTTGCCATTTCTTCTCCAAGGAGAGCTTTCTGACCTAGGGATCGAACCTTCGTCTCCTGCTTGGCAGGCAGGTTGTTTACCACTGCACCACCTAGGAAGCCTTATTACATACATAAGCCTGTTTAATGCATACTTTTAAAAAATCTGTGTCTAGTTTTCAAAGGTTATCAGAAATAAATGATAGTAGCACAGGGAACTATATTCAATATCCTGTAGCAAACCTTAATGGAAAAGAATATGTAGATGTATGTTTGTATATGTGAGTCACTTTGCCATACTCCGGGAACTAGCGCAACATTTTAAATCAACTATACTTCAGTGAAAAAAGTTTTTTTTTTAAATTTTAAGAAATAGCTGATAATAGAAGCCTAGCACCCGGTTTGCATGAAGTTAGTGCTTCAGAACCCTTCCCCCATGTGGAGCCCTCCCCCTGAGAGGACCCTTAGCAAGCTGTTCATGTGATCACATTTTTTGAAAATTCAGCAAAAATTAGATGTTTTGCTAGTCGATGAGACTGCTGTCCGGTCCTCCTCTGACCTGCCTCATGTGCAGTGGCGTTGAGGTGGCCGCGAGCACTTTGAGGATCCAGCTAAGGGGAGGCTTTGAGTTGAAGCTACTTTTAGTTTGGGTTTGAGTTTTGTGTTTACGGAGTTTGCAGTCACTTCAGTTTCAATTAAATGACCGCGTACTGCAGCCACATTATATGTGTATAGGAGCAGCTTCCAGGCCAGAGGTTATTAACATATCCTGTGAATCCAAACACTGAGTGTGTAGGTGGTGGAGAAGAAACGAAGGTTAAAGGACACAGAGCCAGGGTGAATGTTACATCCAAGCCACAACCTCTGATGCCACTATTAAAAAAATGAGGTGCGGTTTCCATGGTGTGTCATTAAATGAGGAAGGGCAAGATGTAATTGTATATATGCTAGGGTGCCACTCCTTTAACACTGAATGACTACAACATGTATGTGTAGTAAAAATATTCTATCTCATTTTTCTTATCGACATATAGTTGAGTTACAATGTTGTGTTATACCTGTATGTTTATAGGTATAACCTGTAAACCTGTTGTGTTTACATGTATATAGCCCAGTGATTCAGCTATATATTTATATATATATATATATATATTCTTTCTCAGATTTGTTTTTCCCCATAGAACACCACGAAATATTGAGTATAGTTCCTTGTACTGTTTAGTAAGTCATTGTTGGTCATCATTTTATATTCAGTCATGTGTGTATGTTAATTCCAACCTCCCAATTCATCTCTCCCCGACTCCTTTATGTCTGTGGGTCTATCTCTGTTTTGTAAAAAAGTTCATTTATATCTTTTTTGTTTTTTAAGATGTCACATATAAGCAGTATCAGTGATATTTCCTTCTCTGGCTTCACTTACATGGACGTTTAGATTGCCTTCATTGTCTTGGCTGTTATAAATAGTGAACTTGGCTTGGCTGTTATAAACAATGCACCTATAGACATTAGGGTGCACGTACCTTTTCATATATCCAGTTTTCTCTGGATATATGTCCAGGAGTGGGTTTGCAGGATTGGATAGCTTTAGTTTTTAAGGAGCATCCATCCTGTTCTCCATAATAGTTGTACCAGTTTACACTCCCACCAAGAGTGTAGGAGGGTTCTGTTGCCTCCACATTATTATTTGTAGACTTTTTGATGCTGGCCATTCTGATCCTTGTGGCTTAGCTTTGCCTTTCTCTAATAATTAGCGACGTTGAGCATCCTTTCATGTGCTTGTTGGCCTTATATTATGTCTTTTTTGGAGAAATGTCTGTTTAAGTCTTCTGCCCATTTTTTGATAGGATTGTTTGTAAAAATGTTCTTTATAATTTTGCAAGCCTGGAGGAAAGCTTGGAAAAATACTCATGAGATTATTAGCATTCATTACCTTGATGGGGACACTGTGGAACTCAAGGAGAAAAGACAGTATTTTTAAAAGAAAGAAGTCTTTCTTAAAATCTTAAATGTGAATGTGTGTGCATGCTCATGGGCATAAAAAGAAGCAAGAAAGAATGATCACCAAGATATTACTAGTGTATCTCACAGGAGACTGGAATTTCAGGTGAAAAGTAGAAAAAACACACATATATAATTTTTCTAACACAAGTGGAACTTCTAAAAGTTCTTCAGCATAAATTTCACCCTGAGAACTATAGACGGCAGTTCCTCTGTGGAAAAGGGCTGCAGGGCTGATCAGGTGGGAGGAAGATGCACTTTCAGTGTTTCCTTTTTGGGTCCCTTTTGCATTTTGTATCAGATTCATGTGTTACTAGCTCAGAATAAGAAGTAAACCTGAATTTAACAGAGCAGCATTATTCGTAGTAGCCAGAAAATGAAAACAACCCGGGCGTCTTTGGCTCCTGAATGGTCCACAGCCTGTGGTCTATGCGTGCACAAGGGTCGTTCAGCCTCTAAAGGGAAGGAAATCTGACAGGTGCTGCAACAAGCAGGAACCTCGAAGACGTTATGCTCCAAAATCACTCTTATCAGGAAGTGAAGGAAGCCAGTCACAAAATAGCAAATAGTGTGTGATTTCACTTCTGTGAAGCAAATTCCCAGAGACACAGAGTGGAATCCTCACCAGGAGCTGGGGGAGGAGGGGACAGGGAGCTTCTGTGTGCGGAGGAGAGAGGTCAGCGTGGGGTGGTGGGCAGGCGGCTGCTGCTGGTGGCAGCACGGCAGTGTGAATGGAGCTTCTGCCCCCGAACCACTTTAAAATGGTGAAAGTGCAAATTTCAATGGTTTTGTATTGTACCTCAAAAAAAAAAAACCCAAGAAAACCTAAGTATTAAAAACAAAACACAGAGAGCGAGAAGCTCTGTATGGAAAATTAAAGGATTAGGTTTTCCTTGATGCCTACTCGAAATAGAGCTTAGTGGGAGTGGCCTGGGGGTAGCCTAGTGGCTGGGATTCAGTGCTTTCACTGCAGAAGCCAGAGATCCTACAATGCCACGCAGCGCAGCCAAAGTACAAAGCAAACAAGAAACCCCCAGCAGTTAGTTGGCATCAAAAAAAAAAAAAAAAATCCACTGGCATAGCATATATGGTTTTAAACCCAGTGTACGGCTCTTTTTCTTCTTTAATGAAAATGGCATAGCAGTGACATTTGTCCGAATGCCTGTGTTTGGAAGGTGTGTTAGTTTTCTGTTGCTGCTCCATTACCACAAATTCGGTGGCTGACATGGCACAAATCTTACAATTATAGGTTAGAAGTCCCACAGCAGTTTCACTAGGCTAAAATCACGGTGTCAGCAGAGTTGTGTTTCTTTCTGGAGGCTGTGAGGGAGAGTGTGTCTCTTTGCCTTTTCCAGCTTCTAGAAGCTGCCGCATTGCTTGGTCTGTGGCCTCATCCACCCGTCTTCAAAGCCAGTGGCACTGTGTCTTTCAGGCCATTCTCGGTCTCTGAACTCAGCCAGTAGAGGCTCTCTGATTTTCAGGGCCCCTGGGATCAGGTTGGGCCAAATAATCCAGGTGATTAGGTAATCCCCCCTCTCAACGTCCTTCATCACGCCTTTAGAGTCCCTTCCACCCTAGAAGGTAACAGATTCACTGGTTATGGAGATTAGGATGTGGATTAGAAGCCGTTGTTACAAACAGTGAGTATTTGCACATTTGATGAGTCTCATCACATTGCATCATTTTTAGTGTCGATGACATATCTAATCCTGATTTCATCTGTAGGTTCAAGAAAGAAGCAGACAAAATTCTCTTCCTTAAAGAGTGAAAGTCGCTCAGTCATGTCTGACTCTGTGATCCCATGGACTATAGAGTCCCTGGAATTCTCTACCCACTGAAGTGGGTAGCTGTTCCCTTCTCCAGGGAATCTTCCCAACCCAAGGATCGAACCCAGGTCTTCCTCACTGTAGGCAGATTCTTTACCAACTGAGCTACCCAGAAAGCCCAAGAATACTGGAGTGGGTACCCTAGCCCTGCTCCAGGCGATCTTTCTGACCCAGGAATCAAACTGGGGTCTCCTGCACTGCAGGCAGATTCCTTAAAGAGGACCCCCCCAAACTGTATAAGCTCTAGGCCACAAAAGTCTGGATCCACCCTGAGTATATAAATAAATAGTATTTCTTCCTTTGCTGGTAAAAACTTAACGAAGAGACTGGAAACTTCAAAGCTAAACCATTCACAAGACTTTGGCCCTCCACTCTCTAGTTTTCAGGTTAAGACCTTCAATAATTATTTCTCAGAAAAACAAAAATGGTACAGAATTGCAAGTCTGTTTTTTCTTCTTGTTTATATTAATGACAATGTTCAGTAAATGTCTTAGGCTTGTCATCTAATATATAGTCAAATTCGTTACGATGTGGCAAAAGCATTATTAATCATGAGGTGGAGTTGGAGGATAAGAAAGAAGGACATTACAAAATGTTACTTTGAGTTTAGTAGCTTTATTAGCGTGTACCCTATATTTTGGGCTTCCCAGATGGTGCTAGTGGTAAAGAACCAGCCTGCCAATGCAGGAGACGTGGAAGACGCAGATTTGATCCCTGGATCAGGAAGATCCCCTAGAGGAGGGCATGGCAACACACTCCAGTGTTCTTGCCTGGAGAATCCCACGGACAGAGGAGCCTGGCGAGGTGCAGTCCATAGGGTCACAAAGAGCTGGACACGACTGAAATGGCTGAGCATGCACTCACTCTGTATTTTAGTGTTCTGAATAAGCCAAGGTACAGAACAATAAAAACATTTGAAAATGGATATCAGCACTGATGAGAAATTAGAGGATCACAAAGTATCATAAATTTCCTATAGTGAAAAAAAATTGTTTAATTCTTTACTGAGAATCGTGACTTGACTGTAATTGAATGATGTGAGCTCATAGTGATTTTGTGACCTTATTAATTTTATCTCCTTTTTGCTTGTTTTTTATTTTGTTTATTTCCTAATAGCCAGGAAGTATGACTATCAGCAGCCACAGAACCAAGCTGACAGTGTGCAGCTCTCGCTGGAATGAAATCTCTGTCAGCGGCATAAATGCTTGTTGTTCAAGAGTGCAGTCTCCTGGCGCCACTAAATCATGACCTGCATTTTTTTTTAAGTTCTGTCTCCATAAAATCATTTTGTCTGTGACTTTCCCCCCAATTTTCTGGTGTGTTTGGTTTCGCTTTTTAAAATTTCATCTCCAGATCATTTGTTCCACAAATTGAAAATGCCTCCAAAGGCCTGAACACAGAGAGTCTGGGGAGGTATACAGTCACCAGAGGTGGCAATCTTACCTTGTGAAGACCTTCACTCCTTCAGGATGCAGTCAGGAGCAAAAGCGCGAGAGTCTGGAGCCTAGACCACTTGTGGACGTTTTCGCAAAATTAAAAAATAAAAATCAAATCATTGAAAGAAGTTCCTCTTCGATTGTGTCGTGGGATAAATGTCATAATGGATAACGGACTAACGTGTGTTCTCGTGGCTGTTGTTACCTCCAATTGAATTAGCCATCTTTGCTTCTTCAGGAGTCACACAGGAAACTGTCTTTTCTGCACCATGAAATCCTGACGCACACCCCCCTGCTAGTTGTGGAAGTTTCCCGGGACTGGAATTCGTTCCCTTCATTGTGTTCCCAGGAGTTCCTTCCACCAGAAGAGTCTTCTTCCAGCCATGCCAGGGCCGTGCTGCTGAATACTTGGGCACCTCTGACAGGTGCTAGCTACTTGCTTTGGGATCTTATGACTATAAATGTTTCACTGTCTAGCTTCTTGAGCTTTTTTTTTTTTAACCATAATAAGCTTCCCTATAGACTCATACCTTGTACCATTTTTCTGCTGAAAAGTTCATGCTGAAAACACTGAAATGTTTTTGCCTAGTTTTTCATATTTATTTAAAGAAAAACTGGTTGGAGGTAATAGCAGGTACATTTAACTGTCCATATAACTCTTCAATAATTTGTTTTCAGGACTTCCCTGGTGGTGCAGTGGCTAAGACTCCATGTTGCCAATGCAGGGAGCCTGGAGTTCAATCCCCCGTCAGGCAACTGGATCCCACACGCCACAGCTAAAGATCTTGAATGCTGCAACTAAGACCCAGAGCAACCAAATAAATATTAAAAAGAAAAAGAATTTGTTTTTGAGTCAAAATGCAATTTTAAAAGTTAGAGTTAATATTTTAAATGTTATTGCCTTTTCCTTTACAATTATGAAGTAAAGAATATAAATTTTATTGGGTTTTTTAAGATTTTTTTTTTTTTGAGATGGACCATTTTAAAAGCCTTTATTGGATTTGTTATGATACTGTTTCTGTTTTTTGTGTTTTGGTTTTTTTGGCAAAGAGACATGTGAGATCTTAGCTCCCTAAACAGGGATCAGAACTGCCCTTCTCGGATTGGACCACTGAACCAACAGAGTAGTGCCAAGAATATAAATTTTAAATGAAAAAGTTTATGCCAAATGAAGTAATTTCAGGAAAATTGCACTGACTTTAAAATTTATGGCATTCAAAAATGTGTGTATTTTACAAGGTGGATTGTTGAGCAAATGGGATAATTCTTTCTTAACCCACAGATGAGTCTGAATTCTCCACCTGTACCCAGAATGAATATGTAGACTGAGGGATTGTGAACAGTGGGAATTATGGCCTGGGGCGAGCAGAGCAATGAGAGAACAGTCTCTTAAACTTTGCTCTTATGTCATCAGGAGTGGGAGTGGTTCATATGCTGTCACTGATTCGAGGCACAAACCTGGACAAATTATGAAAACTGGCTATCTCAGCTGATTCGAACAAACTGTGTACCTAAATAAATAAAAATCACAACAAAATTGATGGTGATGGTTTTTTATTTGTATCCACTAGCCATGAGATTAAAAGATGTTTGCTCCTTGGAAGAAAAGCTATGACCAATCTAGATAGCATATTAAAAAGCAGAGACATTACCTTGCTGACAAAGGTCCATCTAATCAAAGCTATGGTTTTTCCAGTGGTCATGTATGGATGTGAGAGTTGGACTGAGAAGAAAGCTGAGTCCCAACAAATTGATGCTTTTTAACTGTGGTGTTGGAGAAGACGAGAGTCCCTTGGACTGCAAAGAGATCCAACCAGTCCATCCTAAAGGAGATCAGTCCTGAATATTCATTGGAAGGACTGATGCTGAAGCTGAAACTCCAATACTTTGGCCACCTGATGTGAATAACCGACTCATTAGAAAAAACCCTGATGCTAGGAAAGATTGAGAGCAGAAGGGGATGGCAGAGGATGAGATGGTGATGGCATCGCCAACTCGATGGACGTGAGTTGGAGCAAGCTGCGGGAGTTGGTGATGGACAGGGAAGCCTGCCCTGCTGCAGTCCATGGGGTCGCATAGGACATGACTGAGTGACTGAGCTGTGCTGCAGACAGTATCAGATGTTTTTTTATTTGCATCCACTAGATGGTGAACACTGGACTCTGGCGAGTGAGAGAGGAAGATTCCTCCTCACTTTCTGTAAAGCCTGATGAGAGTCACACCCCCTACCAGCAGGATCAGCGGCAAGGCCGCTTTGAAGTTTCCTCTCTGCTTCCACAGCTGAGCAGGGAAGGGGGATGCCCTGTGGCCACACTTCAAAGCCACACCAGCTGACTGTCCTGCTTCTGCACCCCCTCGCCTCCGGGCTCCACCAAGGGTCCACAACGGAGCTGTTTTCTCTGGATGAAAAGCAGCATGGCTAATAAACAGCCCACTAACACTGGTGTTCTCCTTTCCCTCATTTTTCTCTTTCACTGCATGAAAGTTGCGAGGTTAGCGCAATGGGGCAGCTCCCCTGGGTGCACAGATGGGCCAGCCCACTGCTCCAAGGGCACAATTGTTTGCTTTCAACCTTACACCGTTTCTGGTGGAGTTCTTGAGGATTCACCAGAAAGTAAGATGCAGAGTTTATGGTAAGATTGCTGTAATGTTGGAAATATATTCAAGTATTCAGTAAAAGTAAGAGAGGAAATGGTATTAAAAGTAACTTCAGATATTAAGAATAAATGTGTCTTAGTTAGACACTGTTGCTGTTGTTGTTGGCTAAGTTACTTCAGTTGTGTCCGACTCTGTGCGACCCCATAGACGGCAGCCCACCAGGCTCCCCCCATCCCTGGGACTCTCCAGGCAAGAACACTGGAGTGGGTTGCCATTTCCTTCTCCAATGCATGAAAGTGAAAAGTGAAAGGGAAGTCGCTCAGTTGTGTCTGACTCTTAACAACCCTGTGCACTGCAGCCTACCAGGCTCCTCTGTCCATGGGATTTTCCAGGCAAGAGTACTGGAGTGGGGTGCCATCGCCTTCTCCAAGTTAGACACTACTGTGTATAAAATAACATGGTATCACTTATATGTGAAATCTAAAAAATGTTATACAAATGAACTTATTTACAAAACAAAAGACTCACAGATTTTGAAAGCAAACAGTTACCAAAGGAGAAATATTATGGGGAGGGATAAATTAAGAGTTTGGGATTAACATATGGGTGCTGGAGAGCTGGAAATAAAAAAGGACATTTGGCTTATATCCAACCTTATGCAAAATAGCAAGGCTCACAGAAGAGCTACTGGAGCTTAGTCTTAATCTGTTTCCCACGCAATTTCCTAATAAAATCAGAGCCAGACAAAACTACAAAGCAAGAAGCATCTCCCACCTGTCTTTTTGCCCCTCTTCAGCCTCTTTCCAGTCTGTATGGGTGAGGTTAAGTCTTGATTAAGGATTTTAAAGTGAGGATGAGGAGGTACCCCAAGAACTGTGGTGAGTCCTACATGGAAACTTCCAGCAACAGGTTGTCTTTCTCCTACCCTGGACCTCTCACCCACAATTGAACAAGCAGCCTTTAACACTGGAGTCTGCTGACATTTATTTTATTTACATACAGTAAAAAGCTAAAGCTGTACAGCAGCCACACCCAAGGTAGGAAGATGCTAAATCAAAGGGGAAGCAAGTAACCATCTGGGGTTATTGGGAGCTTCTCTGTCCCAAATGTGATACTGAAGGACCACTGTGCTATTCGTGTCTTTTATTTTCGATGTTTCTTATTCCAAAGTTTCTTTCTTCTCTTCCAAATCAAGAAGCAACAGAGGTCTCATTATTACGAAAGAGTGGCTCCATCCTGGGGATTTTCATGCAAGAAATATTTTGACAGATTTCAAACTAGCTGAAGAAAGCTGAGAATTTTAAACTGCAACCAATGTTGATATTGTTAAACTCAACTGCAAATCCCTTTGACCTCAGAAATCTGAAAAAAAAAAAAAAAGTCCCATATGAAGTATTTATGATATAACAAGTAAAGGTATTTTATTTATTTTGCAGGGAGGGATTATGTCTCTGAATAACATTTTATTTTGAGGTTTAAAAAACCAGGCACACTTAAGTCGACTACATGCCAGTATAGGGTTCCCTGGTGGCTCAGACGGTAAAGAATCCACCTGCAATGCGAGAGACCTGGGTTCGATCCCTGGTTTGGGAAGATCCCCTGGAGGAGAGCATGGCAACCTACTTTAGTATTCTTGCCTGGAGAATCCCCATGGACAGAGGAGCCTGGCGGGCTGCTGTCCATGAGATTGCAAAGAGTCAGACATGACTGAGCAACTAAGCACACAGCATGTGCTAATATAAATCTTATGTCTGGAATGCTTTCTAGTAAATAGTAACTAGTCCAGAGTAAATAGTGGGTAGATAGTTGCTGAAATAATTAACTCACATCAATTTATGAAATTGATGTTTATTTTTTATATTTTTAAAATGATTCTGAGATTGCAAAGAGTCAGACATGACTGAGCAACTAAGCACACAGCATGTGCTAATATAAATCTTATGTCTGGAATGCTTTCTAGTAAATAGTAACTAGTCCAGAGTAAATAGTGGGTAGATAGTTGCTGAAATAATTAACTCACATCAATTTATGAAATTGATGTTTATTTTTTATATTTTTAAAATGATTCTGCTTCTGGTAATGGAGGAATAATTGTGTCAGACTCTCTTACAGATAATGAGTTCAGAACAAAACACGAAAGCAATTTGAAATAAGCCATAAACAGAGAGACATGGAAGAATCTAACCCTTGAAGGAAGGGACAGCAGTGGCTGAGATTTGTGTCTATATGGGTTTTCGCCTGAAGGTATTTCTTAGTCCACCAGTTGAGAATAACTAGAACTCAAGCAGTGAGACCGATTTGACAAACAGGATAGAGTCCAGAACCTCGAAACTGAAAAGTGAGGAAGAACATCACAGAAGAAAGTGAATCGCAGGAAAAAAGTGAACCCCAGAAGGAGGAACCCCGAAATCTGCATATAAATTCTGCCAAGTCCTTGGCTGATCCCTGAATCTACATGGGAGACCCCAAGGAACCTGGCAGAAATCAAACAGCTGAAGGGACTAAGGGTGGCATTCAGCGGGTGCTTACCATTGGCCAGGTACAATTTGAATCTGGCCAAATTTAATCATCTGCTTGAACAAACCCAACACTTCTCAGAGAGAAGTAACAGAACCTAGCGTCTCTAATACCATGTCATCCAAAATGCCCAACATATAATGAAAAAGTACAGGAACGAGAAGAGCATGAAAATGAGGTCCACAGTCAGGAGAAGAAATGGGACAATATGGTCCCCAGTCAGGAGAGAAAATAGGCAAAGCAAACTGACCGCGAGATGACCTGGATGTTGAATTAGCAGACAGGAACTTCAAAGAAGCCACGACAGAGATGTTTAGATAAATAAAGTACCTTCAAGTAAATGATGATCAAAAGGCTTGATCAGCAGCCGACCTGCTGAACAAGAAATACTAAAGAAAATCCTTTGGGGAAAAAGAGAGAGAGAGACGTGCTGGCACCTGGAAACTCAAATCTAAGCAAACTCTAGGCGTGATGAACGATCAGTTGGGGAAAGACACTGATAGAGCCAGTAGGGGCTCTTATGAAGAGGGAATGAGGGGTATTAGAACACTTTGTACTGTTTTCATGTTTATATAAGCTTGGAATTACTTTGTTATAGGAAAACATTTGTCAATCAACTTCTTGGTCAACCAGATTCTATTTTTTGTACCATATCAATCTTCACTGGAGTTGAAGCTCAACTATTTTGGCCACCTGATGCAAAGAACAACGACTGAGCGACTGAACTGAACTGAACTGAATTCAATAAGTAGATGAGATATGCAACACTTTATTATAAAAGAAGCTTTTTGTTAGATGATTTTGCCCAAATGTAGGCTAATATAAGTTTTTGACCACAGTTAAAGGTAGACAGGCCAAACCATGGTGTTAGGTAGTTTAAGTGTATATTAAATGAATTCTTGACATAACATTTTCAACTTATGATGTATTTGTCAGGATGTAATCTTACCCTAAATCAAAGAAGATCTGTATTAGAAAGAAACTGAGACAACCTCAAAGGTCATCAATAGACACTTATTCAAATACATTATGGCAACAGCTATTCAATAGAAATTTATGGAACTATTAAAAAAAAAAAAACACGAGGAAGAGTTTTATTCACAGTTAAGTGATTCCTAAAATATGTATTGCTAAACTGAAAAAAATAGTAAGATGTAGGAGGCCTGAATGGTATCTTTTCTTTTATTAAAAAAACATGTTGGTGTATATTATACATAGGGAAGGTTAGAATAAAAATATGCAATATTTAATGCTTCTAGGCAAGGGAATCTCTTCAAGAAAATTGGAGATATCAAGGGAACATTTCGTGCAATGTTGGGCACAATAAAGGACATAAAGGACAAGGACCTAACAGAGCAGAAGAGATGAAGGAGAAGTGGCAAGAATACACAAAGGACCTATATAAAAAAATTCTTAATGACCCAGATAACTGTGATGGTGTGGTCACTCACCTAGAGTCAGATGTCCTGTAGTTTGAAGTCAAGTGAGCTGTAGGAAGCATTACTACAAACAAAGCTAGTGGAGGTAATGGAATTCCAGCTGAGCTGTTTAAAATCCTGAAAGATGATGCCGTTAAAGCACTGCATTCAATATGTCAGCAAATTTGGAAAACTCAGTAGTGGCCACCGGTCTGGAAAAGGTCAGCTTTCATTACATTCCCAAAAGATGTGTATAAGAGACAGGTAGGAAGCATTACTACAAACAAAGCTAGTGGAGGTAATGGAATTCCAGCTGAGCTGTTTAAAATCCTGAAAGATGATGCCGTTAAAGCACTGCATTCAATATGTCAGCAAATTTGGAAAACTCAGTAGTGGCCACCGGTCTGGAAAAGGTCAGCTTTCATTACATTCCCAAAGAAGAGCAATACCAAAGAATGTTCAACTACCATACACTTGTGGTTATGTAGTATGTTAATAAGATTATGCTCAAAATCCTTCAAACTAGGCTTTAGCAGTACATGAACTGAGAACTTCCACTTGTACAAGCTGGATTTAGAAAAGGCAGAGGAACCAGGGATCAAATTGTCAACATTCACTGGATCATAGAGAAAGCAAGGGAATTCTAGAAAAGCATCTACTTCTGTTTCATTGACTACACTAAAGCTTTGACTGTGTGAATAGCAACAAACCGTTGAAAATTTTTAGAGATGAGAATACCAGATCCCCTTACCTGTCTCCTGAGAAACCTGCATGCAGGTAAAGAAGCAACAGTTAGAACCTTACATAAAACAATGGACTGGTTCAAAAATTGGGAAAGGAGAACTACAGTGCCGTATTCAGTCACTCTGTCTATTTAACTTCTATGCAGAGCACACCGTGTGAAATGCTGGGCTGGATGAATCACAGGCTGAAATCAAGGTTGCCAGGTGAAATATCAGCAACCTCAGATATGCAGATGATACCATTCTAATGGCAGAAAGTGAAGAGGAACTAAAGAGCTTCTTAATGAAAGTGAAGGAGGAGAGTGAAAAGTTGGTTTAAAAATCAACATTCAGAAAACTAAGATCATGGCAATCTGGCTCCTCACTTCATGGCAAATAAAAGGAGAAAAAGTGGGAGCAGTGACAGATTTTATTTTTTGACATTACAAAATCACTGTGGATGGTGACTGCAGACATGAAATTAAAAGACATTTGCTCGTTGGAGGGAAAGTTATGACAAACCTAGCCAGTGTTTTAAAAAGCAGAGACATTTCTTTGGTGACAAAAGGTCATATAGTAAAAGCTATGTTTTTTTTCAGTAGTCATATACAGATGTGAGAGTTGAACCATTAAGAAGGCTGAGCACCCAAGAATAGATGGTTTCGAACTGAGGTGCTGAAGACTCTTGGACTGGAGGGAGATCAAACCAGACAACCCTAAAGGAAATCAACACTAAATATTCATTGGAAGGATTGATGCTGCAGCTCCAATACTTTGGCCACCTGATGCAAAGAGCTGACTCATTGGAAAAGACTTTCTGATGCTGGGAAAGATTGAAAGCAAAAGGTGAAGAGGGCAACAGAAGACGATTGATAGCATCACCAACTCAATGGACATGAATTTGTGCAATCTCCAGGAGACAGTGGAGGACAGGGANAGCTCCAATACTTTGGCCACCTGATGCAAAGAGCTGACTCATTGGAAAAGACTTTCTGATGCTGGGAAAGATTGAAAGCAAAAGGTGAAGAGGGCAACAGAAGACGATTGATAGCATCACCAACTCAATGGACATGAATTTGTGCAATCTCCAGGAGACAGTGGAGGACAGGGAAGCCTGGTATGCTATACACAGTCCATGACATCTCAAGTTGGACAAGACTTAATGGCTGACAACAACAATAGACAAGAGAATTGGTGATGAAAACTGATGATGGTAGTAGGAAGAATTTCTACAGTACACTTTGTACTTTTTTTGAATAGGTAAATGTACCACTTCTTCAAAAATCAAACAGGACTTAATTAAAATGAAACATCAATTGAGTAGGGAGGAAAATATACATATTCTACAAAAGAATAATTGTGAAAAAGGTGAAGTGAATTTTCTCACTGGATACTGTACCAATGTCAGTTCTAGAGCCACACCTTATATTAGCAAATGTGAGATTTAATAAATCATTTAAAACATTCAGAGAAAGCAGTATTATAGTTTCTGTTTGATAGGATATGGGACACCCTTGTGAGTATATTTATTAGAGTACAGCATTGTCAATTTAGGTCATGTATACTTCTTTATTCATTAGTTTGAAAAGAAAATAGATTACCTAACATAGAGTCAGTTTACACTTGTCTTTCTGTTTTTTAGTTTTCTCATAATTGAAAAGAAATACTGCAGAGACACACTTTTTATGAGTAGCTATGTTTGCAAGGTATCTCATATCTGGATGGAAAGTAAAAAATGCTTTAGTTCTAACTCTTTATATTTTTAGGTTAACAACATTTTGTTATTTCAGCAAAATACAGACAGAGTTAATATGGTTGTAACCTTAAAGATTTTATTAGAATGATTTTTTCCCCTAATTTAAAGAACACCTGGACATATTCAAGGAATGTATTCTGTTAATATGGAAAAATGTTCAACAGAAAGGCTAACAATTTTATTTCAATAATTTATTATTGTAATATATATATATGTATATATTTCTCTCATATTTGGCAATATGGTATTGTTTATATCCAATAGTTAGCCAGTTAGAAAATTTTCATTTTATCATTGTATCCCAAACATTAATATACTTTGGTATATAGTTTTTAAAATGGAGGAGTAAATATAGCCTTTAAACCAATATTTTATATCAGTGACATGTTTAGTTTTCATATAAAATTTGTAGCTACATCAAGAAACTGAAGAATTATTTANTTAATATACTTTGGTATATAGTTTTTAAAATGGAGGAGTAAATATAGCCTTTAAACCAATATTTTATATCAGTGACATGTTTAGTTTTCATATAAAATTTGTAGCTACATCAAGAAACTGAAGAATTATTTAAGAGCTTGAGAAAATCATTCTGTTAAATGCAACCAATATTTATTGAGAACCTAATTTGCTAGAAACCAAAGAGCTATAAAAGAACTCTTGAGTCATAAAAATCTTTTGACTGGGTTCTAAAGACATAGAACAGTAAAATCCAGGCTCTACCTAGAAGAAACTTATTGTGTTTTGGATATGAGTTCTTTATCTGTAAATATATGTAAAGATATATAAAAATTAAATTTCTTGTGAGTTGTGAGACAACAAATATTACCTGAAAATGTATGATATCCAAGAGCCTGTCACTCAGAGAGTAAATTGGGCAACTGACAGGACCACAGAGAATCTGTAACGAATTTAGCTTATTAAAAAACCTGTTTTCAAACCCACTCTGTAGTAAGTCTGCTATGTTTTATAATACAGAGAATTCATACAGTTGATAAAAATGAAATATTTTTGAATAAATAACTGGATCAACATTTTGCTTATAAGTAAATTACAATCTGCTATGGACACAGCATTTTCATAATAAAAATAATAAATACTATATACTACAATAATAGACAGAAAATAAAGCAATTTTATAGTACTTAGCAAATAATGATGAGCACTTTTTTATTATTCTATTTTATTATATAATTCATTTGTTTGTAAGTTCTCCTCAAACAACCATTTTGCCCTTTTGCACTTCTTTTTCTTGGGGATGGTCTTGATCACTGCCTCCTGTACAATATCATGAATTTCTGTCCATAGTTCTTCAGTCATTCTGCCTATCAGATCCAATCCCTTGAATCTGTTTGTCATGTCCACTGTATAATCATAAGGGATTTGATTTAAGTCATACCTGAATGATCTAGCAGTTATTCCAACTTTGTTTAATTTAAGTCTGAATTTGGTAATAAGGAGTTCATGATCTGACATACAGTCAGCTCCCAGTTTTGTTCTTGCTGACTGTATAGAGCTTCTCCATCTTTGGCTGCAAAGAATATAATCAATCTGATTTCAGCATTGACCATTGGTGATGTCCATGAGTAGAGTCTTCTCTTGTGTTGTTGGGAGACAGTGCTTGCTATGACGAGTGCTTTGTCTTGGAAAAACTCTGATAGTCTTTGCCTGGCTCCATTTTGTAATCCAAGACAAAATTTGTCTGTTATTCCTGGTATCTCTTGACTTCCTACTTTTGCCTTCCAGTCCCCTATAATGAAAAGGACATCTTTTTTAGAGCCAGACATCCTGGAATGTGAAGTCAAATGGGCCTTAGGAAGCATCACTATGAACAAAGCTAGTGGAAGTAATGGAATTCCAGTTGAGCTATTTCAAATCCTAAAAGATAACGCTGTGAAAGTGCTACACTCAATATGCCAGCAAATTTAGAAAACTCAGCAATGGCCACAGGACTGGAAAAGGTCAGTTTTCATTCTAAACCCAAAGAAAGGCAATGCCAAAGAATGCTCAAATTACTGCACAGTTCCACTCATCTCACATACTAGTAAAGTAATGCTCAAAATTCTCCAAGCCAGGCTTCAGCAGTACATGAACCATGAACTTCCAGATGTTCAAGCTGGATCTAGAAAAGGCAAAGGAAAGAAAGTGAAAGAAAGAAAGTGAAGTCGCTCAGTCGTGTCTGACTCTTTGCGATCCCATGGACTGTAGTCTACCAGGCTTCTCTGTCCATGGGATTTTCCAGGCAAGAGTACTGGAGTGGGTTGCTATTTCCTTTTCCAGAGGATCTTCCTGACCCAGGGATCGAACACAGGTCTCTTGCACTGCAGGCAGACGCTTTACCCTCTGAGCCACCAGGGAAGCCCAAAGGCAAAGAACCAGAGATCAAATTGGCAACATCCATTGGATCATCGAAAAACCAAGAGAGTTCCAGAAAAACATCTATTTCTTCTTTATTGACTATGCCAAAGCCTTTGATGGTTAGGATCACCACAAACTGTGGAAAATTCTGAAAAAGAGGGAGATACAAGACCACTTGTCCTGTATGCAGGTCAGGAAGCAACAGTTAGAACTGGACATGGAACAACAGACTGGTTCCAAATAGGAAAAAGAGTACGTCAAGGCAGTATATTGTCACCCTGCTTTTTAAGCTTATATGTAGATTACATCATAAGAAATACTGGGCTGGATGAAGCAGAAGTTGGAATCAAGATTGCTAGGAGAAATATCAATAACCTCAGATATGTAGATAATATCACCCTTAACAGCAGAAAGTGAAGAACTAAAGAGACTCTTAATGAAAGTGAAAGAGGAGAGTGATAAATTTGGCTTAAAACTCAACATTCAGAAAACTAAAATCATCGCATCTGGTCCCATCACTTCATGGGAAATAGATGGGGAAACAGTGGAAACAGTGAGAGACTTTATTTTGGGGGGCTTCAAAATCACTGCAGATGGTGACTACAGCCATGAAATTAAAAGATGCTTGCTCCTTGGAAGAAAAGTTATGACGAGGCTTGACATTATATTAAAAAGCAGAGACATTGCCAACAAAGTTCCATCTAGTCAAGGCTGTGGTTTTTCCAGTAGTCTTGTATGGATATGAGAGGTGGACGATAAAGAAAGCTGAACACCAAAGAATTGATGCTTTTGAACTGTGGTGTTAGAAAAGACTCTTGGGAGTCCCTTGAATTGCAAGGAAATCTAACCAGTCCATCCTGAGGGAAATCAGTCCTGAATATTCATTGGAAGGACTAATGCTGAAGCTGAAACTCCAATATTTTAGCCACCTGATGGGAAGAATTGACTCACTGGAAAAGATCTTGATGCTGGGAAAGACTGAAGGTGGGAGAAGGGGATGACAGAGGATGAGATGGTTGGATGGAGTCACTGACTCAGTGGACATGAGTTTGTGTAAGTCCCAGGAGTTGGTGATGGACAGGGAAGCCTAGTGTGCTGCAGTCCATGGGGTTGCAAAGAGTCAGACATGACTGAGAGAGTGAACTGATATCATTTATATATTGTGTTTGTTTGTTGTATGGGTTTGTTACTGAGGTATCAGTACCTGGAGGTAGTAGTATCTTGGACCCAGTTCCATTACTACCTTAAGTCATGTGGTCTTAAAATACACCATAGAAATCAACAAAAACCACAAATGAGAACTTACAACCTACCTTCAGAATCAGTTGGTATACAGCACAGTAAACATATTTTAATATAGCACCCCATTGCCTAGGGGACCAGTGAATATCCATCTCCTTAGACAAAATTTGTAGTCTACTTGGCATTCATTGGGCATAATTCTGCCATCCTAAAATTGGATATTCTCCCAGTCATTTTGCCTGGTTAATTGGTGATATATAAAGAAAGCTACATTATCTAATTTATACTAATAAGTTTTTTTCAGAACTTCTTTGTGGAGTCCACAGAGAGAAGGAAGAATTAAAATTAGAGACATACTACTAAAAAATGCTTTATGACAACTCATTGCTTTGAAATATAATTACTAAGCACAGAACTAGGTACCAGACCCTGTCAATTCAGTGGTGGTTCAAAATAAACACACTTTGTCCTCATGAAGCTAGTGACCTTTCCAAGGTGGAGAGGCAGCTGTAAAATTTTATAGTTTGTACATGTCTTGGTTCTCTTAGCAAAGACGTAGACTGAGGATAGGGATATATTGTCTTCCAATTTTATTTTAAGCAGAGAGAGGGGATTTCTTCATGAGATAAAGTGTCTGTTGTTGGTTCAGGCGCTCAGTTTTGTTTGACTCTTTGCAATCCCGAGGACTGTAGCCTAACAGTCTCCTATGTTCTTCACTGTCTCCTAGAGTTTGCTCAAAGTTGTGTCCATTGAGTCTTTCTGTGACCATCAATTATTTGCTGAAACCAGATCATTATGATCTTTTATAATACTTGCCAGGTTCTGTCGATAAATATGAAAATCAAACTTTTTTTTCCTCTGTTCTTTATGAGCATTTAAATTAAAATTTGTGAGAGGTTTCACTGGCAACTACTGGGAAGGCTAATTTGTATTCATTGGATGTAACTCCGACATCCTAAAATTGGATATTCTCCAACTAAGAGTCTTTTCTTTTTTTAAGAAAAGTGAATGTGCTATTTCAAGGGATATTTACAACTTGAATTACAGCTTTCATTCATTCAACCAATATCTATTGAAAACCTACTGGATGAAACTTAGTCTTAAGCTCTAAATACTACATTTTGTCAGACAACACTTACCAGTTGTTAAAAAAATGTACCTCACTTGAATATTCCTTTCTACTTTATTTGTATTACTGATTGATGCTGAAGCTGATGCTCCAATAATTTGGCCACCTGATGCAAAGAGCTGGTTCATTGGAAAGACCCTGATGCTGGGAAAGATTGAAGGCAAAAGGAGAAGGGAGTAGCAGAGGATGAGATGGTTAGATAGCATCACTGATGCAATGGACATGAATTTGAGCAAACTCTGGGAGAGAGTGGAGGACCCTGGCATGCTGCAGTCCATAGGATCACAAAGAGTCAGACATGACTTAGTGATTGAACAACAACAATTTAATTTATTTTGCTCAAGCATTATAATTTTCCATGGAAAACTCTGGTTATGAATCAATATGAAACTCTACTCCACTATCTAAGGCAGAGGCATTTTGGATTCCTAATAGACCCTGGAGCCACTTGAGGAAAAGTGCTTTTGCCAAGACTGGCATCTTGATACCATTTATTCACACCCTGTGTCAAAGTTCTCTTTCTGAAAAGATCGATATTATGACAGTCTCCTAAGATTGTTTCTGATCAAATGTCCCACTAAGTAACTTAAAGATGCCTCAAATTCCTGCGATATTGATGATAAAATAAACCAGATAATTCCTTTGATTTGGCTGGTAAAAGCAGACACTTTATCGCTTGCAATTTCCCTCACACAAACATCATAAACTATGTAACTGGGATGGAGAAGTTAGGGTAGGGTACTAGAATGTTACTCTACTTGCCCCGTCAGTAACCTAACAATTTTTCCAATTTTTAGTACAGATTTTTCTTTTGAAATAAGGTTTTTTTGGTATTGTTCTCAACAAAGTAAATACTCATTAAATTTGCAACTAGTAGTAATTAAATAGGAAAATTGGAGAGCAACAATTAAATATCACTTAGGTTATGGTTTTTCGAGTAGTCATGTATGGATGTGAGAGTTGGACTGTGAAGAAAGCTGAGCGCCGAAGAATTGATGCTTTTGAACTGTGGTGTTGGAGAAGACTCTTGAGAGTCCCTTGAACTGCAAGGAGATCCAACCAGTCCATTCTAAAGATCAGTCCTGGGTGTTTTTGGAAGGAATGATGCTAAAGCTGAAACTCTGGTACTTTGGCCACATCATGCGAAGAGTTGACTCACTGGAAAAGACTCTGATGCTGGGAGGGATTGAGGGCAGGAGGAGAAGGGGACGGCAGAGCATGAGATGGCTGGATGGCATCACGGACTCGATGAACGTGAGTTTGAGTGAACTCCGGGAATTGGTGATGCACAGGGAAGCCTGGCCTGCTGTTATTCATGGGGTCACAAAGATCGGACATGACTGAGCGACTGAACTGAACTGAACTAGGAAAATTAATACATCCATGGTACATTTAATATATCTATAATTAATTTTTATAGTGTTGCCATCAAAAACCACTGTGGTTTCCTTTCTATGTCCATTTTTAAATAGAAACTTCTTACAATTTAATTGTCAAGTTATCTATTTTCAAATGCCATATATTATTTGATTAAGCTATTTAATCACTTACAGGTGACATTTTCTTTCCAAATAAAGTTATGGGGATATCATATATAACCACATATCATGATTTTAAAGAATACTGTACTCAAAATCTTTTTGTTCACATTATAATTCCAAAATTTTGTTTTGAATGACTCTTACCGTATAGCATGTATTTAACCTCTTTAATGTAAGCATAGATTTATTGATTGATTACTTAAATCACTCATTGAAAAGTTCTTATTTTGGCTTAATTATATGGCAGCATTGTGACAAGGCTACAACTGTTTGAAGGTTGCTACTCTCAAAGATTTTCCAGTTCAATGGGAAAAATAGCTATATAAACATATTATATTCAGAAAGAAAGATGGCTGCAGGAGCAGGGAAGAGAGAATAAGTTTTAGTTTTTGGCTTGGCAAAAGGCTTTGTGGAATAAATGATATTTAAGTCTTACACTGGGAGAAAAGTGCATTTCCCATAAAGAGGGAAAAAGGATATTCCAATCAGAAGGAAATACATATCCACATGTCAAGGTTGAAGAGACGAGCTTGTTGTGTTCCAAAAGTTTGAAGTATTATACTCAGTGTAACCGGATACAGAATGCAGGTGAGCAGGAACAATGAATCAGGATAGCTGGGCAGGGGAGTGGGGTGGGGGAAGGACTTCTATGCAGTTGTAAGGAGCTTTGACCCACACCAACAGTATGGGAGGAAGGACACTGAAGAGTATACAGTCTTTCCTCAGTATCCACAGGGAACTGGTTCCAAGACTACACGTGCCTACCTCCTTCAGATACCCAAATCCACAGATGCTCAGGTCCCTTACATAAAATTGCACAGTATTTACTTACAACATATGCATATCCTCCTATATAATTTGAATCAGCTCTACGTTAGTTATAATGCCTAATACAATGTAAATGCTATGTAAATAGTTGTAAAAAATGTAAATATTATGTACATAGTTGCCAAAATGTGACAAAGTCAAGTTTTACCTTTTGGAACTTTCTGGAAATTTTTTTTTTGAAGTTTTAATGTTGAATCATGGAACCTGTGGACATGGACAGCCAACTATATAATCCATAATGAAACCAAAATTCCAAGTTTGGATGCAAAGAATAAGATGAACTGAGAAGTTGGACGAATAATGCTTAAGGAGGCTTGGCTCATAGCTGTTCTAAGAATGCTGGTAAAAGGTTCTGGGGGCCTGAATTGTGGCAAAATAAGAATAAGAACAGAGGTCTGAGAAGTATTTAGGAGGTTAATTTAAGTTCTAATTAGAAGAAGATAAAGTAGATGTTGCATATACATACGTATACCTAGCCATCTAGTTCACTTCATATGTGACTAAGAGCACCCTATACAAAATACTGTGATGGATTAGTCATAGTACCTGCTTCTAGCCAAATCACAATCCAGAAGTGGAAGAATGACATATTTAAATACTTGAAAGAAGAGTTAAAAGATGCCTAATGTCTCATTTGATCTATAATGATACATTTTATATATAATGTGCAAAAAGACAAAAATTGAATGCAGAATTTTTTTTCATATTATTATGTGAAATGGAGTGCTATTGTAAGATGTCAAACATTAGGTATGACCTACAGGCTAATTTGAGTCCTTTGGACAACAAGGAGATCAAACCAGTCAATCCTAAAGGAAATCAACCCTGAATTTCACTGGAAGGACTGATACTGAAGCTGAAGCTCCAATACTTAGGCCACCTGATGCAAAGAGCTGACTCATTGGAAAAGACTTTGATGCTGGGGAAGATAAGGCAGAAGGTGAAGGGACAGGAACAGAAGATGAGATGGTTGGATAGCATCATCGATTCAATGGACATGAGTTTGAGTAAATTCAGGGAGATAGTGAAGAACAGGGAAGCTTGGCATGCTGCTGTCCAAGGGGTTGCAAAGAATTGGACATAACTGAGCGACTGAACAGCAATACAGGCTAATTCATTCTAAGAATACTAATTACTGAATTAATTCAAGAATGGTTTAAAGGTTAAATGAACATTTTCTATTTTCTAGGAGATAGTGTTATTAAAGTTACATAGCTCCTTAGAAAAACAGAGAAAATGGAAGGTATTCCAGATTAGGGAAGTAGTAAGAGCAAATGAAAAGGTGAAAATGAGGTGATTTGAGTCACCAGAATTAAAATTTAATTTTAGGTGGCAGTGGATCCCAGTGTTATGTAAAGCAGCTTACTATAAAACATAATCAACTGACTAGTACAAAAGAAGAGGTAAGGAGAATGCTATGCCTGCAGTCCAAGTCCCCAAAACTGAGAAAACAAGACATCCATGGCAATGCAAAAGCAAAAAGGGAATTTATTTCTGACTCAAGCCAGGGCCCCTGCCACATCCAACGCAGTGGAGTGGATCAAGAGCCCCCAGCCCTGGGTTACAGTAGTATTTATAGATTTAGGAATACAAAAGAAGAGGTAAGGAGAACGCTATGCCTGCAGTCCAAGTCCCCAAAACTGAGAAAACAAGACATCCATGGCAATGCAAAAGCAAAAGGGGAATTTATTTCTGACTCAAGCCAGGGCCCCTGCCACATCCAACGCAGTGGAGTGGATCAAGAGCCCCCAGCCCTGGGTTACAGTAGTATTTATAGATTTAGGACAAAGACAGGGAGTTGGCAAGGGTGGATTGAGCTACCCACTCCAGTATTCTGGCCTGGAGAATTCCACGGACTATAGAGTCCGTGGGGTTGCAAGTAGTCGGACATGACTGAGCAACTTTCACTTTCACCATCTCAGCTCCAACACAAACAATCAGAATGTCACCTCTTCCTCCACCAAAATGATAAGATGCATTAGAACTCCTAAATAAAGAGAGTGATTCTACAGTTTCATATCAAAATAGGGCATCTCAGTGAAGTAGGAATAGAGATGTGCTTTTGGTTCCCATTTTACAAGTGAAGGAAAGTGAACAGTGGGATTGCCTCTTCCAATCCTGAATGCGTGCAAGCAAGTGTGCTCAGTCGTGTCCAACTCTTGCAGTCCCATGGACTGTAGCCTGCCAAGCTCCCCTGTCCAGGGGATTTTCCAAGCAAGAATACTGGAGTGGATAGCCATGCCATTCTCCAGGGGATCTTCCAACCCAGGGATCAAACTTGCATCTCTTACATCTCCTGCCTTGGCAGGCAGGTTCTTTACCACTAGCACCTCCTGGGAAGCCCATATACATACATATGTGTATATATATATGTATGCATGCATATATATATATATATATACACAATTATTCTTCAAAAAATTAGTAGTTAAAATTTAGTTCATCATACCGAGAAATATGATGGCCTAGAAAATGAAAAAAAAAAAAAAGCAAACAATCCCAAAATGTTAGCTTTTGTGTGTGTGTTGTTACACCTTTGCCTTTCCAAATTCATATTTTCATTGGTTTGAGATTTCTTAAGTTCATTTTAGGGCTTCCCTAGTGGCTCAGTGGTAAAGAATCTGCCTGCAATGCAGGAGACTTGAGTTCAGTCCCTGCGTCGGGAAGGTCCCCTGGAAAGGAAAATGACAACGCACTCCAGTATGCCTGCCTGGGAAATCTCATGGACAGAGGAGCCTGGCGAGCTACAGTCCATGGAGTCGCAAAGAGTCAGATATGACTAAATATTAACAACAAACTCATTTATAGCTAATAATGAAGGCCAGCAAACGCAAAGCTCTTTGAATTCCGAAGAGAAGGAAGCTGGCCTGGAGTTGCCAGGGGTTGCCAGGAAACCGCAGATTCGCCAGCTGGTTTCAGACAGTCTTGAGTGGACCAATTCCATCTTTTTCTTGAAAGAGTAGTCACGGTGCAGGTGATTGCTTTTACAAATTAATTTCTCTGTGGTTACATTCAGATTTAGCAGATCACAACAGCATCACAATTTGAATTTACTTGTCACCATTTTCCACAATTTATAATTCTTAAGCAAAATATAGTAGATCTAGAGTTTATCATACTAAGTGAAATAAGTCAGACAGCAAAAGACAAATACATGATGTCACTTATTGTGTGGAATCTTTTAAAAAAGTGATATAAATGAACTTTATTTATAAAATGAACTTTTATTTACAAAACAAAAGCAAGCTCACAAACTGAGAAAACAAACTTATGGTTAGATTACCAAAGGGAAAGTTTAAGGGAGAGGGATATATTGGAGTTTGGTATTAACATATATATATATACTATTGTATGTAAAAGTAGGTCATCAAAAAGGACCTGCTATTTAGCACAGGGAACTCTGTGTGGGAAAACCTATATGGGAAAAGAATCTGAAGAAGAATGGATAAATGTATATGTATGCCTGAATCATTTTGCTGTACACCTGAAATGAACACAACACTGTAAATCAACTCTGCTGCTGCTGCTTGTATAAAATAAAAATTTTAAATATCTAATGACATTACTGTCATACATCAGCAAAACCTCAATCAATACAGCACTATTGATTGGAAAGGTCGACTTGAAAAATGCACAGCATGAAAGTTTCACGTCACTTTTATTTGGGGCAAAATGAGGACTGTGGCCCAGGAGACAGCACCGCACTCAGCTCTGAGAAACTGCTCCACGCAGGCGGCGGGGAAGGTCGGTATGTGATTTTGGGAAGGGAGAGTACATGCAGTCAAGCACATATTTTTCCAGAAAGTTTCTGCTCGTCACAAGGAGCAGTCGTCATCATAAAGGACTTTAGTGCTTTTTTGGATATGAGGCGATACAAGAGTTGGGCTCATAAAATCAGCTCCTGAAAATATCCCACTGAAGACCTGCCCTACCAGTTTTCCTAAAGCACAGAGTGCCTCATCCCTGCTCTCCACCCTGAACTCCTTTCAGGGGGTGTCGAAGGGCAGCAGTTGCAGCTCGTGATCTATTCCTTGTAGAGGTGGGTGGCAAGGGCCCGAGACAAGTGCCAGCTTGTCATTGACAGAAACTAACCGAACTGTGTCAACAGTCCGGACTGCGGGAGGGAACACTGGCCTGGCTGATTGCAGACAAACTTCAGGCAGCTGTGTCGAGGTGTCAAGGCTTTACTAGCAAATCTTTTCGAGAAAAGAATTCCTCCTTTTCTTCCTCGAGACTTTTGACCATCCGCATGAATTTTCTTTATTCATGTTCGAGTCCTGAGATATTTTCTGCAGAGGATTGGGGACTGGGTTTTAAAAACCTCAGTTCCACGGACAGATTTGCATTCATCTACCAATGATAAATAAATCAAAGTAGCTGGAGAAGTGGTTACTTACTCAAAATTGGCTTATCTGGTTGCACGCTAGCTTTATTGTACGTTCTGGATATTTTTGGCTACTTCTAATGTGTCTTCTTAGCCCTAGGCCTGTTGCCATGGTGAAACAGAATTAGTAACAACGCTTAGTTATGCTAACTTAATACTTGTAAAATATATGCTTTCTTTGTTTATTAAAAAAAAGACCTTGGCAAGTCAAGTATGCTTCAAAAGAGTTGTAAAATTTTTGGAAACACTGGTCCTTAATTATACTGTGGAGAAATTTGAACTGAACATATTAACCAGACACTTAGTGTTCTGTTACTGATAGCTCTGACTGAAGATGACGTTTGCTTTCTCAAGCTGTTTGAGAATAAATTTTAAATTTAGCTTGAAACAATTCTGAATAGAGGGAAGTCACTTCATGGTCCAAACAACCCATTTCCTTTTGAACTCTATTATAACTTCTGATTTTTGGCCTATCAGAAGTATCTAATTCATCTTTCTCCTAAGAAGTTAAAATATAATTTGAATTTGACTTAGTTTGTATCAAGTCACGTTTAATGCAATCAAAGACAAATCTTGACTGCTATATGTTTTGGGACAATTTTGAAAGCATCAACTGAGAGAGAAAACGAACTAGGTAATGGTTTAGCTAACAGAATACAGAATTTGAAACCCAAGCTTCAGCCTGTTTCACTCTGTGCAGTTTCTATTTGAATGTGAGTGTAGCTTACTAACCTCACCAGGCCTCAATTTGTTCATCTGTTAAATGGAAATAAGACTGCCTTTACCCTAGGGATGTTCACATCCTAAATGACATACCACCTGAGCCCCTTGGAAGGCAATGAAATAATCCTTGGTGATGCTGTTCAATATTGTTTTACTGTGTAACCGATTTCTATATTCAAGAGCTTGGAAGAGAAAATCAGACATGCTTGGAGTTCTTAATGCCTCCAGGCCACAAAAGCATGTATTCTTTAGCTTTCTCTGCAGTCCCAGGAAAGGCAGCTGGCTCAGGAAAACTTAAAATGTACAAGAATCAAGTCATCAAACAAAATTGCCATGTGTGAACACATGGCTAGATGTCTCACACTTTGACGACGCCCAAAACCCTTCAGGGGACTTCCTTGGCAGTCCAGTGGTTAAGACTTTGCCTTTCAGCGCAGAGGTTGTCGGTTTGATCTCTGGTTGGGAACTAAGATCCTACATATCTTTCAGCCAAAAAAATCAAAACATAAAGCAGAAGCAACTATTATAACAAATCCTATAAAGACTTTAAAGAAATGGTCTTCATCAAAAAAGTCTTTTAAAAGAAACCAAAACCTTCAGTCTTCTGTGTCATCCTTCAAGTAATAATAATATCTCCATTTTTTTCCAGATAGAAATATGGACCCAGAGAAATTAGGGAAAGTCTCAATGTTAAAAACCAGAATTATATTATCTCTTGAGAGCGTTGCCATTCTGTGCTTCAATGATCCTCATGGTAGAAATGGAATGGTCTGGAGGTTCAAGCATTGTTTCCAGTGGAAAATAGCGCAGATATTATTGCTGGGGAGTAAATTAGCATGCCTGATTTATCAGCCTTATTCATGTCTCTTGGACATCAGAGAAAAGTCAAGCAAGTAGCAGCAAAATTTCCTTACAGTATTTTTAGAGTATCATTCCCAAATACTAAAATATAGAGGATTCTTTTTTTTCTTTGTATTCATTCAGTCACCCCATGGTTTATAAATCACACGACTGTTTTGTACACTTTGTACCAGACAAGTCTGGGCACGCAAAGCTTGTAGCCAGTTCACAAAAGCCACTTAACATATTTGTTTGTCATTTAAGTTATGACTTTGGAAACAAAAGAAGACAGGGCCTTTCACAGTGACAGACAGGCTTACATAAATTGCTGCAGAAACTAAATTCAAAGTAACTCCAGTTCACATGGAAAACGTTATTCTTTCATTGCCACTCTGTCGTAACACTCTTTGATAATTTAAAAAATATCCGCAGTAACCAGTATGATGCAAAGGTTTCCATACCTCTTCTCCTGTGTATCCTTTTGATAAGGCGAAGAAACTGCAGGCTCCAGGGCTTTCTATTAAGCACGGGCTGAATTCTTCCTTTTGCTTCAAAGCCTTTATTTTGTTGTTCAGTCGCCAAGTCATGTCTGACTCTTTGCAAACCCATGGACTGCAGCACGCCAGGCTTCCTTGTCCCTCACCATCTGCCGGGATTTGCCCAAGTTCATGTCCATTGAATTGGTGATGCCATCCAACTGTCTCATCCTCTGTCACCCTCTTCTCCTTCTGCCTTCAATCTTTCCCAGCATCAGGGTTTTTTCCAGTGAGTCTGTTGTCCACATCAGGTGGCCAAAATAGTGGAGCTTCATCTTCAGCATCAGTCCTTCCAATGAGTATTCAGGATTGATTTCCTTCAAGGTTAACTGGTTTGATCTCCTTGCTGTCCAAGGTCTCTCAAGAGTCTTCTCTAGCACCACAGTTCAAAAGCATCAACTCTTCGGCGCTCTGCCTTCTTTATGGTCCAGCTTTTGCATCCGTACATGACTACTGAAAAGACCATAGCCTTGACTAGACGGATCTTCGTCAGCAAAGTGATGTCTTTGCTTTTTAACACACTGTCTTGGTTTGCCATAGCTTTCCTGCCAGGAAGCAATTGTCTTCTAATTTCTTGAAATGTAGATCTGGGAAAGAGCCAACAGGCACAGGGTTGGGAGCACGTGCAGGCTGTGGGGTTTGTTCATCTGCTTCTTTCTATCATATCCTTCTGCTACAGTTTCAGTTCAGTTACTCGAGAATATTACAGTTTTTTAAAAACAAGACTCCTGCTGCACAGGTACCATCAGTGATCGAGTGAACACAAGGTCAGTAGGTGTGTGTGGTAGGCAGGCATCCCAGGGGCTGGTGGTGTGAGCTGTGGTCTCAGAAAGACCTGTTTTCCATCTCACCTCTTTTTCTTACCTGTAGCACTCTGTACCTTCATCTCTAAAATAGAGACAATCACTCCCACCTCAAAGAACTGTTTTCAGGGTTAAATGCAATTCACAGTAGTAGTGTCTGACAATATGTATTCCATAAGAACTGTTGTATACTCACTTTGAGCCAGCCCATATATTTTATGCTAAAAACAAAGCATTGCTGGAATGCTAGAATGAATCAAGGAAAATGACTGTTCTCAAGAGTGAAATGGTTGTGTGATATAATTTTTAAAAAAGTGAAGTTTCTTACTTTCTATAACATACAGCAACAGAACATTATTAGATCGTGGTAAACCTGTTTAACAACAAATAAGAACGATTTAGAATTATCATAGCAGAAGATCCTGGAAAGGGATGTTAGAGGTCCTTGATTTCAATTCTAGTAGTTTTATCCCTTGAGCAAACGTCTTTAGCTTTGATCTTTGGCTTCCTTGTTTGTTAAATAAACTCCTGGAAGGGGTGTAGTGAGGATAAGATTTTAAAACCAAATATGTCTGTCCATCTGTCTAGGATAATATATTAAAGATATATACAAGTCCATCTACCTATAGAGAGAGCACACAATAAACTATAGAGAGTAGTGATTAATATGTTGATAATTTTTTTACTGCAAGTAAGATTTTTAAATTATTTTAAGTGCTAAAATCTGATATATGTAAATACATTTTGCAAAATTATTTTCATAATTGCTTACAATCCTTTAGTCATTTGTGTAATTAAAGCTTGACGTGAGGGGAGTTGTGATTGTGATGGCCATACGGGGTAGGGGGAAAGTTCTATTTACTGACCTGAGTCGTAATAACAAGGGCGTGTCTGCCTTATAATTACTAATTAAGCTATATATTTGTTTTGTGTGGGTTTGGGGGTCTGTATGGTATTATACAATAACATTTCTTTAAATAAAAACTCACTCAGTACAATAGCCAAGACATGGAAGCAGCCTAAGGGTCCAGCAACAGAAGAATAGGTAAAGATGTGGCATATAAATATAGACATGTATTCAATGAAATATTACTCAACCATAAAAAGGAATGGACTAAGGCCATTTGCAGCAGCATAGGTGGGCATAAAGAGTATTATACTAAGTGAAGTAAGTCAGACAGAGAAAGGCAAATACCATATGTCATTGTTTACCTGTGGACTCTTGCCTGGAGAATCTCATGGACGGAGGAGCCTGGTGGGCTGCAGTCCATGGGGTCGCTGAGGGTTGGACACGACTTCACTTTCACTTTTCACCTTCCTGCATTGGAGAAGGAAATGGCAACCCACTCCAGTACTCCTGCCTGGAGAATCCCATGGACGGGGGAGCCTGGTGGGCTGCCATCTGTGGGGTCGCAGAGTCGGACACGACTGAAGTGACTTAGCAGCAGCAGCAAAAAGATGACAGAAATAAATATATTTACAAAACAGAAACATATTCACAGGCATAGAAAACAATCTTCTGTTACCAAAGGGGAGAGAGAGCGAGCTAAATTAGGCGTTTGGGATTAACAGATACACAGCTGTACACAAAATGGACAAAAGGACATGCTATGTATGACAGGGAACTCTAGTCAATATCTTGTAATAGCCTATAATGGAAAAGAATATGAAAAAGAATATCCACATGTATGAGTTGCTGTTTAGTTGCTAAGTCGTGTCCAACTCTTTTGTGACCCCATGGACTGTAGCCCGCCAGGCTCCTCTGTCCACGGGATTCTCCAGACAAGAGTACTGGAGCGGCTTGCCATTTCCTACTCCAGGGGATCTTCCTGACCCAGGGATCAAACTTGTATCCTTCGTCTCCTGCTTTGGCAGGAGGATTCTTTACCGCTGAGCCACTATACTTATATATGCATGTGTATATGTATATAAATTACTTTGCTGAACCTGAACACAACATAACCCTGAAACCAACATAACATTGTAAATCAATATACTGCAATTAAAAAAAATTTTTTTAAGGAATTCCCTGGCTGTCCAGTGCTTAGGACTCCATGCTCTTACTGCTGAGGGCCCAGATTCAGCCCCTGATGGGGAACTAGGATCCCACAAACTGCACCAGGCAAAGAAAAAAAATTATAATACTCAATTCAGGCACTACATGAACTACGACACAGGTAAAATCTTAGAACTGGTTTAGCTTTTATTTATGTCCTAAAAACGTAAAATAAATGAGGGATCTTGATTCCTGCCTTTCTATTGGGTCCTTCCACCAATACCCCAAATTGCTATCTGATTTTTCCTCTTTCATGTGGAAAATTTTGGATGCCAAGAACTGTGAATATAAAGTGAATTCGTGTCATCCTAGACAGCAACGGAGTTTACATAATCAATGTTGTTAAGTGTGAAGTGTTAGTCGCTCAGTCATAACCAACTCTTTGCGACCCCATGGACTGTAGCCTGCCAGGCTCCTCAGTCCATGGAATTCTCTAGGCAAGAATACTGGAGTGCGTAACCATCCCCTTCTACAGGGGATCTTCCCCACCTAGGGATCGAACCCGGGTCGCCTACATTGCAGGCAGATTCTTTACCATCTGAGCCACCAGGGAAGCCTCTACTGTTGTTAATTCAGAAAGATTAATCAAGTTGTAATGAGACCTGTGACTTCAGTTGCAGTAAGCATGATGGTGCCCAAGTGAAGAATAAAAAGAGAAGCCAGTTAAAAAGAGATCTGTTGAAGGTGAGTTGACTTTTGTATGTCTTATGCTTAGTCACTTCAGTCGTGTCCGACTCTCTGTGACCCCATGGACCATGGCCCACCAGGCTCCTCCATCCACGGGATTCCCCATGTCTAGAAATGAATTGCCAGTCTATGTTCAATGCAGGATGCAGGATGCTTGGGGCTGGTGTATGGG